>JAXDDW010000135.1:680000-690000 GCA_034670385.1 Hoplostethus mediterraneus | reverse complement strand
AACCCTCTTTCTCACACACACACACACACACACACACACACACACACCTCAACCCACATACCAAAGAGGCTGAGCTGGGGCTGTCAGTGTGTCAGTGTTAAGGGTATGACTGTCAATCATTCCTTCTGGGAAATGCAATGCAGGCTGGGAAAGGGGGGTGATGGGGTAGAGAGGATGAGAGAAGGGAGTGGAGGTAGGAGGACACATATTGATGTGCGGACTTGTGTGTGTGTGTGTGTGTGTGTGTGTGTGTGTGCGCGTGTGTGTGTGTGTGTGTGTGTGTGTGTGTGTGCAGGCGCATGCTTACACTTCTTTGTAATCACAATGCAGCTCCTAAAGCCAGTTTGACCCCAGGGCGACCCGGAGGTTAATGCCCCTATCCCCAACCTCAACCCCTGTGGCTTGACCGGGCTCAGAGAGGACACTGACCTATGAATCATGGGTATTATAATCTTGACTCATAGTCTATAGAGCTGCTACATCCAATCCCTGTCGACCTCTCGCCCTGTGCCACTCCACTCCCCGTGTCGGTCAGAGGGAAGTGAATGGGGCAAAATAGCCCAACTCTGCCCTATAGGTCTTAGGTTGTGGTTCAATTCACTGCTACTCTACCCATGTGTGTTTGTCCTCTTGCCCTTAACATCGACTGAATGAATAAAACTGATGCGGGGTTATCTTCAAAGGTTGTAGGAAACAAATGTGTCATTTTGAGATGTTGGCAAAAATATTTCCTTAATATTGTCAGAGGCATTAGAGTGGAGGGGTGTGGATTAGAGGACATTTGAGAAAAGGTAGCGAGAATACAAATGCTGGCTTGTTGTCGTATTACTTACACCTGTCCATTCCACTCAGATCTACATAACACTCTTGCTGGGAAAGGGCTTGAGGTCAATTAAGATTCAACACACACAACACAAACATACACACAATATTCCCAGAATGCATCAGCATGCAGGCAGCTCCATCGCCATCCCCGAGCAGCAGGAAGTGAGGTCATAATGAGAGCCGGGTCAATATGCTCATTAACCCCTGCAGTGTGTCTAGATGATAGGAACGTCAATAGGCCAGGCCTGACTGGGTCTCTATTACAGCCCTCGGGATGTCTGTCAGACCGGGGGAAACACACAGCGGTCTGACGGACATGGCTAGACGCTGACCTGTTCAAACCACTCGGTTCACAAAGTGGAGCAGACGCAACATCAACGCACTGAATCAAAATATTAAGATGAAAAGATTCTTATGTAAAGCTTTGGAGATATAATGAAATGAATCTCGTGACTGATTAATATGGAACTTCATTGTGAACTGGTTAAAGCGGAAAACAAAGTCTCAAGGTTGGCATGGCATGGCAAGGCATAGCAGGCGGGACAGGCGGGACAGGCTTTTAGCTCAAAGCAGAGACAAGAAGAGTGTGATTCAGAGCTTCATTAGGCTCCATACCTGCAACTAAACACTAATGTTTAGTTGCAGGTATGGAGGGCAGTTTGCCAAGCTCTGCTGTGTATCTATGGGTGCATATCACTACTCTTGGACACTCTAAATGCATGTGTGTGTGTGTGTGTGTGTGTGTGTGTGTGTGTGTGTGTGTGTGTGTGTGTGTGTGTGTGTTGTGCGGCCACTTCCCCCCTGCATGTATAGTGTGTACAATGTTGTAAATAAAGTCCTTCTTCTAATGATGCTTCCTTTCCCCAGACACTTGACAGCATAGGATTTGCTCATAAATAAATACAGGTGAAAGCAAACTGTCAGGAGATCAAACAAACAAACCAACTTGTTTATATCTATCCAAGTATAGCAGTATCAGCATCAGTATCAGAGTATCAGCCCACTGAGTTGCACCTGTGGACTCTGTGTAGTTCAGGGCCGCAGCAAGCAACACATTTAGAAATCCCTCTGTAATACCTGAGCTGTGGTAAAGTGATCCTGGATCTGTCCATGAAAAGCGAGCTCATCACACACTAGAATCTCTCAGGCCATCTCCTTTCCGTTTATTTTTAAATTGTTGGAGCAAAGTATTTGTTTAGCCAGTCTCGCTGCTCATCGTTTCATGGACAGCTTTCCCTTGCTTAAGCCATCACCTCGAACGGAACTCCCTATAGTCTTGTTGACCCTTGACCTGTGCTCAAACTCAGCCTCAGCCCAGAGCCTGCACAGGTGCCACGCCCTTACCTTGCCAGAATCAGGGCTCACATAGAGGTCAGAGCTGGATGGGATTGGACAGGAGGGCTGTCTGTCAAACAGGCGGTCCAATACCTCGATCTGCTGTGGCGAGAACAGCTCCCCTCTCATCTGCTTCCTGAGGAAGTCCCGCCCACCGTGGCCATGCCCGTTGGCCAGCGGCGATTCCTGCAGCCCTGCAGGGGGGGAGAGGGGGGAAACGAGGGATGTTAGAGGGAGGAATGTCAAGAGAATATGTAGCGGAGGAACGAGAGAAGAAGTGAAAGGAGAAACAGAAGAGGGTTAATAGGAAAGCATGAGAGAGAATGAGGCAAGGAGTTCAGTGTTTGAGAATCTGGTGTGGATGATAGAGGGAGAGGCAGTCATACAGACAACGAGAGAGGAATGAAGAAATGAAGGGAGGAGAGAGGGAGGGGGTTGATAAAGTAAATCACTGAGGCCGACGTGGAGAGAGAGAGTATGGAATAAAATTAAACTCACGGGGATGATTATTTGTGGAGACTCGGTGAAAATGCTACACAAATGCAATCCATTACCACGGCTACTCTCTTTCTCCCTCTTACTCTCAAAAACACACTCTCGTCTCTCATATACACACTCTCTGTCCCTCTTGTCATATCACACACACACACACACACACACACTGACTCACACAAATATATATTGCTGTGGTATCAGTATTAGACTGTGAGCTCTCGTATCCTGCAGTTATTGCAAGGCTGAGGAACTGAACGAGACAATTATAAGAACTCTGAAAAGTCGCGGCCCACAAATGATTAGAAACGAGAGAACGAGAGAAAAAGATAAAGAGAAAAAGGGGATGAGGGTGAAAATCCCCGCTATAGAGCCAATTCATCGCTCCAAACTGCTCCTGAGAGCCTATTTTAGTCCTGGGGGTCACTGTGTGTTTGGTGTGTGTTTGGTGTGTGTGTGTGTGTGTGTGTGTGTGTCCAGCGGCAGGGGGAGTGATATGACAGACAGGTGGGGAGGGGGAAGGGTCTTCAAATATATATATATATATATATTTCTTTTCTTTTTTTTTCCATTTAGACTGAAAATACAGATCCATTTGCGCCAGGGAATGTCCCTCAAGAAATAAAAGGGAGAGTGATGTAGTAATAAAGAAAGAAAGAAAGAGAGGGAGAATATTGGTATGTATGTAGGTACAGGTATGTATATTATACCTGTGTTTCTTTTAAAGAGAAACAGAAGCATTGTTTGAAAACTAAAAACTAAAAACTAAAAATGAAGAGCAAATCTACCGTCCTTATTTTTGACACATTCATTTCAGATGAGTTTTATATTAGACAACCATAGGGGCCCCTAATGAGAAACCAGTCACAAACCTTCGTCACAAACGATTTAAGTATGAAACATAAAATCGGAAAAAATCAATTATTCTTTAATTATATGTTTACCTGGCCTGGCACATGGATACGTAAGGTGTCTTTCAGTTCATTTGAAAGACCTCAAATTCTAAGGCAGTGTCCAACTGCTGGAAAAGAAACTGTGCTGCCTAACTCACAAAACCTCTCCATATCTTCTCAGTACACAAAACCCCTTTCTCTCACTCTCCTACAAACACACTGCTTGATCATAATCTCTCTTTCTGTCTTACAGTCTCAGACACACACACACACACACATAGATGCTGAGAGCAGTGTGAGTGTATGGTCCAGGTCTCTGGTGACAGACCAATCAGGGAGGAGATAAAGCCAGTATGATGCTTTAGCTTGGTAACCCACGGCGACCCATTTAATCCCACCGGCCAGTCCCCATGATGGAATTCAATTGATCAATCATGTAGCTCTGATGGCACCATTTCAGCCAGCTTATTGCTTTCTCTCTGTCACATACACACACACACACATACATACACACACACACACACACACACATACACACACACACACACACACACACACACACACGTATACACCCTGAAAGACTGACCCAAGCCCGTCACGACAGAGCACCCACAAAGGACCGAAGAAAGACAGAGAACGAAAGAAAGCGGGAGAGAGTACCTGTACGGTACTCAAGCCTCAAGAACAAAGCTGTTACTTATGATAATCAATATCACCCATTCATCTGTGTGTGTGTGTGTAGTGTGTTGTGTGTGTGTGTGTGTGTGTGTGTGTGTGTGTGTGCGTTTGCATTTGCATTTGTGTGTGTTTGTGTGTGTTCGGGTGGGTGTGGGTGTGGGTGGGTAGGTTGATATCCGGCTGGTCGCATTGTGTCCACGGACGGGTAAAGAAACTCATTGCCGTGACGGGTTAAATCCTATTCACTGTCGGACACACACACACACACACACACACACACACACACACACACACACACACACACACACACACACACACACACACACACACACACACACAGCTGCTTAGCTGCTTCTATCTCTGTGAGTCAGTCTCGGAAGGGAAGCTCTTCTCTTCCCTCTTTTTCAGAGCAGAACAAAACAAACAATGAGCCCTTATTGTTCTCTCCTTTCTGCCTTTTTCCTCTCTCTTCCTCCTTCTCTCTCTCTCTCTCTCTCTCTCTCTCTCTCTCTCTCTCTCTCTCCCTCCTGCCTTTTTTTCCTCCCTCCATCACTCTCTCCCTCTCGCTTGTTCTGCCTTAGCCATTTTTTGGAACCCTACAAACAGTAGTTGAATTATCAAATCCAAATACCTCAAGAGTTAGACGGTTTGTTTGTCATCTGTCTGCGTTAGTGTAAGTGTGTGTGTGTGTGTGTGTGTGTGTGTGTGTGTGTGTGTGTGTGTGTGTGTGTGTGTATGTCTATGGGGGGTAGGATACCACTGGTGTGCATCTCTTTGCACTTGACATAGATTAACATACTGATAGGACAAGGGTCGTAAGTCTGACCTCACAGTCCCATCTTGTGTGTGTCTATGTGTGTGTGTGCGTGCATGTGTGTGTGTGTGTGTGTGTGTGTATCCTCTAAACTCCGGAGATCAAAGTTTTAGGGGGTGGGGGGTGCAGAGAGGAACTCAGGGTGAAGGGCGGAGCTCCCTCCCTCCTCCCCTCTCCTCCTCTCTGTCTCTTGCTTGCTCTTAGCCTCCTTTCTTTGGTAAGCTGCTGCATGTCACAGTGGATGCACAAGGGGGTGAGAGGTCAACTTGGCATTCTGGGTAAATGCCATTGACACTATTTCTTCTTCATGCTAAGGAGAGTTCTGACTGACCACCGTGTGTTGTTACACATAGATCGATACATTTCCCTGAGGATATTATTCACTCACAAGGTTAAAATAAAAAAAGACATTCCCTTCCCTATCAAACAGGCCCACCCGTCCTGTCCCCCACACCCCTCTCTCATGCACGCGCGCGCACACACACACACACACACACACACACACACACAAAACCTCTGTGTAAAGGAGAATAGGTTGAGACACAATAGTCCCCTTTTGGCCCCACAAGTCAAGTTCTTCAATTCACTCCCATTCATCCACATTCTGCCCCCTGTCACTCCCCACTTCCCCTTGCTTTGGGTGGGGGCACAGGTCATCACAGGGCTTTACCCCTACACACTCCTCCTGCCGACAACACACACACACACACACACACACACACACATTCCCAATCCCGCCTTCCAGTGTTCCCATCCCTTGCACAGCTGCCATTTCTATGCTTATAAGGTACAGCAGATATACAGACTTGCGCTCGCGCACACACACACACACACACACACACACACACACACACACACACACACACACACACACACACACACACACACACACACGTGACATAATGGTGTGACAGAGTATTCATATCTAAAATAAAGTGATACTTTATTGATCCTTAAGGAGGTCAGCTACAGAACAGCTGGGAGGATTCAGTGACTTGCTCAAGGGCACTTCAACAGGGCACATGCTTGCCACAGGGGCTTGAACCTCTGCTTGAAGGACGGCTTCTCTAACCACCAAGACAGAGCAAGACCCCTTTTCCACTCATGTTTCTAAAATGAGTG
The DNA here is from genome assembly GCA_034670385.1 of Hoplostethus mediterraneus. NCBI lineage: Eukaryota > Metazoa > Chordata > Actinopteri > Trachichthyiformes > Trachichthyidae > Hoplostethus > Hoplostethus mediterraneus. The sequence goes on along the minus strand of JAXDDW010000135.1, from coordinate 683,841 downwards.
TGTGTTCCCCTCATGGCAGACGTAAGAAGAGATACTGCGCTACTAAGCAACCGTCTCGTCTCCTTTAGCGTTTAGTTTTTCACGGGGAAGACCGAGGTTTGGATCAAGTCTGTTGCACCGGAGTTCACGTAGGACACTGAGGTTCACTGTCTCATTATATATAACACTCACACACAGTGACAGACACCATGAGTGTATTAAGAGGAGGCTGTGTGATTCCTTCCCCTGTGTGTGTGTGTGTGTGTGATTGCGTGACTGTGTCTGCATGTTTCTGTGTGTGTGTGTGTGTGTGTGTGTGTGTACATACATGCGTGTGGGTGTGAGTGTGTGTAAGCTTGTATGAGTATGTGTGTGTGTGTGTGTGTGTGTGTGTGTCCATGTCAGTGCATGCTGTTCCCCCTGTCGCCCCTTGCTGTGTGTGTGTGTCATTATCCAGCGGGAGCTGCTCTAATGGAAGCTGTGATTAGCAATGCTGTTAATTAGACCACAGAGCCAACCGCGCAGACCTCTGCCACTGAAATACTGCAGATAAAACACACATACAATGGAGTGATGTGGAGCGACACAGCGTTTGAATGAAGTGCTGTGGATGCTTCCGTGAAACAAGCGAAGTGATACAGTGTTTTGAATTTGACTTAAGAAACGAACACGAGGCCCTGCCGCAGCAAAGAGACAGACAGAGCGGCACATAGTGTAACATGTAGCGTGTACCTGGAGGACAACGTGATATAATAATGCTTTTAATTAGATTACTGAATTACTATTACAACTACAGATCCTACCACGGGGCATTTGCCACTGAAATGCCAATAGAACACACACACAATCATCTGGTGTACATGATGAAAATATCATGAGTCATATTTTTATTCTTCCCATATAATATGACATGTACGCTAGAAGCAGACCTACGGTGGTAATTCTGTTGTCAACATGATATTCTGTGAAGCGTTCTCATTCAAGAGCAGCCAAAACACATAGATCACCACGATTCAGTCTGTCTGAATTCTTTGCCAATTAAAGATGATTAATAACGATGCCAACACAAATTGTTTGCAGTGACCTCCGCTGTGTTTCAGTTAAAACTCACCATTTGTGAGGTACAGATACCTCACAAGTTCACAAGGTGAAGTTTTGATCAAACATTTGTACAAATTGATTTTTGCCACAAAGTATCAATTTCCCCAATGTAGAAAGACATGCATAGTGATTCTTCATCTGTAAAGTGTGTGTGTGTGTGTGTGTGTGTGTGTGTGTGTGTGTGTGTGTGTGTGTGTGTGTGTGTGTGTGTGTGTGTGAGTGTGTGTGTGCCTGAGCTGGGTCTAAAGTCGTCCTGCACTGTTGGTGTGGAAGTGGCCCGTGTCCGAGCAGGTCAGCGGGGGTTCACCCTGGAATTCTGCTGGAATATTTTGGGAATGCACAGCCAGTGGGAATAAGATCCCATAACTCTGTTTATATATGTATCTGTTTCACTGGAGAGCTACCTTGTGTGTGTGTGTGTGTGTGTGTGTGTGTGTGTGTGTGAGAGAGAGAGAGAACCCCCAGTGGCGTTCTGTCACCCCCCCTTCGCTCCGACATCTGGTCCTGTCTCATTTACCGTAGGAGACTGTCTTTGTGATGGCTTTTTAATGCCACTGACACTACCACACCACACACACACACACACACACACACACACACACACACACACACATCTATATTGACACAAATACACATGTACATGCACATACACAGATGCACATGCACGCATACGCACACACACACACACACACACACACACACACGTGAGTACACTCATGCACCTCACACCTTTATGCAACATTGATCCAATATGACAATATACATATGATCAATAGTGCATGCATAAACTGAGTCCCAGTGAAACACTGTTAGTAAACATAGAGGTTACATGAATGAAGATGTTTGGTTTACAGCTCTCACAACTCCCCAATCACACACACACACACACACACACACACACACACACATCTGTCATTGATCCTGATGTTCTGCGCTCTTTCCATCTGTGCTCTCCAAGCTGGAGAGGAAAGGAGGGGGTCTGGAGACCGTCCATCATCATATAATGTGTGCGTGTGTTTGTATGTGTGTTTACGTGTAAGTGTGTGCATGTTTGTGTGTACATATGTGCATATGTAGTACATGAGGTACATGCAATTCTCACCAAACACCTTTGGTGATACAATAATTTGCAAACACAAAGACATACAAAGACACACACACACGCTTTTGCTCACCTTCGTCCCTCTTCCTCTTGCCTGCGTCGGCAGCTGAGCTGATACCCAGAATGCCGCTGATGGAGTAGGAGGAGCCGGCAGAATCGCTGGTCACCGCTGAGACCTGTGTGACGGCCACGGACGTCGCTACATAAAGACCACATGACAGGACAAACAGGTCAGTTTGAACTATACCTTGAGATCACGAGACAGGAACATAATGGCTGTTTTTATAACATGGTCTCTTGAGTAGTGAGTATGCTTTATTATCTCAGTGCCCCTGGAAAAAAATTCAAAATCCAAAGTCAAAAATGCATAGAGATCAATGAGAAAATCTGACGACAGAGAGAGAGATCAGAGATGGAGAAGTGCTGGTGCTGCCTGCGTGCTGGACCAGTAGATTTATGACGGCATAGCCTGATATCGTCTACGACAAGCCCCGGCAGGGTGGGACATCATTCTTTAGGTATGAATTGGTCCTGTGTACTGTTAAAAAAGGCATCTGGAACCATATGAGATTGAAACCCACTTGAACCTTCTCTGCTGTCAATATACATCCCACTTCTCATTCCTTTTGCCTCAATAAAAAATAAAATACTTGTAGTACTTGTAGTTGTCCGCTCACTCAATCAATTGTAATACTGCGCTACAATTCTCAAAATGAAACCGTACTATTGCTGTCACAAATAGTATCGTAGAACCAATGAACTGCGTCAGCGTTCATTTCAAGATTTTGGAGGTTTCTGGTTGGATTTGCTGTGAGATCTTTCGAAATCCTTTTTGGTGGACTTTTAAGTGACTTTTCTAAACGAGTAAAAATAGAGAGATACACAGTTCTTCTGATGGAGAGCATCAGGAGAACCTTCTTTACTGGAAATTGACACTTTTTTAGGAGCCTTGTAGAACTGCAATAGTCTCTTATCATATATGTATTGATAAATCATTATATAATGCTATAGTTGCTCCATAGCATGATCACATAATATGACCTAACACAGGTCTAGTGTGAGAACAGGTAACAAATCTCATAGGCCACCTCATAACCTGTTCACCCACTCAAAGAGAATGAGCATCTGTCGTGGTAGTGTTGGGCGGATACCACACGCAATGAAAGCTGATTGACAGATGACAAACACTGGGTGGTTGTATGTGTGCCCAGTATTACTTTTGCAGATTGAAATATCAAGCCAGCTTGGATTTGTCCTTCTTTGCCGATAACTTGGAGAGCAACGATCCATCTCTCAATTCTGTTATTTGTGGCACTTCTACAACTAAATGCGTACAAATAAACAGAAAAATCACAAACACCTAGCTGTAAACACTATATATATAATAACTCCTGCACATAGTTCCACTCCACACAGATGCATCGTAATCCTCTGAAACCTAACTTGCCTACAGTCTAAATTGAAACTAGAGGAGAGAGACAAAGGACAGGACTCTGTCTGTGTTTTCCTCCTCCATGACTCTCTAATCTTCCCCCTGGAGGAGACAAGTTCCTCGCTGGGCGACAAAGCTACGTAGTTGTCACCTGCTTCAGTAGCACACACACTCTGCAGCCAACCGGCACACACACACACACACACACACACACACACACACACACA
>JAXDDW010000135.1:672500-677500 GCA_034670385.1 Hoplostethus mediterraneus | reverse complement strand
GGGGCGGATACTGCCCGTCTCATAGTACCTGCCAATCACACCAGGAAGACGCACGTTGGTCACAAGGAGCGGTACAGGGCGCTGCAGTCAACGGCATCGAATGAATGCCGTTGTTGGAGTAAAACCTCGTATCGCCAAAATGTAAAACCATCAGGAATCAAGAAGCCATATTGTGTTTCCTGTTGACTGTCCATGCATTTTTGAATGGGTTGAAATTCAACATGTTATCTCAAAAATAGAAAACACCAGAAATAGGGTGCATACGGTTGTCGTGCACCAGCAGTGTATGTTAGAATGGCGACGTTGGTCCGTTTGATCACGTTGAAGTATATAGATTATATGTGGTACTACATTGGTACTCAAGGTACTCTGAGACTCTTTATGAATGCAGGCGCAGGTCGTTTACAAGGTCAGGGAGCCGTGGCGATTTGACAGAAGTAATTAAATGCCACTGAACCAAGAATCCCAGCAGGTAAGGCTCGGACGGTTGTTACGAGACCAAGACCTGAAATACATTTGAACGCTTTGACCCCGATTCTACCAATTTCGCTCCTTAAATCTGAAATCTGCAACTGGTGAAATCACATCGTGTCTGCCCCGGCGACTTCACCACTGGCAACAGAAACGACGTTATGATGCTGTAGTTCTGCTTCATTGCTAAACTCAGTAAGACACCGGCGTCGCTGTTGTTTTACTGTTTTCCCTCCCGGCACCCCACTGGAGGAATGACCTTCCCACTCCAGTCAGGACTAGAGAGTCACTCCCTGTCTTCTAGCATGAATTCAAAACTCATCTTTTCAAGAAACACTTCACGTCCCCCTGTCCCCTGCCCTCCTCCTCCACTTGCACCTGATCTTGCAAAAAATGATCCTGCTGTCTTGTAAAGAAAAAAAAAAATCCACCTTCTGCTTGCTCTTGTTTTTTTACCCCACACTTTTATATTATACATAAATATTGTAGGGACAAAGAAATATTTTCTACATCTATATGTCTGGGTGCTGCGGCTTTCGGCTCACTACTAGTTGCAGTTAATGTTGCACTCGTCTGAGGTTGCTCTGGATGACAGTGTCAGCAAAATGCCTCAACAGCTAAAATGTAAATGTAGTGCAAACAAACACCTGCCAAATAATATATATATATATATATATATATATTTATTATTATTATTTTATTTTAAAAAATAAATTTTGCCTTTATTTGACAGTTAGCAGAGAGAGACAAGAAAGATCAGAGAGAGGAGGGAGGACATGTGAGGTTCCAGGTTGGATTTGAACCCAGGACATCACGGTTACGTGGTATGCACCTTAGACCACTGAACCACCAGGACACCCCCCCCCCCCCCCAAACAATATTTCTAATATCTGACTCATATTACAGAGGTGGCACCCCCCTCCCCCCATGACCCGCCCCCCCCCACCACCACACACACACACATACACACCGATTCAACTGTTTCGTGTCCACCATGGCTATTTCATGAATGTATTTGCATGTAGAAGGGGCATGGGGGCAGGGGGTGGGAGGACAGCAAATGCGCTACACAGCTTGCAGAAAAAGGGGGGGGGGGGGGGGGGTGCTGTGTGTGGATGCAAGCTGTCAGTCAGTCTTAAACCTGCTGCTCTCTCTGTCTCTCTCTCTCTCTCTCTCTCTCTCTCTCTCTCTCTCTCTGTCTCTCTCTCTCCATCGCTGTACGGTAGAGTAATCCCTTCCGTGAAGATGTGTGTTCCTGCATATGTGTGTTTGCTTGTCTTTCTTTCTTTGTGTGTGTGTGTGTGTGTGTGTGTGTGTGTGCGCGCGTGTTGCGCATATGTGGATGTGTACCACTCACAGCTGGAGAATAAACACAGCTAAAGGAAAAACAATCTATTTTCAAATGGAAAACTATTTAAATTATTCACAGCTGAATCATTGGTGAATAAACGAGCATGGTTATTGATATCCGCACATCACTGAGCCGATACACATGCACACACACACACACACACACACACACACACACACACACCGCATGGACGTACACACACACACACACACAGGGTGGTAGAGTTGGTGTTTTTGTTCTGCTGGCACCACAGAGACAGAGAGGAGAGGATAAAACAACCCTCCCTCCCTCCTTCCATCCCTCGATCCCCTCTCCTCCCCCCCCTCACGGTAACGCTTCAGTGAGTTGAACGGCCAGGACAGGGGAGGGAGAGAGAGATAGAAAGAGAGAGAGAGAGAGAGAGAGAGAGAGAGAGAGAGAGAGAGAGTCAAGGGAGAACAATGAGCAACACATTTTTTGATATAGCTGAGGGTCGCTGTAGCTAATCCTTCCCCTCCGTCCCCACAAATGGTCTCTCTCATTCTTTTTTCTTTTTCTCACTCTCTTTTTCAACACCCCTTTTCCTTTTGATTGTGTTCCTTGTTCTTGTCTTTCTCCCATTCTCCATCTCCTTCTGCCTTTTTTGGGTGCAGAAATATGGTACCACTTTCATTTTGATGCTAATTCTAAAAAGTGATGAATCTTTTCCCTTTTGTGCCCTTTTCTTCTCGGAGGGACGAAACGAGCAGGGATTTACTCTTGAATTTAGCTTTGAAAAGGGAGAGAGAGAGAGAGAAGGGGGGTGGACAGAGAAACACAGAAATATGGAGAGGGGGCTGGAACAGAAATACAGGATATAGAAAGGGAAGTGAAAGCTGAAAAGAGGAAAAAAAGGCAGAGAAACGGGGTATTAGTAGTGAAACGCCAGAGTAGAGAGTACAGTGGGAGAAATAAGAGACAGAGAAAGGGGTGAGGGAAGAGGAAGACAGACAGAACTGACGATGGTGCAGCTTGTACATGCTGGGGGAACTGAAGGAATGGACACTGAATTCATGTTGGTCGTCTAAAGAGAGGAGTCGATGCAGATGTGTGACCTTACAGTAGCTTTGGTCTGACACACACTCAGCCAACACAGAACTAGCCCCTGTTTGTTTATTCCCATTGACGATACTGGGCAACATGAGCCAGGTGCATAAAGATGACGCCGTTCTGGATTGACTTTTGATTTTGATCAATTTCCTGGATTGATTTTTATGCCGTCCTGGTCCATCGCCCATGAGAGTTTGCTTGAACTGGCAAGACTGATATCTGGCAAGACATTGCACTGCGGGGATAGCGTAGGAAATAAATAATGATGTCAAATCAGGATGCCAACATTTTTATACACCTTGGCCAACTGTCTCTGAGCCAGGACAGAGTCGCACTCTGCTGATGCACTGTTGTGCGTGTGAAAAGGATGTGACTGTGAATCTCTCCAGGATCATCACTGTTTGTGCTTGAGTGTGTGTGTGTGTGTGTGTGTGTGTGTGTGTGTGTTCATATTACCTGCCCAGTATCTTGCTGACACATCCATGGCTGACTCGTAGCTGGCGGGAGATATCGCAGGGCCGGACCCCTTGATGGGCGAGCTCTACAATTCTCTGTCGCACTACATCTGGGAGGGGCCTGCCATTTACAAACACGCCTCCTAGCTGGTTCACCCCGCCATGTCCTAGAAGAGAGAGCAACACAGTGTGAGATGAGTAAAACGATGAGTGGAAGGTGGAAGGAATAAAATCAACATCACAACTATTACTATACTGTTATTAACTTTTCCCATGGTCCACACCGCTAAGTAAGTAGCAAGTGTTCAAATGACAAAGAGCAGAATGGGCTTTGCTGTTACTGATGTAGCAATGAAATGAAACAAAAAAGCAGACATACTTATTCAGAGGTGAGTAACTCACATGCAGGTTTAAGACCAACAAATACATCAATCAAAAAGAATCAGTGAATGTGACAAAAGTTTTCAAAGAATAATAAAGCTTGTGGTTTAATTATAAGTGCTCAAAATACAAAGTACACAGTGAGCAACAAAAATGACAAACATTTTGATTAACTTTATAATCAGTGTCAGAGGTCTGGGGTGTACCGGGTCCGCTATAGTTGCCCTTATAGTCTTCTACTGCTGACTACTGAGAGGCTCCGCTGAAGCAGACAGAGGTAAAGTGCCTTGCTCAAGGGCATCTCAACAGTCTTTGCATGCTACATAAACATGGCGTATCTGTAGCATGTCTCACTGGTCATTCATGAGTGTCGACCCTTTCCAGTAGTTAGATTCCAGTCTGGGGTGAAGCCTGCAGTTCCTAGTTTCTCTGCTCTAATCCCTTTCTCGTTTCTCTTCTCCAATAAAAGGCAGAAAAACGGAGAACTGCTGTCTCGGGTTCAACAAAAATGACACAGGGATGTTGTGGTTGTTCCTATGGGCCAACAGCTGGTAAAGCTGTATTCTTAAGTTAAATAACTACCTAAGTCTAAGCTCCCTTGAGGAACTGGCCAACCCTAAACTGAAGAGCTTTCTTAGGATAATTGTTAAAAATATTTTAAACAAATAATAAAAAACAAGTGAAAGAAATCACTTTTATTTGGAAGTTTGGTTAATAAAATGTATAGTAACTTGGAACTTGGACTTGGATGCCACAGCTGCTTGTGCCTCTTAGCCTTGAGACAAATTATTATCTGAAATTTATTTCATTTCTGCAATTGATTGATCTTGCTTGGCATAATGGATCCAGTTGGTTTAGTCCAAAGCACAAACTTTCCCCATTTTGCACCCCAGGCAGGCTAAGCAAACGCTCCAAGTAAATGAAGGGGTTCCAATTAATTATTGACCAAGGTCTGCTCCTGGCCCCTTAAACACACCACTAATATTCCCCCTGAATGGTATATAAATAGAATAGAATAGAATAGAATAGAATAAAGCTTTGTGGTCAAGCTGAAGCTTAACATTGTCATAGGACATATACAGCAAATTTCAGTTGCCTCTTTGGTTTAATTTCTGACAGATTACAAAGTGTAGTAGTAAAGGAGGAGACAATATGAGTATAAAAGAGTTGTCATAGCAAAAAGTAGAACTAGAATTACAGAGAGAGAGAGAGAGAGAGAGAGAGACAGAGATAGAGAGAGAGAGAGAGAGAGAGAGAGAGAGAGAGAGAGAGAG
>JAXDDW010000135.1:620000-667500 GCA_034670385.1 Hoplostethus mediterraneus | reverse complement strand
TCAGCTTTTAGTCATGCTTTGTTACCCCGACGGCTCTTCTGATCTCTCTCTCTCTCTCCCTCTCTCTCTCTCTCTCTCTCTGACTGCCCCCCCCCCCTCTCTCTCTCTCTCTCTGACCCCTGCACCCTCCTCATACCAACAGGAAAAAACCCACAGCAAAACGCCTCACAAAGCACGTCTCAGCCATGTACCAAGAAAAACAACACAATTTACATATATACATACAGTCCACGATGCACACAATCACTCCAGCTCCTCGTCCCACGCGTAATTTCGCATTTTGCACATCTTTGATGTATAAATATACACTTTAAGAACACAAGACTTAAAATGTTCATGTCCCTGGAGAGCAAATGGCCAAGTAACGAAAGGTGCCTCACAAAGAAATTCTTCCACCTCCACATCAAAAACATAACTTAAAAGAGTTTTGCGAGCACAAAAACACACTGCAAAAAATGCCCATCTTAACCAGTCTCGTATTGAGTCTTAAAATCTTGTTTTCCTTAAAACAAGCGAATATTTGCCTGGGGACTGAGATAATTCATTTCTTCGTCATTTGTTTCCAATGTAGTGTCACCTGTTTAGAGAATTTTCTTGAAACAAATGACAATATCTTGAAATAGGCCAGATCACTCCACTAAAATAAAGTTTCAAAATAAAGTCACTTGATTCAAGAAAAGTCTAGAAACAAGCTCATTTGCATTAGAAAGAAATGGGAATTATCTCATCCCTAATGGAAGATTTTTTCCCCGACTTGTTAAAAATAATATTAATAAAAATAATAATCAAATATTTTTTGCAGTGCATGGATGGTGCAGCTGGACTGAGCACTACTGCGCCCATATTGCATATATGTATATAGTGGTTTGGGGGTGTTTTGGAAAGATGGGGAGGACGTGCAGATGGTGGAAATTATAAACGTATAAACTTACTGTGCATTGCTGCAAACGGGTCGTGCTTACAGTGAATCTCCATCGTTAAAGGTGGGGATGGAGAGCCCCAACACGGTACAAGGGGTCTTGGAGATGCCACCGGACGCCCCGCTTCACTCGGTACAATACCGAGAGACCCTGACCTCAAAAAATGCAAAAGGGTACGAGTTCCCTTCAAACGGGAATAACGGGAATAACTTTTTCTGCTCAATTAATTAAAAAAAAGAAAATGTTTAATTAATTGACAAGGTGGGATAGACTATACTCTGACTCAAACACGTAGATGTATTGCCAGATGGGGAAAACTATGGGAAATGGAAGGTTTAGAGATGGATAGAAAGAAATGGCTTTAAAAATATATATCAGATACGGGCTCCTTCATGGAGACCGGACACCACACCGTGTCTGCTTTGGTGTCTCCAAAACCAGAGGAGATGATGCACAAAACAACAGCAACAGGGCTCATTCCCTCAGCTGTTCATCTACACCGAGCTTAAATTCAAGGGAATAAAAATCTAAAACTTTTGGAAAATATGGAGAGAAAACGTGTAGTATTTCCTCCCCTCCTTTCTCTCCTTCACTGTCCGGTGAACTATGACTAAACCGGTGGAGGCTAAACTCTCTCTCCTCTCAGTCTGGTCAAAATATTTAACGGGGAAAATAACTCATTTTAAACAACAAAAATATTCGTAACAAATCCACGGCCAGGTGTTAAGTTTTTTCTCCCCCAGTTCATTCACTGTACATTCTTCTGGTTAGAAACCGTCCTCGGACCTTCCTTTCACATTTGGTAAACTCCCATCAATAAAGCGATTGGAGCAGACGAGCGCGCACATCTTGGAGTCTCATATCCACCGTAAGAAAAACAAAAATACAAAGGGAATAAATGAAAAGGAAAAGCCAACAAAATGTGGTTTGATTAAAAGCTACTCAGTTGACTTGAGAGTTGTTATCCCGTTTGTTTGAACGAGAGGCAGTTCTGGATCACTCAGCTCTCTCTCTCTCTGTTGACCAGAACTCACTGCACAACCGTATAGGGTTCCCAGTTATGTGTGAGTTTGGACACGAATTTCTCCGCGTGGCGAACGGGAAAAAGAAACAGTCCTGCCCAAATTCACCGTTGTTTTTGTTCTCCGAGCTGACGGGTGGAAACGCCAAAACTGTGATATTTACATGTATATATCTCTAGAATTATACTATGAAAAGCTGCCAGAGCGCCCAGCGTCCACGGTGGCGCACGCCGCGTTTCAGGACCTGCTCTCGTGCGGACAGCGCCCGCGCTCCCAGCCCCCTGGAACCCTAACCCACACGCGCCGACTAACTGCCCGTCACTCACAGCTTAACCGGCCAATCACAAGCCGAGCGCTGCCCAACGTCAGCGCCGACAACAGATAGGCTCGAATGGGAGATCACCGTGATTGGCTGGTGTGAATCCCGTGGGCCAATGACGTGTCGCACGAATTGTCCGTCGACCAATGGGGAGCCTCGGTGAAGCGACGCAGGGCTCGGGGAGCAGATGATCGTATGTTTAATTTCAATTACCGAGGTAAAAAACCTAATGCCTTTATACCCATTTGCGCTCAATTTATTCATGTCAATATTAAATGGATAATTAATTGAGTATTACTAAAAATGAGACTTAGTTGCAGCAAGGCTTATATAAGGTAGAAAATGCTCAGGAACCCAAACACTAATTGTCCATCTTACTGCATTAGGCCTATAGCAAAAATAGAAAGGGACAGGAAAAAATGGAAAAAAAACGAATTATTAATATCTGTAGGCCCATAACGGTTCAGCATGACGTATTTAACTAAATATTGCATGCACCTTTTGTATTTTTCCAAACACAAAGTAAGTAAACATTGCAAGATTTACAATCCTTTCACCATCTTTGTAGGCCTGCTGGAGTGAGAGCTATCGAATTTTATGAGTACAAGGCTCTGCATAATTTCCCTCCTTCAGCACAATGTTATAAATCTTTAGCTTGAAGGAGAGAAGAGGAGGCATATGAACATGCATTCCCACTCATTACTTAATTGATTGTGGACCCAAACGGATGCCATTTTAATTAAATGCAATTGGCGAGCATCGCATTTACACTCCAAACTGAGAGAGATTCAATACATGTTTGTCCCACCTGATTTGAGAGGGCATATCTAAGCCTCGTCCCTGTAATATTAACCACACAAATAGCCTAAAGCATGAACCAAATTAGAAAAAAGTGTTATTTCCTCTCTTCCTGCTCGACATTTAATCATTTCACCTCCCTCTTCGGTTTATAGGCTACTGCACACAAAGGCCTTGGATTAGACACATTTAGGCCTACGATACAGGACAGAAATAGTCATGTTCCCCATCCTAATATTAAGAGCACAATTAAACATTCATCATCATTAAGGAAGCTGATGTTTACAGTGGCACACAAATAGTGAACAACAACAACAGCATTTACGTTACGGGCATCATCATAATGTGATCTACTTTCAGTTTGGTAACTTGGCTCAGTTGAACTTCTCATAGCCCAAAGAATTGACCTTAATCCCGAAGTGAACAGAAGCTGTCAGACACTTGGGTCGCCATCATACAAAGTTTTCAAGTTATGTGAATATTTTGATTAATTTCCTTTTTAAAGTCGTTTCAATTTTTGACTGGGTTTTCCTTTGAGGAGGCCACCTGGGTGTGGAAGTTTACTGAATGGACCACGAGGGGGCGATCAAACTTGGGATACCTGAACACACACACACACACACACACACACACACACACACACACAAACCCACACACACACAAACACAGAGCTAGATACACACATACTTACATTTCAGACTGTATAGCAGAATTTAGCTAGGTAGATAGGAGCTATGTCTCTGGACCAAATGAGTCCTAGACTATAACATAATGCCAGCCTAAATGGGAGCATATATATTTCAAGGTTGACTGTTTGTATATAAATAGTCTAAAATTCCCCCTCTTCACCACCCCAACTATGGTTTTATGATTCTTCATTGATTTAATCTTCCTGCTCCTTAATCCACTGGCAGTAAAGTGCACCCCGAAACATTCACACTAATCCTCATTCATAGTTCACATCTCTTCGTAGAGAGTATTCATGAATCATACAAATAACTGGCGGAGAGCAGACCAGAATGATTTGGAGGGTTTGGTGTTAAAAACGACAAACTACGACCTGTATGTAAAAAGACTTATACCCAGTAGAAGAAAAGCTACAGGCTATTTCTCAATGAGAGAAAGGCGCAAAGGCAGGCTACCAAATGCATTTACTTGATGAAATTCGCAGTTGCAGTGATTAAAATTATTTGGCTCTTCTAGACGAAGTGATGAATCTGAAAGTCACAATAGTGCAAAATAGTGATAGATTAATTTTTCACTTTAAATAAGGAGTTAATTTCGATGTTTGTTGATTAGTTCGGCATTTACTGCCTTTTAAAAAAAATCTGGCTTAATTTCGCAGTGACGGAGCGGGGCGCTCGGCGCTTCAGGTCTCCAAAGAGGGACTCCAAAGCAAAAACAACGATATCACAGGGTTTTACTTATTTTTCGTTTTCATCCCCGTTCTCCTTCTCCAACCCAAGTCTATTATTTATTTATTGGAGATATAGGCCCAAGCGTTCCTTCCCACAAAACGAAATTGCAGCCCTCATCCTTGTCTCTGCGATTTGCAAATTAAATACATAAGCAATTAAAAAAGCCAAACACAATCAATCATGTATACAAATTGTTGTTGCTTTAGGCTTGGAAATTTGGAGAAAACTTCCATCAGGGTAGGACGACTTTAATCCGGGGGTCCAAATCCATTACCATATTTCATTACCTCTTCAATGTTGAAATTGGGAGGATGGGAGGGTGGAGGAGGAGGGTGTTTATACTTTTTTAAACATTAGTAAGAATTTGGTTGGGTTGTGATAATCATTTGGAGGCAAATTGGAGACAATGTTGTTGTTCAAGTGTTCCCTCTTTCTTTCCTTCCTTTCCCTTCCCTCCATCCACCATGCAAGCTCGGCTGCTTTGCCTTTTGCGCCTGAGCCTCGAAACGAAAAAGCAATGAAAAATTAATAGCGCATGTTAACTCCGCCAGCTCGTTTATTACACGCCCGCTGACTGTAAACATAATGAGAAAGCTCCCGTATCTCTTCTTAAGTTTTCATTTGGTTATAAAATATAAAAGTCATAACTAATAAATAAAATATATGGACTGGAGAGTGAACCATCTTGGACTACCTGAGTGGAACCCAACTGTGTACCGAGCAAGTAAATCACTCTGACTGCTGCTTCCAGTCTTAGGCCTAATCAAATGGACCTATTTGTAATCATTTGGCTTGGTGATAGTGCAAGTAAAGACCAATCTGTCATCTGTCAGCTGGCATACAAGGCCCTGATCTATAGGCCATAATATCAAGTCCTGCCCTTTGTTTTGATGGGGCGTTTGAGGTCAAATCTAAAGTATGCCATGTGGGGTCATCTCTCACTCCCTCTCCACCTCTTTCTCTACTATACAGCTCTTTCTCTATTCTTGGTCTGCACTCTGCACCAAGGAGAGCTCGTTTGACCTTCTCATTGCAATACTGATTATAATGCATGTTGCCGTGCATTTTGAAATCGACTTTTGCACAGACAACAAACAATTCTATAAAAACATTTTGACGGGTCAGGCAGGGGCTACCGGGGGTCTTGCCCGTCAAGGGTACGGCCAGGTCCAAGCAAGGTCCTGGTCATACCTTGGCCTCAGTGAATCCAAATTTTAATTATATAAAGGAGAGAAAAGAGTAAGCAAAAATCGCCCAAAAATAGTTTGAAATGCATATCTTAAAAATATCAGGTAAGCACGCAGGATCAATGTTCTCTCTAATAAGCTGTACGCATCTGTGCAAGATAGTTTGGTGACCTCGTCTAATTTGCCACATTGGCCAAATAATAATATCTTGTCAGTCACAAGTCATTGCTCCACTTGTCGTCAGACATTTAGTCGATATAAGCGAGTTTCGAAGTTTTGGTGGTAGGCCCTACATGATATTAGGAGTGGAGACGTGGCCATACTTTATGGTTTAGTGAAATGGCGCCCTGCTTATTGGAAAGAATACACGCTTTTACGCACGGTCAAACCTGGAGGGCGGGAAACAGAGTCACATTAGAGATCCACGTTTCTCTCTCTGATTCTCCTTTGTAACCAAAGCACGTAGGATTTTAAAGTGAGAGGAAATGGAGAGGCTGTAGGTACAGGCCCTATAGGCTCTAAGACTTTACACACCAACAAGGGAGGGCCTCCTTTTTAACTCTGATTTCCTCCGTGGTTAAAAGGTTATTATCCAATTGCGACGAATCCCACTGCCTTCACCATTTATCAGGGTAAGGCCCACTCCACAAAAGAAATCAGATGAAGCATTAGGCTATTTGTCTCCCATACGCATTATGTTGATGACACATTTTCGTAGAAGGAAGGCCGGGCACAAGCTCATTTATTTCTATTATGAGCATTTAGATGAATCCAAACTGGTAGATGGCAACGTGTCTGCGCATTTTGCAGAACACACTCTTTCTTGTGACATGCTTGACGAGGCAAAATGTGGAATAACGTCACTGAATGCAGGCACACCTCACTAGAAAGTTGCTCCATAAGAGTCTTAAGTCTACCATGTATGAAAAGACCATGTTACCTACCCATACCAGTATGCGTCACTGAAGCAGATTCTTGTTGACGCAGAAATGGCTTTTCTACAATTTAATACATCCAGCACATTACCCTTCCAGATAGAGGCTGATCACCTGCCCACGGTTTCTGAACGACAAACGACGTTTTATCAATGCTGACGCAGCGGGCAGCAATATGAAATGATGTGATATCCATTGGGTGCCATAACAAGGTCGATGGCCTGTTCCATTGTTGTACTAGACCCCGCTGTTTTATGAATAGGCCCATAGGAGATTAACTTGTTTCATAAAATAATGGAGACAAGCAAAGAGACATCTCAGACTCTTCGCATTTAGTCATTAAGGACTGGACCTGTTTGGCCAACACCTTCCACTTTTGGTCCACAAAGCAAGAACCAAAGAGCCCCAGTGGTTCACATCCATCCTCACTCTCACAAACGCATATAGGACAAAATGACTTATACTCAAGTGTTGAATGCCATTTAAAAGATGTTCAAATTATTTTCTAAGGCCTGAACATGTGCGCGTGCGCGCGCGCGCGCGCGTGCGCACTGCTTTGGGATCACCTGCCTCCACAATGACCAAGTATTTCCATTAATGAAGTGTGCCCCACACCTGGACACTGCATCGACCAACAAGTGTAACTAACCTTCAAACACAATCTAGTCCCACATTCACTCACAGGCCAAAATACTATGTCTGTCAACGGCCAGTATTTCTTTAAGAACTTCTAACATTTAAAACATAACTAAAACTAGAATAAATTATTACATCACAAACTATAGGCCGAGGTAATAGTACTGTCTTCAGCGACAACATTTCCTTTGGTTTATTTATATCTAAGTAATTTCTTGGGGAAAATAGAAAAAATGATAGAAAAAAATGTTTCTATCAACAGAGTACTCACTAATTGATCTCCTATCTGATTCCAAAAACAATTATCTTGAGCCTACTCATATATCCACAAAAATGAGAAAGTCAGAAGATACAAACACTTTGGATATTATATTATTAACGTGGGTGTCTGATTTTTAAGTTACATAAACCTCCAATTTCCATATCAAATTATTATCATGTATGGGTCCTAATTTACTACTTCAGAAAACTTTGTAATACTTGATGTAATACTTGACTAAAATGCCTCGGAATGTGGTACAAAAGTTTCAAAAACAATGTTAAAATAACTTCCACTTGTGAGAAATTGTGAGAAAATAAAAGGTTTCTCAGCAGAACAAACAAACAACTACAACAACAAAGAGAAACAGAAGTTTCTCTCTTCATAAAGCATGGTCAAAGTGAAGTTAGCTCAAGTGAGCCAGTGCGACCCTACCTGCTCTCCCAAGCCGCAGTGCCGGACTCTTGGGCCCCTGGTCCATGTTACCCAAGGGGAGGCGATGGAGGGAGAAAAAAGGAAAAGAACAAAAACTTTTTCCTCTGTCCCCCTCTCCCACTCTTCCCCCCTCTCTCTCTCTCTCTCTCGCTCTCTCTCTCTCTCACGCACAGTTTTCTTCTCTCCCTCTTTTTTCTCTCTTTCGTCCTACAGTACTTTTGGGCGAGTTGTAGGTTGAAATAATTCGACCCTTCCGCTCCCTGTTGCACTCCCTGCAAGTGCTCAGTCAGCTGCAACTAAACGCTTTAGGTGGAAAAAGGGCTTCGGGGGGAAGCGTGAAATGATCACGCCGAAGAGCTGCTCTCTCAATGTGCGCTCATGTCCTGTCCTTTTCCTGCACAAGCACGCGCGCACACACATGCACGTAGTCGCACACGTGCAAACGCACCCACCCACCCACACACCCACACACACACACACACACACACACACACACACACACACACACACACCTACAACCTCCACCCTTCCACCCTATAGGGCCTCGCTCGCATCTGTCACTGAGTTCCACTTTACTAAACTTTTCCGCCCCCACCCCTCTCTCTCTTTCTCCCCCCTCTTTCTTTTCTCTCTCTCACATTAGATTAATTTCCTCAGGGAGACACCCCGTAGATAGTTATGTATACTAAACCATATGCGTAATGGCACTGCTCTGTCAATATGCTAAGGTTTTACTTCTCTCTTCCTCAGCTTATGAGCCAGGGTAAGCCATGTTTTTTATATGAACTTATGCTTAGTGTCCTTCCAACAACTTCTGATGTGGGTGTATGGCAGAGTTTCTGTCCAAACGTCTTTACTCTCATGCCACTTCACCTGTTACGCACGGTGCTATTTACGCATTACGCACGAACAGGACGACTGTGAGCCAGGTGTCCACCCGGCGACACTCCAGCATCTAACTCTTCGTGGGAGAATGTAGTGTTTCGCTCCATCCTCTGGCCGTATTAGAGCCTTTTAAAATCCCGATCCTCAGCTCTAATTGGTCCGAGATACACACCTGTGACCACGTACCATTTAATTTGAATACTAATTTGGCAACCGAAAATCAACACTCATAGCGGTACTGTTGTGTCGCTTAGCAACCACTTTGTTCAGTTACTTTTCACGAACTATATTGCTTGAAGAAAGACATTCAATATGGCAAAGTTGAGCCTACCAACGCCTCTTGACTGTTGCTTTGTTAACTTTTATTAAAGCACTGCAACCCAGGGCCTCTCTTGGCGTATTGCGTTACTAAGAAACAAAATATCAACCAAATTAATAATAATTGCAAATGCACTATAAGAGGAAGACTTTTATTCCCCTTCCCTCCATCCATCTCTTTTCTACTCTCTCAGTCAGATAAGGGTCACTTTGCAGGTCGTGCTATAGCCTTTTACACCTCTGTACACAAAAAACGAAAACGAGAAAAGGACATTTCTAGATCGAGGGCTATAGCTGAAAGCAGCAGTATGATTGCTTTAGTCTGAAGGTTGAAAAAGTTGAATTCAGAAAGGGTTCATCTTTTAAAAGTCTTTATAATTTCACTACCAGGCGACCACTATTCACTCTCCTCCATTCATTTCACTGGGAAAAGGAAATGGGAAGTAAGAATAAAAGTTAAATATCTTAAAAACTATAAAATATGTCAACTCTTGAATACAACCCCATATCTCCTAACTTATCTGATCGTTTTAAAGCTGGAGTTTCTAGCTAAAGGTCTGTAGAAAGTCCACAATGTTGGAGGGCAAATCATAACGGTAAAGTGATAATGAGAGTGTGCGCTGCACGTTTTCAGACACACTAATAACAGATAGAAACGGAGTGGATCTGCAACCTTCCGGAAAGTAAGGGGCTCTCACCATTGCCAGTAATGTTTAAAAAAAACAAAAACGCTTTCAATCACCTGTGACTCAGTCTGCCATCACTTATTTTGAGTTGATGTAACATAACACAAGTGTTGTCATTGATATATGTCTCAGTTTCTGTTGTCAGCACACTGTACAATGAGAAAATTTGATGTGATTAACGCTTGATTCGGGGCCACAAAACGCTAACAGGCCATGCCATAATATGTGAGAAAGGACAAGACAAAGATGTCTTATTTATGGTCTGAATAAAGCAATGGGAAAGAAAGAGGTTCTCACAAGTCAGCCGACTTTTCCATCCTCGTAGTCAGTCACTTTGTGACCACACTTTGAGTTTCGATGAAACATATAACATAACAAAAGTGTTGGTATTGACATCTTTTTGATTCTGCTGTCAGACATCTTCACGATCAAAGAACGCGATTTGATTCAGTGTTACAAAATGCTAACAGGCCAGGCCCAAAATATGTGACGGGGGACAAGACAGAGATGTCGTATTTGTTGCCAGAATACAGGGATATGGATTTTAACATTGGCGTTAATGGAGAGTCTCCTTATATGGTGTCCGCCTTTCCATTCTTTCCGGTCCGGTGTCCTTCCCTCTGTTTGTACCCTTCAGACGGCTGCAGGTCTCAGGGTTCACGCGCAGCCCCGAGACAATTGAGTGCGGAACAAAGCGCGAGACAGCGACCCATTTTGCTCTGCTTGTTGCCTCGCGCTGCAACACTACGACCCTGACCTTCGGCTCGCGCCCACCGGTCGCAACATCATAACATAAATACTAATGTTTCCTCTTTCACTCTAGACCAGTGGTGTGGCGGGAAACATTAAGGTGGCTAAACTATGACCTCCAGTCTCAAGCAAACAATCACCAATATATCACAAATCAATTCTATTTTCAGAAAAGCGTTAATTTATACTTTAACTTACAAAAGTTGTATACTACTTACTATCATGTATACAAGGAATTTATATCAAAGATTTGTGTCAGCATAACAAGGTGAGTTAACTCTATTCAGTAAAAAACCAAAGGTGGATAGACTGAATTTAAGTGGGCTTCCCCTCTACTGCTCTCGACTGGGTGTGGCAGTTATAGACAATACAAAAAAGATCTAAAATCCTTAACTGATTTCCTTATTCATTATCTCTTTATCTCTTAACGGTACACAGCTATCTATGTTTTTAAGGCCAAGATGTAACTATTCAATGCATTTCCTAAAACTTTAGAGCAGAAGAAAATAACATATACATATACAAATATTTAAGCTGTAAAATCACAGTTTTTACATATATTGTAATTTTGGTTGCGAGAAGCCAAACTGACAGGATGATGAGATACTTTTTTTCTACAATGAAAATTTAAATTTCCTATATAATGAGCTTGACAAAATTTGGCGGGGAATACAATTAATTATTTTAATTAATCTCAGCCAGATAGCTAAGTTTCACTCTGGTGTAGATTTTGATATTCTTGTAATAGACCTATAGTTTTTAAGAGGAAATCAACTAAGCTCTTACATAAATAACAAAATTAACATACCTTTATAATTAGTTTGATAATACCCATTGGGAAAACATTATAATTATTTTATAATTATTGTTATATTATAATCTAAAAGTTTAAAAAATCAAACCATCGCCATATAGCATCGTATGTTAATTTGGATACACAGTAGCCTAAATAGTTAAGCATTTCGAGAGAAATATCAATATATTAGGCAACATTGTATTTGTATAAAATAATTTGCTTATAGCAAAGTTTGAACATATTTTTAATATCAAGTTGAATCTGTTTTGAATGTGTTTAATATGTTGCATATAGTAGGTCTACAATAGTATCTATACATTTCTGCAATTTATTCAGTTGTCTCCTGTAACCTCAGTGAAGTGTCGGTAAACATTAGGCTTGCCTACAAGATCTATTCAAGAATTCGCCATAGTTGGGGTTATTAAACATCGCTTGTTTGTTTTTCCTTCCTATGCTAATTAATGTAATTAATATGAGGGGGTGTAGTTGGTTCGGTGACCCCCGGTCTGACCGAGCGGAACCGGAAAGAATCGCATTAGAGCGCGAGACACAAGAACTGAAGGGACGATTAGAACAATAAGTAAACACGTAAACACAGGAGGAGATCCATTCTGTCTATGGGCCTTTTGGCTTCTGCCCAACTTCAAAATTCTAACAATGTAAACTTTAGGAAGACCAGGTTTAAAGGCCAGACTCCAGAGGTTTTGATAGAAATTATAGGGGAGTGACAAGAACCAATGAACAGTATTTTAGGTATATTTTTGAAGCTCCTAAACTTATTTAAACAATTGAACTTAGAGGGCAAATAAAGGTCTACCAAAACGAACTGAATTGAATTAAATGTAATGAATTGAATTGAATTGAACTGAATTGGGGGGAAAAAATCTACTGACTGACATGCTGATGTGATCCATTTCCATTCTAATCTTTATTTGGTGGACCTATGATTTCTCATTTAGGACAACCACTGTTGTTAGTTGTAATATTTTCTATGTGACTCCAGAGCCAAGCACATTTACCAAACATTTTACCAACTGGAACCTATTTCAATAAGAAGTTGCTTTTTATGGTGGGATGCTATGGCCATTCTATTCCCCTCTCAGCCTGGTTTGTGTGGTAGTAGTCAAATACTTAGATTGTATTGAAAGAATTTACCTGTGGGGATAGCTGACAAAATGAATACAGACCAATAGTGAATCTCATTATAATAACTGTATTACATTCCACTACATTCTTCTGATCTAAATTTATAATTTTCTTATAAAATTATTTTTAATAATTTACTATAGCCCTTCTTTCCTATTGCCTTTCTGCCGACGCCCAGGCCAACAGACCCGTCCAACCCCATGTTTCATTCCAACACTTGTACTTGAAGTGAATTACATGATGCTTGAAACATGATGGTATAGCAATAGTAGAGAATATTCCTTTGGGTGTGTCTTAATATTCACAAAAGACTCTGTTCCATTTTTGTCTCACATTTCTATACCCTGAGATTCACATACAAGAAGCTAACCCAAAGTGACAAGAGAATTCCCATGAAATTAAAACAGTTTGATGCATGTAACAGCTTACTTCTGGTAGTTTTTTCTTTGCTTTTGCTAAAATACTCAAGGCCATCGTATTGAATGAGCTTACCCCTAGACCATCCCTGGGATTTAATTCAGAGTGGCACTTCACTTCAGCAACACAGGGTTCCTTTTTGCTGCCATAGTGTTTGGGTGTTGCTGTGACTAGAGCCTGGAAGGGGGCTTAAGGGCCGCAGGGCGGATTGAGAAATGGGACACATTATTTCTCCATGAAACATTATGTGACACAACATGACACCAGCCCATTTGTATGTAAAGGTAAACATTTCAGCGTGACGATTCAACAAGAGCGGACAAGGCTCCTGTCAATGTGGTTTTATACTTGCAGCTGAGAAAGAGGTATTGTGGCATCATGCAGTGATGGTGTGTGCATGTGACTGTGTGTGTGTGTGTGTGAGTGAGTGAGTGAGTGAGTGAGTGAGTGCGTGCGTGCGTGCGTGAGTGAGTGTGTGAGTGTGAGTGCGTGAGTGAGTGTATAAAGCTTCTGTTCACAAATGTAATCCCGATAGATACAAGTCACTTGGTCCGGTGTGAAAAGGTGTTGCTAGGGCTGGGAATTTCACCTGTCTTGGCAATTCATTTTATCCAGAGAATTGTGATGGTCAGACATACTGCACACTCACCGTAGGTCTCAAAACACAGAAATTTCGTGGCTAGAGTGTAGTAGCAGTGACATGTTAGGTCCCAGTGCCTCCACTGTATGACAAGCCAACATTACACTATGGCTGTTTCATCATTCTTCCTGTGTATGTTCTACACCACTGATTGATACATGCTCTGCTTGGCATATTAACTGCAACATATACTGAATCTGTCTATTTCTTATCCTGCAAAGCTGTTTGTTGCTGTGGAGTGTGTATTCAACTTCTGGAGGGATTCTGAACTACTTGACTAGAATACTTGACTACTTGACTTGATCTAGAATAGTCTGAGTATATTTTTCTTGCTTACCAGGTTGCTGTTAGCTGTACTTTGATTGCTTAAGTATCAGTGCTTTAATCAGTAGTCTATTGTTAGCTGCTAGTTGGTAAGATAAGTAGGTTGCTAACTTATTGCACTCTTACATTAACACTAGTTATGCTCTTAGTTGCTTGTTTAGGAAGGAAATGCACTTATGATTTCTGGTGACTAGTAGTTTTCTTACCTACCTTTGTTGAATGCACTTATTGTAAGTCGCTTTGGATAAAAGCGTCTGCTAAATGACTGTAATGTAATGTAATGTAATGTCTACTTGAGTTTATGTGAGTCTAGTGGTACTGTTAATATGCCGCTTTAAAATATCAAAACGGCAATAAAATGATATGACAGTCGGTGTCATCCAATTAAAACGCAGTGGTGATACAAATGCTAAGGAACACATATCCTTTATGTGTTCGCCCGGGTGAACAGTGAACTACTCCAGCACAGAGGGCCCCATATGGGTGATGCATGGGAGCCATTTTTGTTCAGAAGCACTGATCCAGGGCAAGCCTTTTTTTTAGAGGGAATTCCTCCTCCCTGGCTGCTTTGAAACAGCCTGGCTGCTTGTATTTACATACAGTAGCAAGAAAGCTTGCACCAATAACGGAAGACGGCGACGCTGTAAAATAGCAAAACTCCACTACTTATATAGAGAACTGAAATTAACTGAAGCAACCGTCACAGATCCACATTTGAATGCATATGATGGCAGACACATTTTAAAAAAGACCTTTCAATACACTTCACTCACCTCACCCTTATTCCCCATAGCTAGTGGCCAGGACAATCTCACTAACAGCTGCACCTAAGAAGAAAGCGTCTCATCATTCCTAACTAGACACCTGAGGTCAAGATTGGCAACAAAAAAACCAATGTGGGATTCTGAATTAAAGTACAGTTTCTGTGATATCCTGCCATCATTGTGTCATCACACTGACGAAATACAAACAATAGTAGCTTTGAAGACAATTTTGGGGCTTTTAGACAGAAAAGTACTTCTGTCGTACCCTAATGACCATCACTTGCAGAATATTACCAATACAACGAAGTGCCAGTGTTGAAAATCCTCTTTGGATATAACACTCCTGTGCACAGACCACAGGCTCTGTTGCCAAATGAATGGGACCCACCAAGGCACATACAAACACCATCAAATGAGAACAATGACATGCTTCTTTTAACTCCTTCTCTTCAATATAGATCATTCATCAGGCAGAACCGTCCCTTTGGAATGTGTGATTGGATGTCGAGGGACTCTGAATCCCTGTCCCAGCCACTCCATCTTCAACACGCCACTGGTCTGGACTCTCAGAGATGAACCGCTGAACCGGACGTCTCAGCCACTCTTCCCCACCTTTTTAAAATAATAACGGTAAATAACGGCAAATGCATGGGACCCAAAATCAGGCAGCCGCATCACAATTTCACTGAGGCAGTGAGGCATCCCAAACCTGCATCCAATTTAGATAGATATGGGGAGGAGAGGAGACAGAGGGCCCCCATATGCACTGCCCAAAAACAAAACAGATGCAGGATATTATGTGTGTGTGTGTATGTGTGTGTGTGTGTGTGTGTGTGTGTGTGTGTGTGTGTGTGTATATGTGTGTGTCAGATGTATATGTGGGCTAAGGGAGGTGACAGTGATGAGACAGGAGGTAAAGCCTAACCTTTGGAAGGAAACAATCCAACTCTGTGATGGCCTTTCCTGTGTCTGACACGCATGGAGAAACTTCTGGAATCAGATGGCATTCAAACTCTGATTCCCTATATCACGCCATCCGCTCACTATTATTCTGACAATGATGCCTATAGTTGGATATACAGCGTTCACAATTATTCTCATGATATGAAGGGGAAAAAGATGGATGTTATACAGTCTGCATGGGAGTCAGGTTGGCATAATAGTGCTGTAGTCTACATGTAATAAATATGACTGATGGCGATAGTCAGTCTGTTGAATTACATTTACATATAGATTTACATTTCAACATGTAATAATGGTATAGGCCTGAAGGTCCATACTAGTCACACACAAACACACATGCACACACACATAGCTAATATTTTCGTCTCATTGAGGAAGGTGAAAAAATGCCAAGCAACCATCAGACTGACAATAGTCGTCATAGTGGAAAAAATAGTGTAGGGCCCTGCTGGGTCTTTTGTCTACTGAAAGATATGATGCCTTAGAAGTAAAGCAGCCCAATTGGCAATTCCTCTCTAATAATGACATGTCATAACCAGAATATGCTATTTACAATAATGTAATTTCAGGGTATTCTCAAAGTGCAATGAAATATATGCAATCACCAGTTGGCCATTTTCTTCACGACAGCAGCTGCCAGCACTCTCTTATTAGACTTTCCTTATTTTTAAGTGCTGTTTTAACAGGATTTCCATCTGTTCGATCTAAACAAATGGGTCCAAATGGAAAATCTAGTTTCTTTTCATTAATTTGGTTATTATGTAGTTATGTAGTTATGTGACAGCATGGTATGATAGTCAATGCTCTCACAAGAAAGACCTATAGTAATCCAATAATAACTTTTAGAAGGA
The DNA here is from genome assembly GCA_034670385.1 of Hoplostethus mediterraneus. Taxonomy (NCBI): domain Eukaryota; kingdom Metazoa; phylum Chordata; class Actinopteri; order Trachichthyiformes; family Trachichthyidae; genus Hoplostethus; species Hoplostethus mediterraneus. The sequence goes on along the minus strand of JAXDDW010000135.1, from coordinate 651,031 downwards.
GACTACACAAATATCACAGAAAAACTATAAGTCCCTATAGGAATAGCATATGGATATTATAGAACTAATATAGTGATATAAACAATACCATAAAGTACGGTCACTATAAATACACCATTGAGTACCACAGACAAGCTATGAGTGCCTGTAGGAATATAATATGAACATTATGGTGACTATTCGTTATTCTAGGCTTGAGTGCTGTTATTTGTCTTACTGAAACACACACTGAAACCACACCAGTCCCGTAAATCCCGGCATAACATTTTGCATTCCAGACTGCCGCGTTTCCACCAGCACTCGTGATACACTCCTACTATCACAGCGGGGTTTTTTTTGCCGGCGAGTGAAACGTTACGGTCGGCCAACCTATTTGACTTTGACCCGGAAGTTGCTGGTCTGTCTCTGGCTGGAAGCAAGCGAGAAATTCGGTAACCTGTAGATTACACTTTATAATAAAGGTGAGTTTATACCTATTGACACTACATATGAAACATAGCCAGAGGTAACCTGTGATCGTGCGACAATCGTCAAAATGCTGTGTTTTTGTTGTTCGTGTTTAGAATGAAAGTGTTTCTTTGCTTTGTTTACATCCGACCGGCTGCTGTGGTGGTTATAAACACGTGGACCGATAGGAGGAACGCATGCTACCTTAGGATTGTCGATATTTATAAATAATATTGATTTGCCAGCGACAGTCCTATGATTTCCTCTATCATTTGACCGATTTAGCTTTAAACATATGGTTAAATATACCACCAGCCACAGATGAGCTGACAAGATATGGTTCATACTATCTGCTAGCTCGTTAGCATGCAGCTAGCCGGGATACCACCAAGCTAACCCAAGTTACATAGCAAAATCAACTAGAAAGCTGTAATTGTTGCGATTTTGTTGGTCTTTCTGCTGTAGTCACCATTGGGTCATGCTTTCTCATTATTGTCAGGTGTGTGTTTACCTGACCAATTCCCCATAGTCTCAGGAATAAATGGACCACGAATAACCCTGGACTCTATTTGTATACCACCTGAGACAGGACAATGAATTTATCCATATATTTTTCCTTATCCCCTCCCTGAGGAATCTTGTCCTCTCTGACGGTGTGACCAAAACACACACTAAACAACACACTGACTAAAAGTGGCCACACCTAAAACACATTCAAATAAAAGTGCTCAGCCACGCTGGCCCCTAGTCTCTGTACACTACCAAACTTTTACACATACTCCCTCTCTCACACACAAACCAGCAAGACTCTTCTGTCCTTATTCCCTGGCGGGCAGCTTGTGACCGCCTAGCGTGGTGTTTCTATGGTGTGTGCGGTCTGGAGCCAATCATCTCCAGCCATCATGGCACAGACACGCAGGACTGGCCAGGGCAATGGGCCGGTGTCCCCTCTCTATCCCGAGTGTGTGTGTGTGTGTGTGTGTCTGTGTGAGAGTGAGTGAGAGAGTGAGGGATAGAGAGAGATTGGCAAAATGAGAGACTAAATGTATGTTTTACCGAGTGTAGCCTATAGTTTAGAAATCTGTGCAACAGAATGAATTCTTTGAGTGCAACTGAACCGTGCTCTTTCTCAGTTGTATTAACTAGCCCTTTATGGATTTCAGAACAAGACCAAAGTCCATGCCTTCCATATAGACAGTGTTTGACCAGTGCCTTACTTATTTTTCAATGTTGTGGATGATAGTAGATTTTAATAGCGTATATTGGAATTGATTTTGTTACATTTCAGTGTAATGTACAAATCACTTAATCATCCTAATGAATTGGTCACTGTAATAATCCCTCTTTGTATTTGTCTCTGGATCTTTCCCTATCTCTGTCCCTGCAGTACACTTCAGCCCCTGAGGATGCCATTTCCCCAGGTGTGAGTGTTTGTGTGTGTTTTGTAGGGACCAGCTAGGTGCGCGCACGTATGTGTGTGTGTACATTGAGGGTGTTTTGTGGCGATGTACAGTAGCTACCAGGACCGGGAGGAGTTGGAGGATGAACTCTACCGAGAGGAGGATTCTGAGGGGTCAGAGGTCAATAGCGAGTTGGAGTTCCACCTCTACAGCCAACTCCACTACTCCTCCAACACCGGAGAGAGGGAGGAGCAGGAGGATGGAGCCGAGAGGGAGCATGAGGGAAAGGGTACAGACAATCAGCAACTTGAGGCGAAGGAGAAGCCCGGAGATGGTGATGGGGAATGGAAAGACTCTGAGCATAGCAGGCCTCTGTCACATAATACCGGGGTGCTACGGAAACACCTAAAGGAACACCGACAGCTGGCGCAGAAGATGAAGAAACTGGATAAAAAGAAGAAGGTGAAAAGTGACCCTAAAGGTCAGAGGTTGTCATCATCGTTTTTTAAGGAGGTCATTGTCATTGACTCCAGGTACTGATGTCATCTCTATCTCTGAGGATGACTCGGACGAGGGGGTCTGTGCCTTCAAGGGTCAGAAGTCACGTCCTGTGCAGTCTTCCACTCCGGCCCAACAGATAGAGAAAGATAATGTATGTAATTCCATGTGTGCATCTTTGTCTATGTGTGTCACAGGGTTTGAATTAATACATGACGTAATTGCTCCTAGGTAGGCCACTCTGTACTGTATAGTGTGATTAAGAGTTTGAAGAGTAACCCACCTATGCCTGTTGTTGTCCCAAAAATTCTGCTCTTGATATGACACGGTGATTATCAGAGTTCCAAGTCGATACTTGTGTCCTTGTGAAAAATGTTCTTCCCAAGTTGTCTTGTGGACTGAAGACACACAGGTGTTCTTTTTCCCAGCGGATTCAATTGGCTCTGTACTATATAGACTATAGCACTGTGTAATTCTGCCAACTAATGATGCGTCAGTGAATCTTGGGGCTTCCCATTACTTTATCTGTCCTTTGTCCTCTGCTTTATTTTGCTTTGGAATTGTACTTTTAGATTTTGGCCATTAGATATTACATCAAAAGCATCAGGGAGGACACAAGAACAGACAAGAACGCATATTGAGAAAGATCTAATATTTCCTTCTGTGAGCATTTTGTGTCTCTCTTACTCGGCTAACAACCACATCAAGCTATTGTCCAGTGGCCAATTTGAGCTAGCTGATTGATAGCTGTAGTGGAAGTAGCGCTGTAGCAATCAGTGGGACATATAGCAATGCTGGTAAATGAGTAGCTGCTGCTGAGCAATGAAAAGTTCTACTGCAGCTAACGTTTTCTCACTGACAGAGAGGAAATGAGTTGACCTAGTTAACAATGGCCAGCATTTCTTAGAAAATGAATGGCCTCCCGGGGTTTTCTCAAGTTGCTTGCAGTGCAAACTCATGGCTAGTTAGCTTTTGCATCAATTCAGTACGGCATGCAAAACGTTCCTAATGAAAGCATCCTATTGACATCATCTCTGACATTGTTGTATGGTTGTCTAGGCCACCCAAAAGAGGAAGAGGAGTCCCAGTCTGGGCTCGGTTGTGGATTCTGGCAGCTCAGAATCAGAATCGGAAGAGTCTGGATCCGAGTCCGAGTCTGATTCAGACGCCCTGGAAAACTGGATGATCCTGGGTCGAGACCAGCAGGACGGAGACCAGTGCATCTCCCTCAACTTGGAGGGAGAGTCTGACAGCAATGCAGGTGTGTCCTGTATGTGCACTTTCTGTGTGTTTGTCCATGTATGCAGGAAGGGACACTCATGCACCGCTTTTAGTGTGCATGTATGCCCCCATCTATGTGTGTGTGCTGTTTGTACTGGGTATGTTGTTTTAAAAGCTATATGTTTGTGTGGGTTGTTTTTTTGTTTTTTGTTTTTAAGTGAGTGAGAGTTTAAATGTGTGTAACTGGGAGAACGGAAGCAAAGGATAATTTTGTACGGTCCAACTCATTCAGAACACTTAACCTACCTGCAGTACATTGATAAGGAGTGGGTACAGCTATGGGGGTACATTGTGAGCAATCTGTGTGCGTGCATGTTTGTATGCACATATGCAGTGTCTGTATGTGCATGTTTACAAATTTGTAAGCCTTTAGCATTCCCTGCACTCTCTGGCCAGCCGCTCGCTTCTCTGATGCATCTTTAAGTATGTTTGTGTGCATGTGTATTGACGTGTGTGTGTGTGTGTGTGTGTGCGTGCACGCGTTTGTGAGAGTGTGGATATTTGTGCTTATAAAACACAGAATTCCAATCAGCATGCATGTGTACATACACACACACACACACACACACACACACACACACACATACCAACAGTCATAACGCTAATGCCAAAAACAAACAAACGGAAAGACAACAACGCAGGAAGAGAGGGAGGGGGTGGGAGAGTAATCAGAAAAATGAATAAAAATGTTCCCTGCAAATCTCTCCAGATCTACACATTATCTTAACCTGCAGCCTCAGCAACCTCTCCAGCTTTTCTCTCCCCCGAACACCCCCCACCCCCACCCAACACTCTCCCCATCTCATTCTTTCATCCTATTTTCTCACTATTATTCTCTCTCTCTCTCTCTCTCTCTCTCTCTCTCTCTCTCTCTCTCTCTCTCTCTCTCTCTCTCTCTCTCTCTCTCTCTCTCTCTCTCTCTCTCTCTCTCGCTGTGTTTCTTCCTCATTTGAATTTCCCTGGGCTGACGTTTCTGCAAGAGTGCTCTTGCTCACTGCCTCCTCCACACACACAACTGGGGTGAAGGAGGGGGTTTGGAGCTAGTGGGAAGGCTGGAGGTTTTGGCCTGGTTTTGGGGGGGGAAGCAGGATTTTGGATCTCTCTCTCTCTCTCTCTCTCTCTCTCTCTCCCTCACTTGTCTAGCCTCTCTCTGTGATCTTTGGACCTTAACCTCATGTCTGCACATGGGGGGTCACAGGGGTGTGGTGTGGTAGGGGGCTTAAAGAGGGGGGGGGGGGGGGGGGTGCTGTGGTGTGGTAAAAATGAAAATAAAGGCAAGGAAATCTTAGGAGGAACTGGCTTTAGATAATCTAGATTACCCCTCCTCTCCCCTTCCTCTCCACTGGTGTGGGTTTTATACTGGATGAGGGAAAGACGGTATACTGAGAATCTGTCTCACACAACTTCTACATTGGCAACTAAGATGGCAGGGTATGGCTAGAGGAAGCCAGTAGCCTACTACTGAGATGCAGCTGGCTGAATCTATGACTCCTTTAACCAGACATCCATAATCTAAAATCAAGATTGACTTCTATTTTATATGCCATTGTGTGTGTGTTGACTCCTGTAGCTTGGATACCTTGCTTGTGCTTTCTTATTGGTGTGTGTGTGTGCACAGAGTAACAGGTTTACACAGCAGTGACTAATAGTATTTGTACGCCTAAACCCCATCTCAGCATCCCCATCAAATCACATTCACTACACTTAGTCTGTGAAGAGCTCTCTCTCTCTCTCTCTCTCTCTCTCTCTCGCTCTCGCTCTCGCTCTCGCTCTCTCTCTCTCTCTCTCTCTCTCTCTCTCTCTCACCTACAGAAATTGAATCCTGTCGCTACTTCTCTCTCTCTTCCTTTCTCTCTCTCTCTCTGTCTCTCTCTCTCTCTCTGTCACTCTCCCACATAGTGTCACTTGTTCAGACACATACTCGCACTTTTACAATCTAATCTTTTCTCACTCCCTCACATAGGCTTTTATCCAAGTACATGGGCACGCACGCATGCACACACACACACACACACCACACACACATACACACACACACACACACAGAGCCAGTGGCTATCTGTCACCTGGCTATAAGGGGCAGCTGTTGGTGGATGGATGGGTAGAGACAGCGGACGAGGAAAAGAGAAAAGGAACTAGAGAAAGGGGGATGCGAGAGGACCGTCTGCCTGTCCCGGAGTCTTGCAGCAGCAGCCAGATGGAACAAGAGAGAAAAATAAGGGCTTCCCAAAAAAAAACAAAAAAAAAACGGCTCAGTGCCTCTCCCACCCGGAGAGGTGTGCGTGTACATGCCCGTGTATGAATTTGGGGTGTAGGCGGGGAGTGCTGCGGCTAAACTTGAATCGTAATGGTTAAACCTCACTTAGTGGTCACACTTTTTTTTTTTTCCTCTCTCTCTTTTGCCCCCCCCCCACCCCCCCCCCCCATTCTCTAGCCCGCTTTTTGTCCCCTCGGTCTTGGTCAGTGCACACCAAACTTTGTTTGAGGCTTAGAGAGTCAGGTCTGGCTTGCTATCGGGGTGGCCGATCACATCAGTGTGTGTGTGTGTGTGTGTGTGTGTGTGTCACAGAAGGTCTTGGTGACTTAGACAGCTAGTGAGTGTGTGTGTGTGTATAGCCAAAGGTTAGCTCTCTCTCTGTCTCATAGAGGAAAAAGGTAAGCTCTTCTCTTGCTCTCCTCTCTTGAAACGTCATTTCTTTCCGAGGTGTTTTATAGTGTCGTCCCGCTGTTTAGATCGGCCAGACGCTCCTGGTGTTTTCACAGTCTCACACTGGTGTGGAAGGAGTTGTGGCACGGGGGGGGTTTACACCGCGTACCTTCATACGTGAACAAGAAGGCCCCGTGTTCCTTACCGCCTATGTATGCTTTCTGTTATCGTGCTGCTGTGGGCCTGAAGCTTTAACTGTGGCTGCCTGCACTCTGTCATCGGTGTTGACACGTCAGTAGGCCTTAGCGTAGTTAGAAGAGTGTTTCAGCCGAACTTAACTTCACAACTATCAGATGGTAATATACAGTAACGATTTTGATTTTGTGTGTGTGTATATGTATGTATGTTTAGGGCATTGGGATGGTAAAATGAGATTACAATGGGGTAGTACTACACTAGCTGTGTGTGTGTCTGTGTGTCTGTGTGTGTGTGCGCGTGCGTGTGTGTGTGTGTGTGTGTGTGTGTGTGTGTGTGTGTGGGCGAGTGGGCGGCTAGTGCAGAAGGGGGGGCATGGATAGGATCAGCTCTTATCTTGGCTGCCCAGTGCCACACGAGGTGTAACGCCACACCCACACTACCACACAGTGTGTTTGAACAGACACACACACACACACACACACACACCATGAAATCGCTGTGCCATAGTTGACTTGTATTATCTCACATTTTTCTATAGTCTAAATAAAATAGTCCGCTGTGTAGGCCTCATATTGCTGCATGTAAAATAGATTGTAGAAATGCATTCAATTTAAAAAAAAAAAAGCTTTTCATTGAACAATTACTCGATGACAGCAGCCATTGAAATTTAATGACTAGTTTAATCTAGTAAATTAAATGATTTTTTTTTTCCGTACTATGTAGACTGTTTTCAGTAAGCGGTCAAACTTCGTGACAACGTTGCCGATGTCCTTCACCGTAATACTATTTCCTCCTGCCTGTTCAGACGCAGAAAAGAAGTTGACTTATTTTGTTTAACACAGTCAAGATGAATTCATTCATTTGACCTCAGTCCATATCACATTAGCACCTATGTGTAGAAGACATGGTTTGTTTTGCTCCTGATGTTGAACTGCTACTGAACTGTGGTGTGAATTTATGTCAGACTTTTGTATTTCTAGCGTTTGATAACTCTGTGTTGCAGTGAACTACACTTTTCAAGAATTATGTTATTGCAAGTACTCACATTATTGAAGGAAGTTTCTTTAAATCGCGGCTTTCTCCCTCTCATTCCTCCTTCACTCCTTTTATCTTTTCATGCCGTTGCTAGGCAGATCCGCTGTCAGTTCACCACTGGCAGCTGCTTACTGTACTTCAACCCCAGGCCCCTAACCATGTCGTTTTTCCAGACCCCATGTGCACTTCTAACAAAATGAGAGAGAGAAAATCATTTAAAAAAAATCACTCGCTAACGGAAGAACTGCAGGACGAGAGGAACAAAAATTCAAACGACTGAGAAGCAGCACTTGAGTTTTAACGATGGAGAAATATGAATGGAAGGCCAGACAAAAGGGCACAGCGACAGAGAGAGAGAGATGAGAGTAGGTAAGCTAAACTGGAAGAGACAGGCCTTGAAAAGGATCGGCCACGGTGCCGCTGTCGGTCAGGGCCGGTGGTCCCCAGGCTTTGACATCGCGGAGTAGTCGGAACGCCGCTTGGATTTCTGCCTTTTTTTCTTTTCTTTTTTTAAACCTTTCCCGACCGACGCCCCGGCGCTGCCCGACAGGCCCGTTTTGGTGTTACGGGATGTCACCTCTCCCGCCGTAGCGCAATACAAAAGCCACAGACGGTTTCAGCTCCGTATTGTTGGAGCTAACTGAAACGTCTGGTTATGCCGGTTCGCCTGTTTCAGATTCGGAAGGTCCCAGCCACATTTGAATCAGACTGCATGAGGCTGGTTCACTCGGATCTTTTTTTTTTATCAGGGTTTGACAATGAAATTAATTTGTATTGAACTTTGATTTGGTGTAGCACAGTGAAACTCTATAGACAGAAGTGTGATGTTTACATTCACATAGTAGAATTAGTCGATTACCAGCATATTATTATCCCTGTTCTACTTATTTAATTAAAGCGAACACACTGGGATTCCAGATGTGCTAGCACCAGGCACCGCAGTACGTGTCAAGTTTCCATTGTGGTTTTAAGTATGTTTATGCCTGCAATAACTATCTGGAAAAGGCAAGCCATCCTGTCTGAAAGTCATCTATGTCAAAATAATCTATGAAAATTTGGCTGTATTTTTTTTTCTTTTTTTCCTGGAAACTTTGACTAATAAATGCCCACACACATCTGTTGTTGCGACAGCAGGTGCTCATTTGTATCAATGCGGGCGTTTGTTCTTGAGAGAGAGTGTGTGTGTGTGTGTGTGTGTGTGGTAGGCATTTAAATATAATCTACTGGAAAACATTTCAGCACTCACACAACACAGACTACGCATAATCTCTACCCAGTCATCGATCACCACCGCGCTTCAGTCAGTGGATAGCACTCAGATTTAACCTCGCTTCGTAATTGTTCTGTGTCCGCTTCATTATTTTTGCTGGATAGGTTGGACTCTTATTAATGATACTTGATGGTGCCCGCGGTATTGGCAGTTTAATGTTTTGAATGGTGGAAATGAGAGAACATTTACAATGAAAGTGAAGGTGCGACATGAGGTTGGATGTTGTGTTTGTTGGAGTGTGAAGGTGTGTGCATCTAAGACAAAAGTGTGTGTGTATATGTGTGTGTGTGTGAGTGCCAGTCTCACCACGGCTGAGGTGAGCCCAATAACCGTGGCCTGGCCCACTGGAACGAAGTTTCACCGTCTTTAGTTCCGAATAGAGAAAGAATTTGACATTAAATGAAATAGTTTTCAACACGGGAGGCTTTTCATGTGCTTCTGTTGAACTGTGACTCTTTACTTCAGATTTAATGCTGAATCTCTGAATGAATGCGTGTTTGATCAATTTTTAATAGCACACGCACACACACACACACACACACACACACACACACACACACACACACACACACACACACACACACACACACACACAGACCCCTTTGCAGTAACTGTAGCCTGGAGGAAGGGGTAATAAACTGGAGACCAGAGGGTCCCTACTGTAGTTTAGTGTGTGTATGTGTGTGTGTGTGGGGGGGTCACAGGCTTCTTCTTTAACCTTTATTTAACCAGGATATCCCATTGAGATCAAGAATCTCTTTTCTAAGGAGACCAGCAGACATTGTGCCCTGAAGCTACAGGATAAGACATCTAGTGGAATATAAACACACACACACACACACACACACACACACACACACACACACACACACACACACACACACTACAACCAGACTCATGTATGATTAAATGAAATTTCCAAGCCTCGACACCTTAATAGCGCACCAGTGTATGGGCTGTGTGTTGTGCTGGACAGTGCAGTGTCTGTATGTCTGTATGTTGTCGTGTCACGACTCAGAAGCTTTTCTGTCCCTCTCTTCTCCTCTTAACCACCAATTTGTAGGCTCGGTGATGAGGGCCTGAGAAGAAGCAAGGGAGGGGAGGGACGGAGAGCAGAGTAGGAGAAAAAAAAACGTCAATTACAATTACCAATAATAATCATTATAATTAAGCAATCACTTAATAGAAAATCAAATTATTGTGGGGGGTGACAGTGGGAGAGAGGGAGGTCCCGTGGGACTATATTAATTTCTGTTCTTTTATTTGGCCGGAGAACTTTCTCTTATTGTCTTTCCTTCTTTTCTGGGGTGGGGGTTGGTGAGAGGGCTTTATTAACTGGTAGCCTAGGGTGGTGATATTTTGGGGGATGAGGGGAAGGGTTGGGGGGATATATATTAATATTAATACGTTTTGGGGATGAGGACGGGGGAGGGGGGGGGTAGGGGCAAAAAGGCAGTCATGGATCCACAAAATCACCCTCTCCTGTCTTTCTTCTCCCCCTTTTCCTCTTGCTGTCTCATTCTAACGCTCTGTCTGCCTCTCTCTCTCTCTCTCTCTCTCTCTCTCTCTCTCTCTCTCTCTCTCTCTCTCTCTCTCTCTCTCTCTCTCTCTCTCTCTCTCTCTCTCTCTCTCTCTCTCTCTCTCTCTCTCTCTCTCTCTGTGTCTCGCCTTTCTCTTTTGGCCTCCAGCAACTGCAGACGTAAAAGCTGTTTTGAAATCAGAAGTTCAGTTTAACAGTCAACAGGGCGAGGGGAGAACCCCATGCAAAACACACACACACACACACATTTAGGGCTGGAACAGTTGCCCCAGTATGCAAAGGGGCGCCTAATAATAGCGGGGCTCTGTTTTTCAGAAGGTCCCATAGGGGTTTGTGTGTGTGTGTGTGTGTGTGTGTAAGAGGGAGATTCTTGGCAATATACCACAAACATACACAGTGCCTGTTTAGCGGTTTCCTCTCCAGAGAGGCCTGGCTGTGTGTATGTGGCCATTCCAGGGCTTCTCCCCGTGTCTCTTAATTAAGGCGCTAGTCAGACAGAGACCAGCTGGGCCTGGTCTGGCCTAGCTGGCACTCACCATCATTTCAGTCGGCCTAGCTCTTCCCTCCTCTCTCTCTCTCTTTCGGTCAACCCATCCGTTTGGCCGTGCGTCTATCTTCCCGCTCACCACGTCTTTGACTCTCCCTTCACCCTTCCTCTTCCTTTTCTTGCCGCTTTGATATTGGACTGTTGCCTCCTGTAACGCTCGTATAGAAAACTTTACTTCCTACGTCGATTGTAGTCTGGCTTCTACACATTGCTGTCTGTTGTTGGTCTGCAACTGTCATGTTTGTTTTGCTGCTTCCTTGGCCACGTCTTCCTCGACGAATTGTGACTAACCTGGTTTATAATAAAGGTAGAAAGATCCTTTATTCCTCCAGCGTGCTGCACCTGTTTCAACCCTCCTCTTAAGACTTAAACTTGACAGCCCCTACCTTCCCGCGCTCAGGTATATAGCCTCTATCTGGAACGCGTCAAAACATTTCAGGAAAGAACACATGGGTGTGACCAGCGGTGCTTTTTCATGCTGTCATGAGGGGAAAATTGTCGGTGTAATCTCTCTCACAGATTTCTAAAGTAGGCACACACACACACACACACGAGTTGCACGCGGAAATTGCATACCCGTACCCGTTCTCCACCTTCCTTCCCCCTAATTCTGTCAGGCTCCACCCCTCCCTCCGTCCCATCTCTTTTATTCCCTCCGCTCCCCATCTCTAACCATCCCTCCATCCACCCAGAGCAAGCGCTGGTTACGTGGCTGTTGCTATGCCAGGCTCGCCGGGTCAGAATTCACGCTATAGGCTTTGCCTGTGTTAATAATCCGGCCTGTATCCGGGGTATGTTTGACAGGTCACAGGACTGGACGGTAAACGGTGTTTTCTCATCCCGTAATGTAGTGAGAGCTAGAGTATGTCTTGATGTGGTACCGGTGACTATCAGTAGACGTTTGTTCTGCGGGAGGAACGGCTTTGGCATTTGGTATGACTAGCTGCGCTTGTGCTTTTTGCGCGTCTGTGTACTAGGATTTATACCGTTGTGTGTCTGTGAATGAAGTTTAAGTCTTTGCTCGTGTGCGTGCGTGCGTGCGTATGGTTTGCGCGCATGCACGTGCACGCGCCTCAGCACACCTTGGCCATCCCTTTATCCGGGGGATTATGGTTAAATGGAAAGCTGAGATTCTGGCGGCGAGCAACCGATAAAGCCGGAGTCGGCGTTGGGAGAGAAAATTAATTATTGGGGATAAAATCAGAGCGAGGGAGATAGTTACCGACTCGTTGGGGAGTTTAGTCATTGATATTTCAGCACAGGCTTTCAGACAGCACGCGGAGTTCATCACACCCTTAATGTGAGAATAGCGGTGTGTGTCTGTGAGTGTGTGTAATTGTTTGTGCGTGCGCGGGTATTCACGGATGCACCGCACAGCAGGGGCTTGGAAACTTTTAAAGGTTTTGGCCAAGGATCCTCAAATAGAAAAGCCCTTTGGTGTGGTGCTATGCTTACACACTGCTGAAATGTTTCCTGGGGACCAGCAGGAATGTCCTCAAGGACTCCTGGAGTCCCTGGATCTCTGTTGGGGTATCACCACTTTACAGTACTTGGATTTATCATCAAATAGAATTGATTCATTTAAAATCCTAATCAAAGTGGATGTACTTTAATCAAACGTCCATCGTACTAGTCTGCACTACATTTATTTACAATCTTGCATGTATTGAATTTGAGAAACATAAGATATACAATGTAAGAAGCAGGGTTATTATGATCACTCAGTTGCTTTGAATTGACCAGCTGGTACCTCTGAGATAATGAAGGTTTGATCAATGGTGGGTTTCTAAATATTTGTTATTTTATAAATATAAAAATATGAAATGTCAGTGGGCCATAGAAAACAAAGACTAGTGTTATTATTACAACCAAAATCCTTTTCAAATAATACTTTTGATTTGAGGGTTCAAAATACTTGGTAGGTGTTTCTCACCACCCTAGCAGATTTAAATTAATTTTTGACAGGTGATGTTTTTCTAATGCAGAGTGTCATTTTTACGCCGTTCCAAAACAACCTAAAAGTTTAAGCCTTTTTTTAGCCTTTGCAGATTCAGCCCTTTCCTAGGAATCTGTTCTAAAATGTGATTTGTATAGACAATCCTTTCCCTGCAAGTGAAGAAAATAATCCTCGAAAATGGCGGAAATGTTGAAAGCTCCTGTATTAGGTCTGGAGAAAGATAGTCGGTACTAGCTATTTGCTGTGGAAGAGAATCTGTGGTGAACGAGGGAAGGGCACATCATTTTTCAGAAAAGTAGCACAACAATAAACACAATATCATAGCAAAATTGGATGAACACTGTGACTGTTTTTATTCATTGTTATAACAGTGTTATGCCTGACCATTCCCACACCCTACATACAGTATTTGTGTTTGTAGGAACTCAAATGCACCTTTCCACCTTAATCCTTGCTGTGTGTTGTTTTTTTTAATAATGTTTTTTCTTTCTTTTTTTAAATTTTCCACTTAATCTTTTTTTTTTTTTAAGATGTTCTGCACCGCTTATTAGCCACGAAAGCTATTTTGACATACTTTATGAATAGACATAGTTTTGAATAAATATAAATAAACATTCAACTGTATTGTTCCGTTTTCTTGACCAGCCACAGTCAAATCATCTCAACGTCACCGTGGTGTTTCACAGATATGTTCCACTTCTGGAACATGAAGGTAACGTGGCCTGGAAAAGCCTCACAGTGGGTTTCCTCTGCCTGCAGTGTCCTGCATGGTCACAGTTACAAAATCAGGCTGTGTCTTCAGCTATGAACAAATAACCGTCCCTGACCCTACAGGACTTTTTCATCTTTGTGTGTGTGTGTGTGTGTGTGTGTGTGTGTGTGTGTGCGTGCGTGCGTGTGCGTGCACATGCATGCGGGTGAGCGTTTTTTTCCGTCCTCCTCTAAGTGCAGACTGATCAATAGTAATTGGGTTGAGTGTCTCAGGCCTGTTTCTCGCCTTTGTACCGCGGGCCTTTTGTAGGCTGACACAGGGCCAGAAGAGAAAGCGACAGGGGAGAGAAAGAAAGGAAGAAAGAAGGGGGAGACGGAGAGAAAATGGAGGATGTTTGCAAGTCGACGAGCATGACCGACTCCCTCAACCAAATCTCCGGATATTTATTCAGCATTACCCACTAATCTAAAAAAAAAATCTTCCTCCCTTTTCTCTCTCTCTCTCTGTTCTTTCTTCTTCGTTTCATTCACACACACACTGCTAGAGGGATGAGGTAGGTGTGTGTGTGTGTGTGTGTGTGTGTGTGTGTGTGTGTGTGTGTGTGTGTGTGTGTGTGTGTGTGTGTGTGTGTGTGTGTGTGTGTGTGTGTGTGTGTGTGTGTGTGTGTGTGTGTGTGTGTGTGTGTGTGTGTGTGTGTGCGCGTGCGCGTGTGTGTGTAGGTGCCAGTGGAGGGATACTGAAGGATGATGTTAAAGCGGTGCGATAAAACACGGGGATAACTAGTTAAGATGCACAAATCGATTTCCCAACTCTTGCTTTCTTTCTCTCTGTCGCTCTCTCTCTCCCTGTATCTCCCCTGTCTATCTCTCTCTCTCTCGTCTTCCTCTCTCTCTCCCTCCTTCTCTGTTCTGTCTCTTTTATGAGTTCCATGAAAGCGGCGTGTGTCGAGCGAGTGTGGTGAGCTCCAGCGGTATTAGCAGGGAGGCATTAGGCATAAACTCTAAGGTATATTAAAGCAGCGGCCCTGTTGTTCATATAAACACGCCAATTCAATTTAGCCTGCCCCACGGGGAATGGGATTTCAGCAGCTACCGAGAGGAAGGAGGGAGGGAGGGAGGGAGCTCGAGTAGCGGATGAGGTAAGGCTAGGCAAGGAAAAGAGGAGGGGAGCGGAGAGATGAGTAGCAAAGGAGAGAGGGATGAAGGGATCTAGGGCAGAAGAGGGGATGCAGGAGAAGTGGCGGGGGGGGGAGTGAAGGAGGGACAAACAGGATGGGGGAGGAGGAAGGTGGGGGGAGGAGGGGTCGGGGCAGGGATATGAAGATGGGCACATAGCAGGTCGAGGAGAGGCGTCTGGACTATGGGAGTGGCATGGTGCCTAGTCGGAGGAATTCATTATGGTTGCATTAACTGCTATGACATAAGTGTGTGTGTGTGTGTGTCCATTTTACCCTAAGCACCACAGACACACACAGTAATACCCACACACAGACACACATGCTGGCAAAGGAGGGCTTTTGGGTTGCACGGTTGGGCAGAGCCTATGTGGGAAACCCTACAGTTATATTATTCAATCCAAATTCAAATGGGCTTGTCAGGAAAGCTCCCGCTTTTTATTACCTGTCAGGAAAACCGAGGGATGGACGGAGCGGAGGGGAGCAAATTAAACGACAGTAAATAAGAGCCCCTATCTCTCTCTCTCTCTCTCTTCCCCTGCTATTCTGCCATCCCCCCGTCGCTGTTTTTTTTTTTTTTTGGAGACACATACACACATGCAGGTTTTGACAGCATGTTGTTGTTCAGCTCTATCTCTAGTTTACCCTGACCAGATTTATCTGTCAGTCACGTGTAGGAAGACCTAATTATTTTGTTGATCACTGATCCGCTGTGAAGTCAACTGAACACTGGGTTTGATATTAAAGGAAAAGTGCAAATTATTTGATATTGTGGGGTCTTATTTGAAATGCCACTGATGCACATTTATCACATCTATACACGAGGAAGTATGTGGGGGAAAACTGAGGGAATTGTATCAAAGTGAAATAGAGGGAGGGGGAAAAGAACAGCATGAGAGAGAGAGAGAGACTTTAGGATGAGCTGAGCGTAAGATTCTGTAGAGAAGAGAGGGTTTCACACACACACACACACACACACACACACACACACACACACACACACACACTCTCACCCTCCTCCCGCCTTGCCCCTTTCAGCCAGGCAGAACCTCTGCCATCTGTCTATCCCCCCTCTTCGTCTCTTCCTCCTCTTTCCATTTCACCCTCCTCCTCTCCTGTTCTTCCTCTTCTCCCTGTAGCCTCTCAAACCGCCCTCTGTTAATTCAGGGTCTTATTTCTCCACCTTTACCCTCAGTGGCCCTCAGAACGATGTGGACTTTGTTTTTCCTTGAGAGTCAATGGGGAATTCCTTCATCCCTTTCTATCCATCGGACAAGAACAGAGAGGAGGGAGAGTCAAGAACTACAAATAAAGGCTAAATGTCTCAGTAGAAACCTAAACTAAAATATGCACTTTTAACCTCAAAACATTCCTGCATCTCTAATATTTACTGCTTCCTGTGACCAGTGTGTCATCGTGATCAGGGATTTCAGTGATCCTAAACTAACCTGGTTTCTTTCAGGTTTTAGGATGTGAATTTTCAGGTCTTGTCAGATTTTCAGGCTTCCTGTTTTCAGTTATTTCTTGCTACTGAACAATCCCCAACCCTCCATTCCTGCTCAATTCCCTTTCTTCTCTGAGAAGTATTGTTTTGCGCCCCAACCACCACTCAACTTCGCCAGGTGAAAAGGAGGGTTGGACGCCTTTATGAACCGTATTTGAATGAAGTGATAAAAGAACCATATTAGGGAGTTCCTCTTCTAATCCTCTATTGTTCTTTTCCTGTCCCACAGAGGAGCTGCTCTAATTAAAGACTAATAATTGTATTGTTTTATAAAGCCTATAGAGACAGACAGATTCTGCTCTTTAATCATTCGCTTTCTCCACTGTACCCTGCCCATCGAGGGCTATCTCACTGGATGAAGTCTATAATGCACTGTGTGGTAAATGTTTTTTGTGTGTGTGTGTGTGTGTGTGTGTGTGTCTGTGTCTGTGTGTGTGTGCGCGCGAGCTGTGTGGCATACAGTAGGAGGTGGAAGGAAAAAGCCAAATCTAAATTAAAACTTTAGAGCGCCATTATTTAATTACCCCAAAGGCTGTGGCTTTGAAGGATTGAGGTGTGTGTGTGCGTGTGTGTGTGTGTGTGTGTGTGTGTGTGTGTGTGTGTGCGCGCGCGCGTGTGCGTGTGCATGTGCATGTGTTCATGCAAACGGGTGGTGGCCAGGATTATTTCAATTTTTCAATTTACTCATTCTTGTGCTACTCAAAGTGTGTGTGTGTGTGTGTGTGGGTGTGTGTGTGTGTGTATGCGTGACCATCTTGCAACCCCTTATTGGTTGCCCTCTCGCTTTGCCCCTCCTTCACCTCTACCCTCCACGCACAGTCGCATACGCATGCACGCACGCCGAAGCGCCAGCAGATAAAAAGGCATTATGGTAAATTCCACTTAATGACAAATTTTTAATTTGGGGAACAGGCCCGGTGAATGGAGCTTAATTACCGGGGCCAAAGATCCCTAGGAAAAATAACCCCCTCGACGTGCCCAACCTGCCCGATAGTGGAGCGCTCCGCAGAACGCCTCAGATTAACCAACGCCGTTTATCTCACCCCCCCTTCCCCCTTTTTTTTTTTCTCTCACTCTGTCTGTATAATAACAAAAATAACAATCATGAAAATTCTATCTGCCTCCCAGCCCCCCCATCACCCCTCTCCCCCTCTCCCCCTCTCCCCCTCTCCCGCCCTCCCGCCCACTGCCTAGCTCTCTCCCGCAGGAGGAAATTCATCAAAATGAAATTGAGGTTGCAACTCAGTGGTTTTATTAAAATATATTTGCCCTTTACAGATGTTGTGTGTTGGTGTGTTTGTGTTTCACTGTAGAAGACGGGGGGGGACCCGAATGAATTGGTCAGTTTTTATGGATGATATGTTTTGTGTGTGTGTGTGTGTGTGTACACATGCCATAAAACCTAAACACTTGTTGACTAATCGGCATTGTATGAGTAGATAATAAGTATTTGTTGCCAGAAATACAGTAATAAAATGTAAATATTATATTTTTATATGCTCAATTGTGGAAATTCCCTCATTTCATTCACAGTTAAGAGTCTTTAAAGCAACTTATACTGTCATATCTGATTTGGTATTTGAACAAGAATATCGATTCCCAAAGGGGTTCATATTAACAAGGTTATGCTGTAATCTTCAGTACTCTAAGCTATGTATGTTTTATGTAGGAACTAAAAACAGCACTTCTAGTACTTCTCTCTAAAGCCAGTGGTTGTAACAAGCTTGTCTAATAGGCTCTCTCCATTCAAAGCAGTGGCGCTGCTCCAGCTCAACATAATTTATGTCACGGGGTGTCCTGGTGGCTCAGTGGTCTCGGGCACGCACCGTGTGTCTGTGACGTCCTGGGTTCAAATCCGGCCCAGAGCCTTTGTTGCATGTCATCCCTCCTCTCTCTCTCCCAAGCCTTCCTGTCTTCCTGTTAGCTGTCAAATAAAGGCAAACAAATAATCCCGAAACATTATTTATCTCATATCATTCTTGCCATTTTCAATCAATAATGCGACGCTTTGTACATGACCAAAAGGCCAGCCCCAAATTAATTTAAAATGACTTCCAGGTAAGAAGCTAGTCGGATTGATGTCAGACTCACTGATGCATCTGTTTAACCTTAAACCCATTCTACTTATGATGAGGGGGAAAATGCAAGATGTTGTAATGCAAGATTAATGCATTTATTGTCCCATAATGTGTCACGGGTATAAACTATCCAATTTGGGGCAGTTGAATGAGGCAATATTAATTTTGTCCTCCTAGATGCAAGATTAGTGAGACCACCAGAACTGGTCCAGACTGTGTGATTTGAACCATCAGAGGATACACAGACAATAAAGGTTGTGTTTGAATTGAGAATCTCTGATAAATACACCATGACTACCTGTCTTCTCAGTGTTGGATAACTAACATGTGTTCACCCAAGACGTAGCACACACACACACACACACACACACACACACACACAGAATCACTCACTCTTTGGCCTCCTCGGGTCCCTGTTGTTGTGTACCCTGATTGGACCATGTGGTTGCCGTGCGGTTGCCAGGCCGCGCCCCTGCTGTGTGGTAATTGGTGTCTGTGGTGTTGCCGCGTGGCGACGGTGCTTTGACTGACAGGTTTGGCCACCTGCCCTGCCCTGGCTGCCAATATGGTGTAGAAGGGGGTAAGGGGGAAGGGAGGAGGTGGCATGGGCTGGCGGGGGGTGAGTGCTTGGTATGTCAGAGAGATGGATAATCGGAGAAATATGTGAGGGCTGAGGAGGGAGGCCGACTCGAGAGGATAATGGCGCGGGTTTGGGTTTTGCTTTCTCGCCAAGCTGGAGTGGCAAAAATTGAAAATCAATGATCACAAAAATATCCTTTTTTTTTTTTTTTTTTTGAAGGATAGCCTTTGGTATATGATCCAGCATGATGTTAGGGTAGTGGTCACGGTTATACATAACTAAATAACCTTAGGCTGGTAGGCCCAAACCTCTCAAGACCTCTATATGTAGAGGTTTCCTACCAGAAGCCTACAGCCTCCTCCCAAACACAGACGTGAAGTAGGTGTTTTCCTTCATCTCAGGATGTTGGACTACATCTCTCTCAGCAACCAGTGGCCTTTAACTGTAAATGTGCCTCTCTCTCTCTCTCTCTCTCTCTCTCTCTCTCTCTCTCTCTCTCTCTCTCTCTCTCTCTAACAGAGAGATCAGTGAAGATGGGCAAAGAAAGAGCATGAAATGAAGCCAAATGAAATCTGCTGCTTTAATCTATAATAGGCCTGTACAGCTATTGATCTATTCCCTGCATGGCAAACATCTACACACGCACACACACACACACACACACACACACACTGTCTATCTCTTTCTTGTTCCGCATATCATTGCAAATTCTCTACCTAATTTGCTCCCACCACTCTGCTGTCTTCCACCATTATTTCCTCTGTGAAGGGAGTGCTTAGCGGAGGGCTTAAATAGTCCGTCCTGTTCTACCTGGATGCTGCTAGCTGTCCGGTGGGCTTGAGATTCAGCAGACTTCTCTTTTGTTGTGTTGTAATGTGCTCCTCGGCCCATACCCGCACATTTTCATCCTCCCCTCCCCTTTCTGACCCCCTCTCTTCCTCTCACCGCTCTTGTTCATCTCACTTGTTCTCTTGCTCTCTTTGCTATTGTGTTTTACATCCTTGGCCAGACTTTTCTGTCACACAAAGGAGCAGGGAAAAGGCACTGGTGTGTGTGTGGGTGTGTGCGTGTATGTGCGTGCACGTGCGTGAGTGTGTGTGTGTGTGTGTGAGACTTAGTCACCCTTTTGGTGTGTTTAACCTTGCAAAGGGCTAGGCTGTAGGGCAAGGGTGATGTCACAAAGGGAACACTTTTTCGTACATGCACACACACACACCTACACACGCGCACACACACACACACACACACACACACACATTCATACTCTCACACACACACACACACACACACACACACACACACACACACACATCCACAGCCTGCACACTCCCGCCCACCCTCACCATTGTCATGTATAGTGTTGCTAATCCGTCCCTGTTGCTTCAGTATCAAACATATCCTCCATTTGGGGGGCCAGACCCTTCTTCCGCACCCATTTTGTGTGTGTGTGTGTGTGTGTGTGTTTGTGTATTAATGGGCCCAGTCAACAGCGTGGTACAATGGGCGGGCTGGCTTGGGATGCCTGTTTAAGTGTTGAGACAGGGAAAGAGGGATAGGAGCAAGGCGGGCTACGCTAAGGCTTTGATGTTGCTGGGCCGGGGGGGGGTAGATAACACACACACACACACACACACACACACACACACACACACACACACACACACACACACACACACACACACACACACACACACACACACACACACACACACACACCTCCTTCAATGTGGTAGTCTCCCCAGACAACCACCTTCAACTGTAACCATTTACCACTTACCTAGGATGTGTGTGTGTGTGTGTGTGTGTGTGTGTGTGTGTACGTGTGTGTGCGTGTGCGTGTGTGTGTGTTGACGTTCTCAGTCTCCTCGTTGGGTTATCAGACTTAAACCACCCTGTCTGGCCCTTTGCCCCACGAGAAGGTTGTTGTTCGTAGTCCCCTCATATTCTCTACCACTTTGTGTGCGTGTCACCCCAGGAGAGCCGGGTGTTCACGGTTCATTAGCCACACGTACACTTCCGTTCTGTTCTCACCGGTAGAGGGGACAGACTCGGAACGCACACACACACACACACACACACACACACACACACACACACACACACACAATTCCTCTGTTTTGTTCTGTTCTGCCAGCTCTGACAAACTGGCATCCAGCCTCCCCCTCTCTCCTTCTCGTCGTCTAGTAATTAGGGTACCTGTGAGACAGACAGGTAGCATCTGTCGCCATCCTTCCCTCGGTCCTTCCCTCCCTCGGCTTCTCTCTCTTCCATGCTGTCGTGGTTGGTTTTCCCTCGTTGACTGAGTGATGTGATAATGTAAGAGTCACGGACGGAGGTTGTCCCGCAGAATCAAGAAGAACCAGAAGAACCAGAACCGAGGGAACTACACTCAGGAAGTCCGTCTGACTGGGCTGCTATTTTTTCCCCACCCTCATATTTGTTGCGTTTCATCGTCTTCGTCATCACATCCCTTTTCTATTTTTAGGCTCTTTGGACTTCAACTAAGATGGCTGTTAGGAATACCTCAGCATCAGAGGTGTGAATAGTTGTAGTCAACATGGCGGAAGCCTCTCCTGAGTCCGTTCAGCTGCTCACTGAAGCCGCTGCCGTCTGCTTATTCGGCTCCAGACTCCTCCAGGTCTGTGAGCCCGCGATGGACCGGCTGTGATGGTTGAATTTGAGCAGGGCCTCAAGGTCGATTACCATATTTTCACCCAGTATACAGACAACAGTCCCCCCCTCCCTCCTCCCCGCTCCTCCCTCCCTCCTCTCCACAGACAACCCCCACCCCCCATGTGTTTGATTCCTCGGCCGTGACAAAGAGGTTCACCCTTTATCCGTGTGTGTGTGTGTGTGTGTGTGTCTGTGTGTTGGTGAGATGGGGGGCCCTCAGATTAAGGGAAAGCTTCCTGCTCTTTATTTGGGGAGTCCCCCCGGGAGACGCTTTGGGAATGACTTTCGTCGAGTCACTAACGCCTCCACACACACACACACACACACACACACACACACACACACACACACACACACACAAATCTTCCAAGCTGCCCAATGACTGGACGCAGGGTGCTGTGTAACTCCACCAACTGCACACACACACACACACACACACGTCACACTGAGGCCCCCCAGTCAGATCAGTAGACTTAGTAGACGAGTGCTGTGGAGGTTCCCTGTTGTGTGGGAAAATGGAAATTGGAAATGTATACATTTACCGGTAAATGTATACATTTCCTTAGGTAAATCTGGTAACCGTGTACATGTCCTCAGTTGAAAACACTAGTCACAGTAGCGAGGCTCTCTCCAAGTCCTGTTGCTACTCTTGGTTGCGGTTACGGCATACCATGTGGCCAAAATACCTGCTATAGTAAATGGAGATCTGTGAGGCTGGGAGATTCATTCATGTAACACCACAATCACATATGTGTGCCTCTTTACTTTTGGCAGGCAGATAAGACGTTGCTGTGTTGACAAAGTAAATGTAGTTTAGCCAATAAATTGATGCCTGATTTTATATTTTAGTCCAATAGTGGATGCAGTAGCCTACACAAGTCATTTCCATCCATTTGTAAAAAGATGCCACAACATGAATCTAGTGTACCACAACTCCCTGTGCCCAATAACCTGTTCATAAAGCTCTACTACTACAACAGATATTCTTCCGTCAATATCTTAATGGAATTACATTCATCAAAAGGCTCTCAGATGCAGAACTGTAGCATGGGACAGTGTGGACAATCATCGTGTTACAGAAATGCAATCAGCAGGACACTCGAGGGCTGAGAGAGCCTCGCTACTGTGACCAGCATTTCCTACTCACATTGGGCCTCATTCACGAAACGTGCGTAAGATCAGATTTGATCTTAAAGCGTCCGTACGAACGTTTCTATCAACACAGTCTCATTCATTATTTTGTTTGTATCTGAATTTGTTCGTTGGTACGATCAAAACCTTTGAGTGTTTGGAAACAGGAAGGCTCTTAGAACGGCTTATTCTTAATGAAAACTCCATTACACTAGTGCCAAACCTCAACAACAAGATGTTTCAGTGGCCTTGTAGAAAAAAAAGACCTAATAGGCTGAAATGGCGTATTTGCCGAATTGTCCTCATTCATAACAACAAAAGATTATCCACCTTGTAATGGGTTGATCACATGGACTAGACGCATTACAAATACAATAGCATAGTCCTACCATCTGATGAAGATGCAGTCTGGATCTGTGTCTAACTTCAATGCCGACTGGACACCCGACTGTGAGGTCTCTTCTAATATTAATTGATCCTCTGATCCATGTCAGATAGCGCCACAGTGCCCTGCTGTCCTACTTCTCTTTATTCTTTTTTTGCAATCTAATTTCACGGCGGACCATTAATAATTTCTTGCCACGCTTTACTTTTATCAGTTCTTGTGACTTCTTGTGGCTTTTTCTCATGCACACATGAGCGCAAAGTTCCTCTTTTTCCTCTTTCCCCTGGTTTACTTGCACATGGCCCTTCAGTCTGCGCGCCTTTTATGGTGCTTTACCTTTGCAAATCCACTTCAACAGGCCCGCGCATCCAGTTTACGAACAGTTGGCATTCATCATCTGATACACCTGTTCTTCGCACAAATCTAGGTTTTCCTCATATTTCATGAATCCCACGTTTGTATTTTCATATGCACATAAATGCAAAAATTTACAAACAATTTAAGAAAAGCTTAACTGGGAATTGTACACATTTATGTAGTGGTGACTACACTGTAGACTGTAGTGGTGAAAATCCCAGGAGGGCAGCTGTTTCTGAGATGCTGGAACCACCACGTCTGGCACCAACAATCATACCACGGTCACACTTAGATCACACATCTTGCCCATTCCAATGTCTAGTGGTCGAACAAAAAACGAAATCACTTCACCATGTCTGCAAGCTTTATATCTTGAGTTGCAGCCACGTGATTTGTTGTTTGGAGGAGCAGGCTATTTGCGTTAACGAGCAGGAGTACCTAATGAAATTGTGTGTGTGTGTGTGTGTGTGTGTGTGTGTGTGTGTGTACTCCAGCCTAACAGTGTAAGGCTACACACACATGTGGCCAGATTTCTGCTTGTATGCAAAAAAAGTGGGCTGCATTGATTCACACACTAACTTTAAACTGGGTTTCCTGTGAGCAGTAAATGAGGTGCCAGTTCACATAACTGCACGGGAGCATGTTGTAGCGCAGACAAGAACGCTGAAAACAAATGAACTTCAGATGAATGTACCCACACACAGAGTAAACTGTCAATTAAAACTGCAATTTATCAATAGACACAAACATTATTTATTTTAAATTCATGTAATGATATTTATGAATAAGAACCACTTCCATTCATTCATTCTCTAAGAAATGATTTAGTTGCCACAGTCATCAAATAGCTCCAACACACCGTGCCTGATACACCACTTCTGCTATGCTGCCTCATACGGTATTTCTTTTTTCTTCTCAGCAGGGATTCCCCTGCCTATTAAACTCATGAAATGTATTTTTCTTCCTCTGAAAAAATATGAAATGTCCATTGTGCTTGTATATTTTCCTTGTATAAAACCTCTGAATACATTTTTAAAAAGGCAATATTTTCTTTTGATGCTTCATGTTTGCCACTAAAGATTGTTGTGCGCTTGAGTCTTCAAACCTGTACACTGTACAAAAATGTGCACTACTGACAGTATTACCACCTAGGTCTCTTTGAAAGGGGAAATGGAATCGCAACAAATTAATAGAATTCTTAAGGAGGATAGATTTGACTGGAAACAGGATTTCCATTGTGCTGGCCAATATTTGGTGTGTGTGTGTGTGTGTGTGTGTGTGTTTAGGAGGTGAAGGTCGTGGTGTAGAGAAGCCGTCCAAACAGCAGCCATTTTAATTTGTTTGACAGGGAAGAGAGGTGCTCACCTCCCTCCACAGCCGCATAACCACAGAAAACAGGGGTTGTGGAAAACAAGGAGAGGGATGGAGTGAGGGACAGATGAAAGAGAGAAAAGGAAAGGGGGCTGAGCAGAATAGCGATATCGGGCTGGATAGAGGGAGGCAGAAAAAAAGGGAGAGAAAGGGGTGGAAAGGAGAAGGTAATATTTGGTTATGGCTCAAGGCTGTGTGTTTGTCCAAAGGCTAAAGACTGTCAACCAGCTAATCGCGGGGGTCGATGCGTGGGTGTGTCTGTATGTGTTTGTGCAAGCATGTGTATGTAGCATGCGAGCCTGTGTGGGTCATAGGTATCAGCACATAATTTATGTTGAGTACATGTGTGTGTGTGCTGTGTGTGTGTGTGTGTGTGTGTGTGTGTGTGTGTGTGTGTGTGATTTATGGATGTCAGTTACAGTTCCATGGGCCTGAGGAGAAGACAGTGGTCTCCCTCAGGGTGCTGTTAGTGCCACTATCATACAGATGTGCTGGGCTGCCACTGTGTCAGTTTGGTGTGTGTGTGTGTGTGTGTGTGTGTGTGTGTGTGTGTGTGTGTGTGTGTGTGTGTGTGTGTGTGTGTGTGTGTGTGTGTGTGTGTGTGTGTGTGTGTGTGTGTGTGTGTGTGTGTGTGTGTGTGTGTGTGTGTGTGTGTGTGTGTGTGTGTGTGTGTGTGTGTCCCTCAAAGGAAACTGTAAATTTACTCCTCAGGGATCAGGCTTCTTCAGTTGTTCTCTCTTCTTCTCTGATGCCATCAGATTTTTAAAAATAACTAATGTCCCGCATTTATTACCTCTGCCGAGGAGGTTATGTTTTCACCCCTGTTAGTTTATCTGTCTGTCAGCAGGATATGTCAGAAACATCTGAACGGATTTCCATGAACTTTGGTGGACAGATTAGCCTTGGGCCGAGGAACAGTTGATTAAATTTAGGTGGTGATCTGGGATTTCCGCATTTAGCCAATTATCATTTTGCCATAATTATGAAACTTGAAAAACTATGAAAAAGGCTCAGTGATATTTAAAGTGATGAAGTGATGGGACTGATATCAGTGGAGGTTTGCGCTCCCAGTGCCTTCTGGTCTAATGAGTTTTTTATTTAACATTTATTCAGTCAGTCTTATTGAGCTTTCAGTAGTGGCCTTGTCAAAACAGCAGCCTAACCTATAAGACCAAACCACATACACTAATCTATGTTAATAGAACTACCATTAAAATCCCAGTATAGACCATGTGAAGATCCACTACACGAGAGTTCAAAAGGCAACACTCCAATAGCAGATTAGCATCATCAGTGGACAAACCTGAATAGGTCTAGGCTAAAGAAAGAATATTATTGAACCTGATCCTTCATAATCATTTGAAAGATTAAAAAAAAAAAAAAAAGACCAGCTCCTAATTTTTTTTGCAAATTTTGCAATGCGTCCCAAACAGAAGGACATGAATTGGACATAGGAAGGATGTGAATGTTTCATTGAGGTTAATAGCCAACACTCTGCCACATAAAAAGGTGTATGAATGTGCTTCTTATTGTTAGTAGGATATTAAGTTGATAATTTGCTTTTCACAAAACGCCTTCTGTCTTCCTTCCCAGATGTTGATGAAGATGAAGAAAGCACCTGGTTGGTTTCTACCAAGGACAGGGAGGTACGGCGATCACCAGCTTTATAGAATA
This sequence comes from Hoplostethus mediterraneus, assembly GCA_034670385.1. Taxonomy (NCBI): domain Eukaryota; kingdom Metazoa; phylum Chordata; class Actinopteri; order Trachichthyiformes; family Trachichthyidae; genus Hoplostethus; species Hoplostethus mediterraneus. Next base: position 624,572 of record JAXDDW010000135.1, on the reverse strand, counting down.
CAGCTTCACCTTTAGCCACTTCTCTGCTGTGTGGCCTATTCACACGAGGTCATGAAAACTGACAATAACTGAAATACTTTTGGTGCCTAAAAGACACAACGTTATCCTGAAGATATTAAGAAACATGCCATTAATAAATGAACATACTCTCCATTTTCTTTTTTTCTTAAAACTACAGAAATTGCCGTTCTCAAATTGTGCACAGCTGATTAACAAAGCAAGTGTTTGTTAGTCAGGGCTGATATACCATATGCAAATAATCCAAAATAATGATAATAATCTGTAGGAGGTAATGATGCATCGTTTTTGAAGAATATCTCGCTGGCATTTCTGCTTTATTAGATAGTGTGCAGTGGAGAGAGACAGGAAAGATGGGAGACGGAGAGGGGAAGTCATACCCTTATCTGTGCACGGACCAATTTTCTGTCCCTCACAGTGAGACAGACAACAAAGTTTCTCTGATTCTGATTGAAAGGTGATGATTCAGCATTGAACCCATGCATCTGCCTGAGTCCGCTGAGTGCCTCAGACCACCAGGATTGATGGCAGTGATGCATTAACTGTGTGTTCCAGGCTCAGATCTGTAACAGAGACCAGGGTGTCAGGATGCCCATGAAGCGGATGTCCTACAGATACTATACTGAGAAGAAAGTCACCTGCAGAAACTGCAACAAGACCGGACATCTCTCGAAGAACTGCCCCACACCCAAGGTAGATCCCACAAGCATTCACATACGCACACAAACGCAGCACTAGTCAACACAACCACAAACCGTTTGAATGATGACAAGCTTTGCTCTAATTTGTGTCTGACACTGTATTCCAATTGTGTGTGTGTGTGTGTGTGTGTGTGTGTGTGTGTGTGTGTGTGTCTCAAAGGTGATGTGCTGCTTCCTGTGTGGCACCCCAGGCCACCAGGTCTTTGAATGTCCCAATAAGCACTGCAACAACTGTGGTCTGCCTGGGCACCTGAACGAGTCCTGCAGTGAGAGGTCTTACTGGCTCAAACAGTGCCACCGCTGTGGCATGACTGGACACTTCATTGACGTGAGTATTGCTTCCTTTTTTCTTTTTTTTTTTCTTTTGATATTGCCGTTGTCGGGTGAAAACCTCTTATATCCATAATGTCAACTTTTCAGCTAAGAACAAACAGCTTTGCTTTTAGCTTGGCAATCATGAATTTCTCAGTTTCTCCAACGGCTTTTGAAAGGTTTTGATAAGGGTTGTCTTTCTCAACCCAAAGCTTGTTTCTTCTTTTGAAGTTAAAACATGAAAGTCACCAAAATAGTTACATGTTACAAGGTTTTCACACAACAACATGTGATAGGTTGCCATTGCCAGGTTTGCATTACCAAAACTGCATATTATGAGGGACACAAAACGTGTGCTGCAGAATGGTGACAGTACATGTAGTGACATGTAGTATTAGTAGGAGTATTCGTAAACTAAAGACGCCACATACTACATCACAGAAAAATATGCACCCCACTTTTTTGCAACCCCCCCCCACACACACACACACACACACACACACACACACACTCTCCCCCTATCTCCCTACTCTCTCCCCCGCCTTTTTTTGCTCAGTAATGAGTGACCAGGGGTCAGCACACGCTGCTGTTCACATTAATTGATACACTTCAGCAATTACAGCTTAGTTATGTCTCTGCCATGCTGCATATTCCAGCTGTGTGTGTGTGTGTGTGTGTGTGTGTGTGTGTGTGTGTGTGTGTGTGTGTGTGTGTGTGTGTGTGTGTGTGTGTGTGTGTGTGTGTGTGTGTGTGTGTGTGTGTGTGTGTGTGTGTGAGAATGTGCGTTGGCACTGAAGGGTGAATCTAATGACCATCAATGACAATTATCCCACCGCAACGTTCATTAGCCTTCCCATTTACACTAATGCCATAGGATGGAAACTGTGTGTGTGCAAGTGCCTGCCTGCCTTCCCCGCCTCTCTCTCTCGCGCTCTCTCTCTCTGTCTCTCTCTCTTTCTTTCTCTTTCTCTCTCTGTCAGTCAGTCATGTACTGTGCTCTGTGTAATGGATGAGTAACCAGGTGAACACCAGAGGGAGAGGGGAGACCAGGACACACGCAGTCTCTCTCTCTCTCTCTCTCTTTCTCTCTCTCTCTCTCTCTCTCTCTCTCTCTTTCTCTCTCTCTCTCTCTCTCTCTCACCTCTTCGTCAGAGCTTCCTCGTATTCGTCTCTTTCTTCCGCTCTCTTTTGCATATTGTTTTCACCGGCAAACAAAAGCGTGAACTTGTTTTTATAATTACCCTTTTCTTGGAACGCACAACTTTTTTTCCTCTTCGACTCACAAATGATATGTGCTCGTATGTGTGTGTGTGTGTGTGAGTCAGGTCTCTGTCCCCAGGGCCTTTCTGTGTCTCTCATTAAAGACAGACGGTTGATGGAGCGCGAGTGTGTCGCCCGCCTCGCCTGTCGCCCTCGACAACAACCCACTACCCCAGCGGTCTGGAGGGAGAGAGAGAGAGAGAACGGGAGGGAGCTGAAGAGAGAGGGGAATAAAGTGGGGGTGGGGGGGGGGGGGGGGGGGATAGAAAGGAAAGCTAGATGTAGGAAGATACAGGCACAAGCAGCAAGTCTTCATGTTTATCCATCTCTGTCCTCTCATCTAAAAGGAGATTGCTTCCCGTTCTTTGTTGACGGCTTTACGGGTTAGGAAGGGTCCCGTTAATTTCTGCAGGAACTAGTTTTGTATGTGCAAGAGAAGAGCTAAACTCAAAGCAAGAGACAGAACATGCTTAAATCTCTCTCTCTCTCTCTCTCTCTCTCTCTCTCTCTCTCTCTGTCTCTCTCTCTCTCTCTCTCCCGATCTCAGTAGGTGTGTAAGTAGATAAATCTTGTTGCCCGCGGCGACTGCGGCATTTTCAATTTCCCAGTGGGAAGTGGCGGGTGGTTGGGGAAGGATGTCGGAACGCCGAGAGAACAGCGTGGCGAAAGCCCCGGAGATAATGCTTTAGCCACACCGGGACAAAACGACTGACTGCCTGACTTTGCTGACTGGTTGACTGACTGACTGACTGACTGGCTGGCTGTAGAGATGGAGGGACAAGGAGAGGACTGGGGCTGCTGCAGAGGAAGCACGGTGATCTAGGATGACTGAGACATAGAGGAAGAGACTGTGACTTTAGGAGTCAGGCAGGGATAGAGACAGCCATACAAATGACACTTCTTTTCAATTTCTCTTTGGCCCTCTCTCTCTCTCTCTCTCTCTCTCTCTCTCTCTCTCTCTCTCTCTCTCTCCCCCCTCTCCTGGCCACCATCTATCTATCAGCATCTCTGGCTGACTGACGCACTTCTCATCTCTCTCTCATCTTTCTGCCTCTCTCCCTCTCTCTCTCTCTCTCTCTCTCTCTCTCTCTCTCTCTCTTCCTGTGATAAGAATCAATTTTCTCAGCGTTGCCTAATGGTTTCTTCCTCATTGTGTCTCTGCTAGACTTCTGTCACACACTCAGGATTCACATTGTGTAACGGCGTTCAGTTTACTCCACGACTGACGGTGTTCTCTCTGTGTCCTCAGGCTTGCCCAGAGATCTGGAGGCAGTACCACATCACGGTGAGTGTGACTCTGCAGTTGCATCAGGAAACCATTCGTCTTCTGTACTGGTCTTAAGGTGCTATTCAAACATCCCCTTGGCCAATGTGTGGCTGCAGGTATTTCACTCTTTACACTGACTGGCCCAACGATAGCCAATGACACGTCTTGCCTCTTTTCATGCTGAAACGGCCTCTTCAGTATAGATAGATAGATAGATAGATAGATAGATAGATATACTTTATTGATCCCAAGCTGGGAAATTGCAGTGCAGCAGCAGCAGCACACACAGAGACAATAACAACAACACATTAGGAATATAGGAATACTCCAAGTGTTAGTAGCTTAATCTCCAGTAGAGCTGATAGATTTACACATTAAACGATGCCCCTTAATTAATAGTACATCCAACAACAGTAATTGATTAATGGAGCCTTGTAAATCTCCTGCTGGGAAATCACTCACACATTGACACACTGGGCTCAGACTTACGTCTTACCAGAGCGAAGGGCCGTGGAAGTTGTGTTCAGGTGTAGGCCGCATTCCCTGTCACGGAGGCAGCCCAGTCGTCTCTGAGAGGGCTCGGCAAACTCCTGACCACCTTCGCCTCACTTCATCTCGATGCAATGCCCTCCAGGATGACGGCGTTGCAGTGAAAGCTATTGGTGGTCACCCAGCGGTCGGAACAGTGTGCCAGTGATCTCAGCGGCACGTCGAGGCCTTCACAAGAACTAGATGCGTTTTGGAATTGAGCATATACGGGAGATTCGTAAAAACCTCCCCAAAAAAGCATCATGAAGGTGAAGGAGCCACATGATCACTTAAAATCAATACGTTTGTTGTGATTAGTATTGACCTTGGCAGAAAAATGAAAATGGTCTCACAGGATAAAGGGACCACCATCACTTGAGGGAAATCTTTGCTTGTTTCCTTTATTTTGAGCACATGTGCACACACACTAAACAGACACCCGTGTGTGTGTGTGTGTGTGTGTGTGTGTGTGTGTGTGTGTGTGTG
>JAXDDW010000135.1:550000-617500 GCA_034670385.1 Hoplostethus mediterraneus | reverse complement strand
CACTTTCCCTTAACCTGCCTCGTCTACTTCAGTTCAGTGATTTTCTTGTGATTCACTTCCTAGAATGACTTTTGACGACCCCCAGAGAACATGCCTGACCTTTGCTAGTTCCTGAACATTGCGGTGTGTCTAGGATCGTGGCTGTTCCCCTTACTCAAAACATAACATATCTTCTGGCTGCATTGCATTATGGTCTATTGAGGCTGCGGTGGAGAAAATGGACTTCTCCCTGTATGATTGTTGAACGTTGGTGCAGAAATCAAACATCACGTCATCTACATTTGGCCAGGAATAAGAATAATACACTACCAAGCAACAAGACCAGTTTTTAACAGCATTAAAGGATTTTAGGGTGGATTTTTCCTTGAGGATTGAGAGGTGAGAAGATCCACTTTTGTTATCACCAGTCAGCCTTCTTTTACATTACAGGCATTTATCAGACGCTTTTATCCAAAGCGACTTACAATAAGTGCATTCAACGTAGGTAGGCAAGAGAACTACAGGGGCTGAACAAGGGCGGCTTCAATATAGTATTAGAAGGAAAGACAACCGAGAGAGAACGAAGATCAGGTCTGAGTAAACAGGACAGCGAGGTTAAGCAAAAAAGGGGATAGAGAGAAAAAGAGAGGGGGGAAAAAAGGAAGAAATGGAAAAGACGAGTTGGAGAGCAAGATGAAGGGGGATGGATGGAGGATGGGAGCAGGGAAAAGGCTACAGTGGAAGTTTAGCGACCTGCTGTCTGTAAACGGGATGAATTAATGCATGTAAAGATCATGCATAAACGCATGCATGCACACACACACACACACACACACACGTTGCAATGACTTTTTCCTCCTGTGAGGTGTTGTCAGGACCCCGGTGTGCTGGGTTAAGACCAGAGCACCACCCGCTGGCGGTTACCGGAAGCGCTGGCTCTCTCCCTTTTTTAATCAGCAATCCATAGCAAGGATATTTGTAGTGAAAATGTTCCTACTTTAATTTCTGGAGACTCTTACTGTGAGTCAAATCCTAATCAAAACCCACCACGTGCCTCATTCATTCCTCCCATCTCTCTTCTCCTCTATCTCCTTGTTAGGCTACATCAGCAGCGTGGTGTATCAGAGCAGGAAGCGGCTGTGTGACAGATTTGACATGATTCACCTACATATCACGAGAGAGAGAGAGAGAGATGGAGAGCAAGAGAGAGAGAGATGCTGTTGTAGAGGGCAAGAGATGCAGAAGGACAGAGTGACGGAGAGGCAGAGGGAGAGAGGAGAGTAAACGAGGGGGGGGGGGTGAGAGAGGGCAAGTGAAGAGAGGGAATTGAACTGAGAACTGAGCAGTTGATTGGTACACAGTATATCGGTGTGTGAGCATTGATTGGCCTCTCTTTAGATAGTAGTGGTGACACCTGTATGTGGGTGTTTATTGATCGTTACCTCGGCCCGTGTGTGTGTGTGTGTGTGTGTGTGTGTGTGTGTGTGTGTGTTGAGCGGCTCCTCTCCTCACGGTGGTATCAGTTTGTGTGTATCGATCTCTTCCCTTGGGGCACGTGTGTGTTTCTTAGTGTGTGTGTGTGTGCGCGTGCATCGCTGTCTCTCGGGGTGTCCATGAAAAGACTTTCTGCAGACCTTCCATTTTACACACAAATGAAGCTATTTGAACTCCCTTTCCTGAAACTCCATTTGGTGTCCCTCTTTCTCTCCCTCCACACCCACCCAACTGCCTTTCTTCTCCCCGTCCATCCAGTATCCTGTGCCTTTTTGTCCCACTGTCTTTCTCCCAGAAGGGTCTTTGCTGTAACGCTCAGTTCACACGCGCCTTTGTTAACCCACGCTGCTAAAATCCTCTCCTTGCTGGAAAAGAAAGCACCATTTAATTGCTTAATAAATAAAAGAAGCTATTACAAATGTCCTGTTAACAAAGTGGGTCATTTCAGTTTGGCGACTTTGTTCATACTGAATGAAAACCAGTACGTTTTCTAGTCTAGTTTAGTTTCTATTATTTCTTGGTTGAGCGTTAGTCAGGAAGGATCAGAGCGTGTATGAGGCCTTTTTAGGTGAACAACCATAAAGTCATTTTGCAATTTTGACCGGCCAACATCAGCACATGCAGTGGTGTAGTCAGTCTATCATTTGGCACATTAATGTCATATATATTTAAACCCTTTATCTGATGCTAACTTGGTTTGATCCGTCCGTTTCAAGGGAAGTGAGTTTAAAATAGAAATGTAAAAATGTGGTGGAAAAATATAACATCATTGTTAGACTCGGTCACATTTAGTTAAATTTCTTTTCTTGTTTTACCACAAATATTTCATCCCTTTTTGAAGTTATTTTCTAGGAGATCTTAAACACAGTACAGTATTACAGTAATACAGGTTTATTTGTATTCATTCGGTTAGATCCAATAATGCATCGTATTTTAACAGCGCATGAATATTCCCCACCGTGCATATTGTTTTCAATATATGGCAGTACTGCACTAATTGTAGTAATTGTTCAGATTTTGAATTTATAGACAAAAATGCTTCTTCTTCTTCTTCACATCTCTTGAATGTATTAAAGCAGTGTTTTAAAAGTGATGTTTTTGAATTATTCTTTTACAAATAATGGTTATACTATTTGTACAATGCATGTCCTCCTTAGATCTGATCCTGAAGGTTTTAATTTTGTTCCTAGAGAAATATTTTAGGGCGGATAATGAAATTAATTGCATGTTTGTTTGTTCTGTGTATTCACAGGAATTTTATTGGTCAGGCATTATGAAATTAAACTGAAATGAAAGGAGAATAGTGTCAGGTTATTAAAAAGGATGTCCGTGAGCGTGTGCGGTACATTGTGTTCCTGATTCGTTGTCACGGCAGATGACTGTTTTTTTGTCATTCGCAGGAAAAGCCTCACTACCTAAAACATGTAGACACTAGGGAGTAAAGCCCTCGTGTCCGATACATAATTGGCCCTATATTAAAGGGAATAAAAACACTAATGCATTAAAGTTAAAAATGCTTCTCCCCAGACCGCCATCCAAATCATATCAGCTCACAAGCACAAACTATAGTCAAGTTTTAAAGGGTGTTTTCCACCATTTGGTCAGAAGGGACCGGAGGGTGTTCATTTACAACAGTTTTACCATTTTAATCTACGATTTACAATTTCAATAACTAGGACCAAGTGTGTCTTGTCTTGTCCGTCACCTCGTATAACTACAACTTCAACTGTAGAAATGGGCGCTTCAGTGTGCTGTGTGGAGTTGGGGCGCCCTTCAGTGGCCCGGTGGAGAACTGCACTCTGATCCCTGCATATGGAGTGAGAGGTTCTTAGTCAGATTTACTATTGGTGGAGTTTGTGTTTGTAATTTCTTGCAAATGCATTTTAAGTGTAGCCCTAAAGTATGTTTGTGTGCTGTGTAAGTTGCTACAATCTCACATGAGCAAATTTTTTCCAAAGAGTAAAGAACACCGCCATCTTTCATTCTGCTCTTTCTGCTGAACATGAAATTGTAGTTTTGAGACTTGACCTTTATTCCTCTTCTAGTTCAGTTTTTCCCCCTTCCTCTGTCTGGCTGTCCTCATTCACTCTCTCCCCTTTTGAGAATGTGTTCAATTCAAACGGCGCTCTATAAAAATCCTTTAAATCCATGTCCATTCAGCGAGCGTTTTTTGCTGTCTCATCATTGTACAGTGCAGACTCTCCAGTTCTCTCACCTCTGTCTCTGTCAAAAGGCTCTCAGCACTGTACTCTACCCCAGACTGAGACACTGAAGGCTCGGCAGGGAAAGGCACATTTTCAAAAGGAAATGCCCCTTAGATTTTCTGAATCAAGTTTTATTAACAACTAGTAGTCGTTGGGCCAGTAAAGTATAATACTGTAGGTTCTAAGTAATGGGTAGCCCAGAAGAGAGAGAGCAGTGCAGAGTTGATAGCTACTGAAAGTTCATTGGTGTACTTAGTTTCCGTGCATACCTTTGTGTCCTCTCAGCCTCGCTTCCATCGTCAAACCACATTATCAGACCTTGTGTAAAATGTATTGTCGTTAGTCAGGCAAGAAGACAGGGCTTCAGTATTCAGGGTATAAAACCATCAATGTGTTGGAGGTAGCTTTATTACATAGAGTGCTGCTTCCACAGGTACATGCAGAACCACAGTTACAACCACGTGCACGCACACACACACACACACACACACACACAGAGGTGCAGTGTTATCAGAGGTCTTGCAGGCTTTGCAGGTCTCTGTCCCTCTCCGCTTAGCTGGATGGTGTGTGTGCGTGCGTGCGTGTGTGTCTGTGTGTGTGTGTGTGTGTGTGTTGGCTGAGATGTAGAATTGGGTTTTAACATCCTGACCAGCGCACGACAGATTGACCCCATCTGTGTGTGTGTCTAAATGCCTATCTGTTGTGTCCATACGTGTTGTCTCTGACTGCGGGGGATGAACTGGGTCGTGTAAGTGTCCCAGCGCGGCCTCAAGACGAGCCGCCGTCCGCTACAAACGAAAGCAGCAGTAAGCGTAGTGAATAACGCAGGCCTAGATTTGAATGGATTAGCCCGTATCCTCTATTCCACCTTCCACGGTGTGACCGGATTACCCCCCCCCCCCCACTGCCCTGAAAGGGGGTTTTCTCCAGAGGTGGCAACCCACCACAGCTCTCCCCTGAATCACAATATCATTACATTCCAGGAGCGTCTCTCTCTCTCTCTCTCTCTCTCTCTCTCTCTCTCGCTCTCTCTCTCTCTCTCTCTCTCTCTCTCTCTCTGCTGCACTTCTCTTTCTCTTAATCTCTGTGACTATCTATCTTTCCTCTCGATCTCTCCCTCATTCTCTGGTCTCTCTGTCTCTCTCATCCATCTCTCTACCCCATTTTTTCTCTCGCTCTCTCTCTCTCTCTCAGAAGAGGAAATCAGGGCTCCTACTGATTGTTTTCTGACTGATTGACTAACTGACGGGAGCAGATAGCAAGAGCCTTAGGGAATTACACTGTTTGTGTGTGTGTGTTCTCATCGGGTGTGGGGTTAGGCCTTTGGTCTGGGGTCTGAGTCTTTGTGAACTGGCAGACACAAAGGGGGCAGGAATCACATCTGGTTATTTGGACCCCCCCATGCACACACACACACACACACACACACACACACACCTCACCCTTAAAGCGTCTCTCACGAACGCTGGATTTTCTTCATAGCTTCTGTGTGTGTATGAATGAAAGAACAAACAAATAAATAAATAAATTAAATTCCTTTCTTGTCCAGACACAACATTGTTTGGATGTTGCACAGTCCAAATCCTGTAAGAGACTAAGAGGATTAACGGTGAGGTCTGCCGTTCACAGGCGGGTTCGGTTTTCTTCCTTCCTTCACCTCATCGCCGTTTCATCTTTCTAATTCACGACTGTCTAATTAGTCCACCATGTTTACCTAATATGCACACACTGGCATGTCACACACACACACACACACACACACACACACACACACACCACAAGGGTCTGTTTGTTTTGGTATGAGCCCAGTGCTCTTGTGTTGGGAAGCTGTTTTCTATGATAAAAGCATGCAGAGTGGTTCCCCTGTGGTTCTAGTAACATATGCAAACCTCTCCCCATCGCTGCAATAACGTATGCAAAACACCGCCGCTGGCCCCGGCCCTGCTCTCCCACCCCCTGTTCAAATCCCACCCTCCCATTACACACACACACACACACACACACACACACACACGCCTGTTTGCTTCTCGGATTGTGTTTGACAACTGTGTATGTGTATGTGTGTGCGTGTTCCTTCAGATTGTAGTCAGTAACAGTTTGAGCTTTGTGTTGGCCTAAGGATTAACACGGCTTTGCCACCAGCAGCCAAAGCAAGGAGCAGAGGAGAGCAGGGCTTAGAGAGACAGAGTGTATGTGTGGGGAACACTGTGGGAAAACATGGTTGTGTGTGTGTGTGTGTGTGTGTGCGCGCGTGCACGCACGTGCTACGGATGGCTGGTTGTCTGTGTCCACACAGACAAGCCCTTAGGACCCTCTCAAACTATCACTCCCCACACACACACACACACACACACACACACACATCCTAAACCGTCAGTCCTCTTCCCAGCTTCACCCCTCTCTCTTTTTTGTCTGACTGACAAAGTATCTCTCAACTGCTCCAGAAACGAACCTCTTCATGTCACATCAGCAGGCTGGAGATCAGACTCAGATCCCTCTTAGTTCCTCTGCACTCCGAAGACACCTAGTTAACCATGACCGGACAGTTTCAACTCAGCAATGGTCTACATTCGTGTCTGCTGGAGTTGCCAAGCAACAAGTATATGCAATACTAGTAAGAAAAGGTGAGGTTGAGGGTCTTTTTGGGAGAGGTCAGTGTTTTATTAGTATGTAATACTGATAAAACCTCTTCAGTGTTCTGTTAGCAACTTTTGTAAATTGTTGAAATTGTTGGTTTTCTCTCGGTTGTGATCACAAAAACAGAACTTGTGTTTTCTTTCTTTGTTTCTTTTGTGTTTGTTACCTGTCTTTCACCAAAAAAAAGGAAATTTGGTACATTTTAGTCTCATCAAACTCCATGCATGTGTCTCCAAAATTGTGGAGAAACATGCTGGATATTGACTTTTGTTGCATATAGCCAAACTCTGCAGGACTCCTCCTCTCCAAAGCCCAGAGAAAGAAAGAGAGACGCCGAACTGATATCACCCCTCAGCCCCTCACCCGTTTAGCTATTTAGATGCTCCTGATAGGAGGTGCAGGATTAAAAAAAGAGAGAGAGAAAAAATGGGGATGGAGGTTTATCCAGTTAATTAATATTGTATGAGGCAGACACGCCCTCACACACACACACACACACACACACACTCTCTCTCACACACACACACACACACACACACAGATGCGTACACACCAGGTTTCAGACAGCTATCACAGGTTGGTGAGAGAATAGGAGGGGATTTCATTTCTTCTTTTTTCTTTCTTGCTTTCATTCATTCTCTGTGCTGGATCGGAGTATGGCGAGATAAGGGGAGCCCAAGGTCAGGGAGGGAGAGACTAAGAGAGAGGGGGAGAGAGAGAGAGAGAGAGACCTACCGCCAATTTACATGAGTGATGAATGGGAAGAGGGGCTGGAGGGGTGGAGGTCGGGGGGCTTGAGACAGGGACTGTGATCTCCTTAGGGTGGGTGGGTGTGCGTGCGCGTGTGTGTGTGTGTGCGCGTGTGTGTGAGTGAGAGAGAGAGAGAGAGAGAGAGAGAGGTCTGTGATCTCCTGGCCTTTGTGATGGAGATGGGCCCGGCCGGCCTGACCCTGATAATGACGCGACACTCTAATAGCATTCATCCTTTCTGCCGCAAAACTACTCAAGCGGAAAAGAGAAAGAGAGAGAGGAGAAAAAAAAAACAAGGGGGGGGGGGGTAGATGTGGGGATGGAGGGGTGCGTGCGGAAGAGAGAGGGAAGCAGGAGGGAAGGAAGAGAAGAAAAGAAGGGGAGGTTAGCTTAGGTATGTTTAAAAAATGACATGGGGGGAGGAAATCATTTGTAATCGCGGAATCAGGGATGAGAGAGAGGAGAGGAAGGAGGGGGCACCGTCGACGAGACATTAGAGGTGTGCATGTTTATGTGAGTCCATATCGTGTGTGTGTGTGTGTGTGTGCGTGCGCAAGAGAATGGCATTAGGCGTGTGCGTGTGCGTGTGTGCGTGTGTGTATGTGTCTAACATTAGCAGTAAATGCACTGTGCCTGTCTCGCCCCTCTCTTTCTTTATCAGTGTATATTTGCTGTGGGCACTGGAGCGTGGAAGGCTTTCAGAACACTGGGCCATAGGGGACGGGACCCTGTGTCCAACACACACACACACACACACACACACACACACACACACACACACACACACACAGACTCTTACTTATCTTACCGAGTCATTACAGGCCCCTAACTATAGCCAGCGTAATCACTGCTTTATATCGGCACCCATATTCACCATACATTACACACCGACCCGTATCAAGAGAAAGCATTGGAATGGCGGGAGAGAAGAGGGGGAATGGGTAGACGCTGTTCTCGTTCTGTGTTTAATAGATGACGGGGAGAAAATAATTTGGAATTTACTGACATCGGTTTTGTAGGTGCAAGTTTGGGTCTTTTTTTTTTTTTAACGTTCCCACTTTTTTAATATTCTCTTCTCTCACCAGACTAAGAAAGGTCCTCCTAAAAAGCGGAAAGGAAAGGACTGCGGTAGAGCTCCTCCCTACTGCTACAATTGCTCCAAAAAAGGACACTTTGGCCACGTGAGTAGCTCTCTGTTATTATAACGTTCTTGTATCTATATGATGCTGTACATTGTTCCCGTTGTTACCGTCAAACTGAGTGCAGTGACCTGTATATCTGGTTTTTGTGAGTGTGTGTGTGTGTGTGTGTGTGCACGCCCGTGTGCTTGTGTATCGTCTGTATCTGCACATGCTGGCTCACGTGTGTGTGTGTGTTTCGCTCAGGCATGTACCCAACGGAGGATGTTCAGAGGAACGTATCCCAGCACCCCCTTCATCAACCAGTACGACACTTACGGGGACCTCAAGCGCAGAGAACCCAAGTTAAAGCTGAAGGTTGAACGTAGGTCCCACACTTGAACGCACACACACACACACACACACACACACACACACACACACACACACACACACACACACACCCCAGGAATTTTACAGTATGCTGATCTAGATCCATCCCATGCAGGAGTTGATACCAAGCCTCGTACATGGGAACGTAGAAGGACAGATTGCCTACAACAGTGTCATTTGTTAACGTCACAGTGAAGTTGCATTTGAGAGCAACTTGCTTCTGTAACTTTGACATCGTTCTGGTTGAAACAGGATGTTGGGACAGGGCGCAACGTGGGGAGAGATCATTCACAAATGGCTGACGGTATAAACCAATGGGACAGCAGTATCGGTTCAGGAGAAAAATAACTTGTTGTTGTATGATGGTGGGGGGGGGTGTATGAAACATCTGTGATGATAGTTGGTTTGAAATTTTTTGGTTTGAATTTTTTAACTGGTAGGAGTTTTGATATAACAATATGAGGAAATAACAAATGTTTTTTTGCAATGTATTGTTAAATAGCTATATGTATATTATGACATGGAAAATGTTGTAATATACAAAAGCCTTACAAAGTGGAAAAGTCCTTCATTTCACTGTGACTTGAATCATTACTTCTCAATGGGCTGTCACCTATTAATGTCATTAAAAGCGGGTGTGTTTATATTCTGTGTTAAAGTAAATGAAAGTCTCACACTGTTCTCTCCTTACACTGATTTAATGTGTTGAATTACCACCAAGGTCTCAGCCCAAAGCCTTCATCAGGGTATAGTCTGTGTTCAAAATGGCTGACGGCACGACACTTGAGACACAGTTCTATTCGGTTTGGTGTTCTCTGGTGTTTTTAACACCATCCCTGTATAGTGCACCTTCTACTTGTGCTAGGAAAACAAGCTAAGCACTCAACTTTCAAGCAGAGCAGAGGTTAACCCGTGTCTCAGCCCTGATCTTGACATGGGTCAACTTACTTAGGTCAACCCTTTCACACTTTTTTGGGTCACTAGTCTGGCATAAAAGGAGTATCAGTTACACTTAAAGTCACACTTACACATGATTTGTAGAGTTTTCTTTTTCTCAAATGTGGTAAATGGTGGCTCAGTAGTTAGTAGTAGCACTGTCGCCTCGGGTTCGATATCTGGCCCTGGTCCTTTCTGTGTGGCGTTTGCATGTTCTCCCAATTCTCCCAAAAAACAGAAATATAAACCTTTGTGCTTTGTTTTTTCCCCAGAATTGAAGGAAAGTGGCATTTTCCTGACCAGATATCAGACCCCTCTCACCCCAGGACCACCGAAGAAGAGACAGAAAACCAACCATTACAATAACAACCACCAACCTAACCACAAAACTCACAAAACCCCTAACAACCACACACCCAACCACACAAGATTTAATGATAGCAAATCCTGGTCTGCCACAAAGCTGAAAACGAAGGCAGACAAGCACGAACAACAGAGAACCAGTAGTTCAGCGAAACGATGGAAACCTAAGAGAGAAGTGCCCACCACGAGAGGCCCGCTCCCACCAGCAAAACTAGTTTTTGGCGAGGCAGATGACTTTCCCAGAGGGGGAGGCAAGGGAGCGATGAAAGATAAGGTAAAGAAGAAAAAAAAGAAGAAGAAGAAGCAAGTCCTTCCAGGAGGCACCCCAGAGGCACCCTTCAAACCCCAAGCCTACACCCCAGACCGTCTGTTTGGGGTGTCACATCAAGCCAGAAAAAAGGCTGGCAAAAGAGCTGCTAAGAGGTCTGCTGCAGAGATGTACCCCACCGATGAGAACCTGTTCATCATCAAACAGAGGAAACACAAAAGATAACATCACATTGCGAGGGGGTTTGGACTTGTGCACATATCTGTGCATGTCCTTTTTTTTTTGGTATTGTGTGTGTGGGCGTGCATGTACACTGGCATGATCAGTATTTGCGTGCTAATGGCATTTGGGGAGGCTGTCACACATTTTGTCGTCTCGGGGCTCGCTCTCCCAGTCGAAAGGAGTGAAATCAACAGAGTGGCTCTAAGGAAGATGGCTCATTGTGCTACTGTGCTTTCAACTGGGCCGTCACAGCTCCACCCTGTGGTTACAACCGCAGCTAATCCGCTCAAACTATGGCATCACTTGATGGCATTTTAACATCTGCATAGGTTACTGTCAAGATGTGGGGGAATGGACAACATAGTACAAGAACCAGGGTGAGAGAATTCATGTAGTCGCTTCAAAAGTCAGTAAGTAGTTTCCACAGTGCTTAACAGTGTAGATTGAGCGGTAGAATTACTCCCATTGCTATACAGTTTTTCATGTGGGACAAAAATAAAAGGCAAAACATTTACTTGTATAATCCTGCAGTGTTACAGTAGATTAATTAAAAAGTGATGGTGAAAAAATAACATCAGTCCATGTTTGCGTGGGGTTGTCCATAACTTGGCATTCTCAAGCACACTGACTGACAGGTATTGGTTGATTTATTTGATTTGATTTATTTTAGTTTGAGTTGAAAGTCAATGCAGCTTAAACTCACATTTAAATCCAAACCAGAACCAAATGGGTGAAAACATTTTACATTTTGAGGAACTGAATGAATGCCATACATGTATGTGTGTGTGTAGACATACATAAATACCTCTATTACACATGTTTAATGCAAATAAGAAAATTGTCACCTCACCCATTCTTGGGTGATCTGGATAAGGTTTGTCAATGATATGCAGCTCTCGCAGGATTTTGCTTTATTCTTCATCTCATTTAAGTTTTCTAAATAGTTGTCACTGTAACAATATGAATACAGGTTACCTGAAGTCTCCCCAGGAAAATTATTTTTGGTTCTACTAATGACATGTTATTAGCTCTGTGGCTCAAGTTCAGGTAGACATAATAGCTTTTAGCTGTTAAATAATTGTTCACTTTGCATTTTCTCCTGTATGATTCATGTAGATGATATATTAAAGACCATTAAGATCCAATTACTTACTCCTTTTTTCTCTTTTACTAACTCTGTGACATATCTTGGGACCAGGTATCTGTATGACCTTAATATGGCTGAATTTCATCTTTGAACTGTGATTTTCCTATGCCCTTAAGAGGACTTCTCCCGCACATTCAGTTGGAAATATGGTCGGAAACAACACAATTGACCCAAGTAGATTTTAGTGGGTGGTGATTAAATTAGAAAGCAAGCACCACATAGATACTATATCCTGCAGTTGTGGAAGGAAAAGGAGGAGGAAAGGCATCAGGCTTGGGAACCAATGTCCAAATTATTGGCCAGAATTTGTTTTATTGTGCATTTCATTACATTACACCTGACAAGATAAAACATGTGAAAATAGCAGAACAATAATTAATTCAAAAGAATGCTGAACACTTACAGACAGTATAATAAAAAAAATATTAAAAGAAAATACATCACGTTTAATATCAATTGTTGACACAGCTTCCATGCCACCTGCATTATTTTGTTTACCCCTAGCTACTTTGTAAGCTTTCTATGTATATTTATGGTGCTGAATTTTTTTCTCTTCAAATAATAAAGAATTAAAAGTCTCGCTTCTCATAACCACTTTGTTGGGTCGTTTGTCGTTACAACGACAGCACTTTCAGTCACACGACAGTAGTCTCGTGACTGCCGCTTTACGTCGCCCTGTATGGAAGCAAATGAGTGACGTTTGCATTTAATCCTGCCCCCTAGCTACGTGACTCCGCCCCACGTCGTGGACATCAGGAAGCCAAGTGTGCACATCCACGCTTTCATTTCCTATTCGTAACATCCACAGTTCGTGCATATTCGCCTCGTATGACTACACTTGCATAGTCTGGAAAGGTGTCAATATGGAGGATGGTTCGTCGACAACCGGTGACTTCAAGCTGGACCAAGCTATAAAGCAGTGGTTGGAATATGACAAGGTAAGTTGACAGCTAGCTAACTTAAAGTGCTTGGTTGTCCAATATAAGCAAGCTTTACGAAAATGACTAATATCATATATGATGGGAGAAAAAATACCGTTATCCTGTTATAAACACACTTAACAAACATTTTTTGGGGGGGTTAAAGTTAAAGTCAATTATATTTTCATTTAACCCGCAGTTAAATGATTGATGTTACATGATGATGTGCAGTTACGTGTATGATGTTTACGAATGTACATCATTAAGACTGTCAGCCTTTGAAAGTGGGTAAACCTGAGTTTCCTGAACATTACTTAAACGCTTGAGGCTAACTCAGACAAAAGGGATTGGGGTCAGTTGCAGGCTTGCAGGCCACCAGACAAGAATCTGCTTATACCATTGTGCTGCTGTGTTAACCTGCCACACCATCAAGCTTTCACTGCAAATACATGTACATTCTAGAGACAATAACGTGATAGTACTGTATGTGACATTGGGTATAGTATGATTGCAATGATATACATGACTGGGCTATCCTATTTTCCATTATCAAACCTCGGTGAATGAAATAAGCATGAATGAAACACGTAGTTACCATGTAGGGAAGTCCCTGCAGTCTGAACTGTGAAGAAATTCAATGGAAATTAAAGCTTTTCAGAATTGTTTTATGGTTCTCCCTACATTCCTCTCATCTGCCCAGTCCTCACCAAAGGCACCATGGTCCACTGCATGGAGTGGATATTTCTGATATAAGATAATTGGAAATTTCACATAGGTGAGGCTCAGCCACACACTGAAAGCGCATGCAGACAGCGATAGTGTTTGTAATCAGACTAATGTGGATCCAGCCATGTGACCAACACATGCAGAGTCATTTGTGGCTGTAAGAGGACATTGGACGCCATCAATCAGTTCAAATTGGAAAAGGGAATCCTATTCCTAGCCTTTTTTAAGATGATTATGTCAAATGGACAGTTTGTCAAGTGGCTCAGTGGAACAGAAAGCATTGCACGAGTCAGGGATGAGCATCATGTGTCACATGGATCCACTTATCCCTGGTTGCTAATGGACATGTCATGCATTCACACAAACTGCACCGTAGTTGAAAGTAGTCTACGTATTAGTCTTGGGAACAAATAAGCAGCTGTAAACTCTTCCTCCACACTGTACACCAGATGACAGACAAAAAGAGTTGTAAGCTACACCTAAAGGGTTCAAATGTCCCCAGTGCTATGGGATTGATTCCTGTGCGTGTGTGTGTGGGCTGTGTGTGGGCTGTGTGTGTGTGTGGGCTGCGTGTGATTCCTCCCTAGAACCCCAAGACGGTGTCTCTGGTGCAGGGCCTGGTGAAGGAAGGGGCCGTGGAGGCGCTGCAGAAGTGTTTCTCCTCCAGGATGGAGTTCGGTACAGCAGGCCTGAGGGCAGCCATGGGCCCCGGCATATCCTGCATGAACGACCTCACTATCATCCAGACCACACAGGTTGGAAAACTAACAAGACACACAGAAACATATTAAACATCATGCCACATGCGCAGCCAGACACACACACGTTCTTCCTTCCTATGTGATTCTTGTCCCTTGATGGAGCAGCTAAGACACTCCAAACTCTCGTGCTAGGTTGCACCACCCCCCCCCCCTCTCCATTCACTCCCCTTTCTCTCTCCTCCCTCTGTCGCTCCCTCACTCCCAGGGGTTCTGTCGTTACCTGGAGCAGTGTTTCGGGAACCTGAAGGAGCGAGGGGTGGTGATCGGCTACGATGCCCGGGCCCACCCTGCCAGCGGGGGTAGCAGCAAGCGCTTCGCCAGCCTGGCTGCAGCCGTCTTCATTAGCCAAGGAGTGCCTGTGCACCTCTTCTCTGACATCACACCTACGCCCTTTGTGGTATGTTTCAAATCACAACTTTTGTAATTTAGTTTTTTTTTTTTACATGGCAATCACTTTTAAATCTAGGAACCAGGAAGTATGATTTTTACTGGCTATCATGTAGTCAGGTGCAGTGACAGTGGCTACAGGGCAAATTCCACTCAAAAAACACACTTTGACCCTGAATGTTACATCACACACACACACAAAAACCACTGAGATATGCCTAGTTTAAGACAAATCGAGACCCCATTCATGTGACGTTGTCCATTCATGCGTACACCTGTTTGTACACTTACAGGCCTTGTTGATTTTGTGCGTAAAACCGCACCAGATATTCTCATCGTCTGATTGGCAGGCTAATACAAGACTTGTTGACAACAGTGTGCACAAAGTAGTTTACGTTTGCCTGTCATTCTTTCGCAATACGGCACAGTATTTCCTGGGGACCGAATCACAATAAGCTTTCTGCTAATTTAAAGGCATAGTGACTCACAGGCCCACAGCAGCACACGCCATCCAATCTGAAGTCCTTACCAATGGCTCTCATTAGAGAGGTATTAATAACCTGATGATAGGGGTGCTTCAAGGCCCAGCTATTTATAGTCTCACGACTGTCAACATGTCCGTGTCTGTACGTCTGTCATATTTATCATATACTGTGTGATCTTAGAGCGTGTTGGAAAGTAACATATTTCTGTCCTCCTACCCCCCCCCCAGCCTTTCACAGTATCCCACCTGGGTCTGTGTGCTGGTATCATGGTGACTGCCTCTCACAACCCCAAACAGGACAATGGGTACAAGGTAAAGATTTTTACTTACTTACGGATTTGTCGTCATTTTTTTTTCTGCTCAGGGTTTTTGTAGGCTCATTGAATTGGGTCAGCTTTGTTATCAACATGTCCAAGCCCCGTCCCTGAAGACCAGTCCGTTTTTCACCATAGTTGCAATGTGAGTGCTGCCGAGGTCACACTCACAGGCACTGAAGATTTGGTCTGATTGATGGATTATGTGTATGCTGAGACCTTTTTTTATATACACTCTCAGTTGATAAGCTTTTACGTCTGTGTGGCCAGTTACTCTTTTTTTTGTGTCAACTTAAACCCCATGCTCTATTTTTATTTCTTTCCCGCTATTGTGCCCCATCATATCTCTCTCCCACCTTACTATCTCTGTCTCAGGCGTACTGGGAGAATGGTGCCCAGATTGTGACCCCCCATGACAAAGGCATATCCAAGGCCATAGAGGAAAACCTGGAGCCTTGGCCTGAGTCCTGGAACACAGAGGAGTCCTTGAAGAGCCCCCTGCTCCAGGACCCCTACCAGGACATCCACACACAATACTTCACAGCCATCCAGAAACACTGCCATCACAGGTAGTCGGTGCACATATACTGGGATACACACGCATACTACTCGTTGTTGACAAACTACAGCATAGGGATACGGATGGTGACAGAGAAAATCATGTTGACGAACTAGATAGGCCAGTTCCTTAGCCCATTCTATCAGTGTTTAAGGTGTGATGCACCATAAGATGTAAATGTAGGGTCATACCTGGACCTATGCACCAGAGCCACTTTTGTGACACACACACAGTCAATTCATACACAGCAACAAAAAAACAAAACAGACTTTGTTTTGACACTGGCTGCTTTCTCTACAGGGAGATAAACAAGAGTTCAGAGGTGAAAATTGTGCATACTTCTGTACACGGTGTTGGCCATGCATTTGTCCAGTCGGCATTTAAGGCCTTTGACCTTCCTCCTCCATACGCCGTAGAGGAGCAGAAAGACCCAGACCCAGAATTCCCCACGGTCAAGTATCCCAACCCTGAGGAGGGAGAGGGAGTCCTGGTACATACACACACACACACACACACACACACGCGCAAACACAATTCATATGCAGTCGGTGTACATCGCTGTTGTGTGATGATTTCTAAGTGTGATGTGTGTGTCTTTGCAGACTCTGTCGTTTGCCCTGGCAGAGAGAGAAGGAGCCATGGTGGTGTTTGCTAATGACCCTGACGCTGATCGACTAGCCATTGCTGAGAAACAGAAGAGGTGTGATTTTAATTTGTGATGGCGAATAAAGCTGAATATCCATTGTTGATGAAATAGGTGTGTGTGTGTTTGTATGTGTACATGCCTCTATAACATCTGCCTCTCTCTCTCTCTCTGTCTCTCTCTCTGTCAGTGGACAGTGGCGAGTGTTCAGTGGTAATGAGTTGGGAGCGTTGCTGGGCTGGTGGGTGTTCCGCTGTTGGAAACAACAAAACCCCGATGCTGCTGCTGTCAAAAACCTCTACATGCTCTCTAGCACCGTGTCGTCCAAGATACTGAGAGCCATCGCTATCAAGGAGGGCTTCCACTTTGAGGTAACACCATCTAGATTTGTCCCAAATGGGAAACTGGAGACCAGCAAGGCAGAAAATATTAAATAACCAGAAAATATACAAATCTAGAGGAAACGCATAAGACGCACTGAATAAAGGGAACATTTCACTGATTGCCTTAATGCTACTTTTGTAGTTTTGTTTTTTTTAATCACTTTTTACCATTTTTTTTGTTTGGACAGGAAACACTGACAGGGTTCAAGTGGATGGGGAACAGAGCCAAGGAACTGCTGGACCAGGGAAAGACTGTTCCGTTTGCCTTTGAGGAGGCCATAGGTACACGCACATTAAAATGGATGTTGGCCAGTGGTACCACCATAGGAAGACAGTAATTATTCATTCTTGGTGGCATTACATTATAAGGGTCTGTGCATGTAGGCTGAGTAAATTTGATCTGTGTAAAAGTTTGATCTGAGGTCAGATGAGGGATGAGCGTTATTAAAATGCCTTTACCAACACATAGGCTCTGATGTAACTTCCCCTTGTGAAACACAGCGAGGGTGAGAGCCTTTGTAGAAAACTCCAAACCTCCCATCGTGAATTAGGTCCACAACACCTCCAGAAGGTATCCAAGAATCATCCCCCTCTATGCCCACTCTCATCGTTGATCAGACCTATACTTGCCTACACTATTAGACTACAGTGACACTGCACCTATACTGAGGCGTAGACTTGTTATCATTTCTTTTCATCCAGAGTCACTAGCTGCTCGTTTCAACTGCTTCAGAAGCTACCTTTGTGGCCTGGTGTAACCCCTGACCACAAATCTCTAACTCCGCCAGCAGATGAGTGATGGATGTTGCTACAAATCCATGTCATCCAACTTCCACAGGACGTACCCTGGCTTTCTGACCATGTTGTACAGCTGTGGATGCTAGTTTATGGAAAACGTGTCAAAGATGACACAAAAAGTCAGACTTATTTGTAACCGTGGACCATGGTCTTGGTTATTTGAAGTTGTCGGGCAGTGTCTGTGGTCAAACTTGACACACACCACGCACTGGGTAAAGGTTAATTGGTTAATACAGCTGATGTGTATGCATGCAGAAACACACACAGATATACAAGGTCACATGCTCTAGTGCATTCCCATATAACATGATTAAGACTGTAATTGAATTGGCATGCGTTTCACGTGCACTGTTGGCGGCAGAAGAAGACACAAGTGAGTGTGCAAGTATTGACTTGTGTGTGTGTGTGTGTGTGTGTGTGTGTGTGTGTGTGTGTGTGTGTGTGTGTGTGTGTGTGTGTGTGTGTGTGTGTGTGTGTGTGTGTGTGTGTGTGTGTGTGTGTGTGTGTGTGTGTGTGTGTGTGTGTGTGTGTGTGTGTGTGTGTGTGTGTGTGTTGCAGGATATATGTGCAGTCCCTCTGTATTGGACAAGGATGGGGTGAGTGCTGCAGCCATAGCAGGAGAGATGACTGCCTATCTGGCCACTAAAAACACAAGCCTCTCCCAACAGCTCACTGCCATCTATGAAGAGTAAGACACTCACACGTAACATTTAATTCTATAAGTTGAGTGTGTATATATAATTAAATTGCAGTTTATTTAATAAAAATATAGTCTTCATTATCAATTTTGTCATCTTAGCTTGCCCTGTAGGTTTTACTTGAACATATTGTAGATGTCTTGAATGTATGAAAGGTTGTATTCCAGACAACTATATATCCATTTACAACCTTGACAGGTACATTGTCAATGTGTACAATATTTAGATGACCTCGTACTATTTTGTAAGCAAGTTCTTTAGATAGCTTATAATGGCAACACTATTCCACAATAAGTCTTAACTTCAATACCAGCAGTTATCAACTCGTGTGTCATATATTTCAGTTGGTGGAGGTCTAATTTTGACCAGAACTCTCCCCTCCCCGTCCTCAGGTATGGCTACCACATCACTAAGAACTCGTACTTCATCTGCCATGACCAGGACGTGATCCGCAGCCTGTTTGAGCGCCTGCGTAACTACGCCGACCAGAAGGGCTCCTACCCCACTGAATGTGGCAGCTTCACCATCAGCGCTGTACGAGACCTGACCACCGGCTACGACAGCAACCAGCCCGACAACAAGGCCGTAAGGATACACTCGCACATGCACATGCACATGCGGAGCACTATCAGCATCTGGCCTTATACTGCTTGTTTGCCTTGACATGCTATTTTTTGCAAAGCAGTGTTGTTACGTCTGCTATGTTGTTGTCCGTCCCACATTGTCTGTTCCATTTACTTTTGATTGAATGTCTTTTTGTTTTAACCTTTTGGCGTGTGTTGAGAACACACTAAAATGAAACTTTTATAGGATTTTATATTGTGGATCTTGGCAGCGACCCATGTGGAATTCTGTCTTTTCATGCCCTTCAATTGTACCTCCAAAAAAACATTTTAATGTCTCTCTTTTTCCATCCTTCCATCCATCGTTCTCTCTTCTCCTCCCCCAGGTTCTCCCCACTTCTAGATCCAGTCAGATGATCACATTTTCCTTCTCCAACGGGGGCGTGGCCACCATGAGGACCAGTGGCACTGAGCCAAAGATCAAATACTACACTGAGCTCTGTGCTGCCCCTGGTAACAGGTAGGTCACCATAGAGGCCTGGCAAGTTTGCAATGGTGACAAATCTCTTATCTGTGAAGGAGACTCCAAGCTGCAAGCTCAGTTAGCTCATGTGTTTATATTCCTCTCTCGCTTTCTGTTTCTCACTCAGTGACGTGACCCAACTGCAGAAGGAGTTGGACGACTTGGTTGATGCCATCGTTGAAAACTTCTTCCAGCCACAGAAGAATAACTTGCAGCCCAAGCCGGAGTTACACTGATATTCATGATTACATTCATCTGACCAGCATTTCACACAATGTCTTAACTACTGTAGAGGGGATTGTTGATTTAATACAGGCTTCAGTTTGATTTAGCATTACTTAACTTTATTTTCCTAGACTGTTGTTTAAACATGCTGTCTGCCCCGGCGAAACAGCTGGACACTGTTACCTACTAATTAATCTGGCTTTACCCATTTAATAGTCACTAGGGTTTATGGCCACTTCTAACCTCCACTTTGAGTTTGTCCAGCCATGTGTCTGTTTCTGGGGACATGTGGTTACAGTGCCAGTATACTTCCAGCACTTATAAAGCATCACAGTTACATAGTTTGGATTTGGTTTACACTATGATGGAGATCTCGAACAAGAACTGGTGAAATGAAAACCACACTGCAGCTGCAGTCATTCTTGCTTGTTACACAGATAAGATACACAGCATATATTCACGTGTATGTAACAATTATACATATCCCCACTGTGCTTCAGCTACAAGGCTACTAAATACCAAGGGTCACAGAAGAGTGTTTATTATGAGTTAAAAGCAGATTGTAACATGGATTAATGTAATTTAACTTGAAATATGAGGTTAGAATGGGGTTTTAGTGTGTCGAAAATCATTCCAGGCCCAAAAGCCTGTGTCATTGCAGAATTACTAGTTTGTAAAATGATGACAGCTTACAGCACCACCAGGTGGAGAGACCTTGTTATACCAAATTGTACAGTCATTTGTCAATCGCATCTATTGCTCATTCCTGGGTGTGCATAGTTGTCAAAACCCAAAGGGACTCGAAACACCATCAAGCTAAAGATAGAATTTAGATCATTTTACTTTCCAGCGTTGAAGTGATCTTGTTTGACTACTAGACTTTAGAAATGGGTGCTTAGCAGTCCACCTTTCCTTGTGTCCATCTTTCAAAAAT
The DNA here is from genome assembly GCA_034670385.1 of Hoplostethus mediterraneus. NCBI lineage: Eukaryota > Metazoa > Chordata > Actinopteri > Trachichthyiformes > Trachichthyidae > Hoplostethus > Hoplostethus mediterraneus. Next base: position 597,071 of record JAXDDW010000135.1, on the reverse strand, counting down.
ACTGTGCTGAAAAGAAATAAAGTACCTTTTCTAACTGCATTTGGAGACAAAGATACCTGAAGAGGGAGAGAGGATGATGACACGCGCGGAGACACAGACACATCACTTCGCCATCCTCCAGCAGCACATGCATGCACCATGCACTTGTCATGCTCCGTCAGGGTATAGAGGAGGGAGGGAGGGAGGTAGTGGCTGGTGGCGGTCGCCCCTGTCTTCTATATTTAGTTCCAGCCATAGTAGAGCGACTGTCGGGGTAGTGTGAAGCTGTGGCTACTGCACGAACACACAGCACAACCTCCCACGGTCACGCTTCCAACACCACATGCACCGACAAGAGTGCGGAGTTGTAGCGGTGAAAAGGTAAGGTTAACGGAGACGGAGAGTAGCTGGACAGACTGACACCAAAGGAAGATCGGATAATATTTTTTTTTTATATTTATATTTTTTTTATATATGATACAGTGCGGAAACGCTACACATTAATAGCACGCATCTCCGTGTTGTGGCGCAGCGTCGTGCGTAAAAAAAAAATCTTGTTCCGTGCGTAAAACTAAGAATTAGGCTACTGTGCCACTGCGCTGTTTGAAAAATGACATTTCATATTGACTTCCGTAGTCTATTCTGATGCATGGGAGCGTACCCTCTCACAAATGATGATGTATACTTTCCCAGGTGATTGAATTTGTTTGAAGATTTGTTTTACATTACAAGGTCAAACGTGTTGTTCTGTATTAACTTGTATTAATGTGAAGAATTTGCCTCCATAAGTGGTTTAGCCTTCTGCGTTGTGTCCCTCTAGCAAATGTGGTCGTCGCTTGGTTTTCTAAGCTGTATAGACTTAATGCACAAGTTGTAAGACAGCATGGCTGGTTGGGTTAGTTTTACCCCCACTGTTGGCACACCACCCTTCTGTGTGTGCGTGCGTGTGCGGCGCGCGCGTCTGTGCGTGTATGTCATCATGAGGTGAGTTGTGTTTGTTGATTATGTAGTTGCAAGGGCAATGGAGGTCAGCTGGACTTCTCACACTCACTCACTCACACACACACACACACACAACTGGCCAACTATTATCGTCATGGTGAAACTGCCAAGCTTTTATGTGTGTTTGCCTGTCCTTGAGATTGTAAGTGAAGGTCAGTGGTCAAGCCAAATGTTTCTCATAGGAAAAATACACATCCAGGCCTTGAAATCCAGATCAGTTCTACTGCTTTCCAAATGACCCTCTGGCTACAACACCACGGGGCTCCTGGGCTAGAGCACTGTGGCGTCCTGGACACAGTATCCTGGAGAGAGTATGATAGCGTCCAGCTGGTTCTAGCCTGAACCACAGCCACATGGTCCTTGTGAAAAAATGATGGATGGAAGTGGAGCAATCATCCAGGGACAGCACTAGACTTCTGAACTCTGTGACACTTGCATTCCTTTGATCGTTGGTAAACTAAACATAGCTTGTACACTCCCAGGGTTATCCTTTTATCTAGTGGTGAAGTATGATGAGTTTACCTCTAACTCGATGTAATGTTTTGATTATCCTGACAGGTAATAGTAGAGGCCGTCTGCTGCCTCACCCAGCCACACCAGAACATGGAGGGACTCTACTTCGAGGTGAAACCCAGAAGAGCTGAATCCCTCAGGCCGGGGAGCTCTGAGCAGCCTCTCCCTAACCTCACCTCAAACCGACGCTCATATCCAACTCTCTCACCTTCCACCTCTTCCACACCGTGCCCTGACAAACTCACCCCTGCTGAGGAGAGGACTGATCCTGCAACTCTGGGAGAAATGGGGGAGGAAGAGAAGGAGGAGGAGGTACGATACAGACTCACGTTGATTGGGTCTCTGCCGGTCCACCACCTGACCACCATGGCCATGCTGCCGTGGGTGGTGGCTGAGATCGGGAGGTCTCGACCTAGGGAGAGGGAGCTGGCTGCAGGGGGTCGGTCTGGACGTCCCGGAGGTGGAGCGTTGGACCTCCCCACCCAGAATCAGCTGGTGTTTCTGTGTGTGTCGGCATCGAGGGTGCAGTGTGTGTGTGTTTGGGCCGAGGGGGTCGCCTGGGATCCTCTGACGCACATGGTGCTGTTTGAGTGTCGTCCTCACCGGGTGACCAAGCTGATTCACAACAGCCAGGAGCCCAGCAGCTTTGGCTGTCTGGTCAGAGACACACACCACTGTGCCTGCTATGTCTTCCAGTGCCAGGACAGCACCAAGGTAGGTGTGTGTGTGTGTGTGAGAGAGATGGACAGTGTGTTGTACACTTTGAGATGCATGGTATTAAACACTAATCTCTGCAGACACTGTATACTCTGTACACATGTGACACACATGCTTTGCTTCTTAAAGTTCAGAGAGATTGCCTCTCAGGTTACATACTAGAGCAGGGATGAAGGAGGAATGGATTAGAATGACGTGAGGAAAACACAATCAGCCTGGAAACTATCTCCTCCTCAGACTTGACAACAAAAAGCTGTGCGTTCCTGTTTGTGACCACATCAGTATTTGTTATGTTGTGTAGCTGAGAGAAACTGGATACAGTGACCTGGCTTCTGTACTGTGGCAACACACTTACACTGGGCTTGTACTCACTTCAACCACACAAGCATGACATATACACATTCGCACACCCCTCTGACCAATACACCCCTGACCAATAAGTCCTTTCACCTCTTCTCCACATGCAGGGCTCTGCCAATAGCCTCTGTGTGCTGTAAAGTTGCAGCTGGTGTCCAAGTCAAGCCAAAGACATTTGATCGCCATCTTTACGGCGTATCATGCCAGACATACCAAGGATGCCAGTCTGACAGTCAAAAGGGTTAGCCAAATCATGGAGATGGAGACAATGGATGATATTAATGGGAAGCTTAACAAATTAAAGGAGACTAATCGCTCTACGTCAGGACGACCTTGATGTAGGACAACTTTCCTAGCTCTCAGCCAGGCACATTCACAAACGCATACATACAGACATGTATAACAAATACCTGCCTAGGCTTCAAAAATATGGACAACCTGCAATTGCTGTAACATGCTGTACATATAACTGAGTGTGTATATCACTGTGTCTCTGCAGTGTCTCTCACTTTTCTCGGTGGCTGGGCAGGCATTTGTTGTGTGTGTGTGTGTGTGTGTGTGTTTGCGTGGCTGAGAGCAAAGGAGCTTGTCCTACATCAACCAAGCTGTGCCTTCAAGCAGGATGTGGAACCAGGTTACCATGGAGACCTCTTCCTGTGGCAAGCGACTGTAGTGATGTGTGTGTTGTGGTGTGTGTGTGTGTGTTTGTGCTCTCTATTTCCACCCCTTCTTAGAATGTGGTGATGATGTCAGGCTGTTCTGGCCACCTGTTGCTCTAGCTCTGTCACAGTGGGCTTAGACCCCCCCCCCCCCCCCACACACACACACACACACACACATATAGGCCTGTGTGTGGTTGTGCTATGCCATCCTTGGGTGTTGCTGCGGGGCTTCAGATGCCTTGTTGTTTGTGTGTTCTGAGAGTTATTCTGTGGTGAGAAGTGCTTTAGTTTATTAGCTCTTGTGGCTTGCTTTGTCATTTAAGATGCCTACAAAATAACACGTGCATGTGCAGCCGCGTTAGTTCCCCACAGCCAGAAAAACACATATATATAAAAAATGTAAATACTGTGTGCGTGTGCGTGTGCGTGTGTGTGTACGTGTTTAAAAAAGGAGTGAGAGGCTGTGTGAAGATAGAGGCCAACCACTGACCCAACATGTTTAGTTTTCAAAATATGAAACAAGGCAGCTATTTGTGTGCAGTCTCATTTGCAGTTTTTATCACTTATATTCACATGCTATTTTTCACAGTAATTTATTTGTAAATCATTGCACACAGCAGAGGAGATGTAGGGCATGATGTCTGGTACTAACAGTCTTTGTTTTTTCAGTTGAAATAATTACTGTGGAAAATGCATCAGCTCTCCACAGCAGTACAGACATAAAGAGAAACTTCCTCTTCAGTGCCAGGGGATTGGGACAAATTCAGAGGATTTGTTGGTTTTCCCCTACTATCAAGGAAGTGTTGCACAGTGTTAAAATAGTAACCACTGGGTGTCACCATTGAAGTGCTACAAAGTTCCCAATGTTTAAATGTTTTTTTGAAAGAATCGACGGTTGTGTTTTATTGACAGGAGCGTTCTTGTTCTACTTTTAAAACGTGTTGTTCTGTATTTAATGTATTCAGTAGTGTCCGGTGTATTGACAATTATCTTATACACTCCCTGTCTAGTAAGGTAGCCTAGTAGGACCCGATACTTGATTATTTCATTTGAAGTTATGGCAGAGACAGTGTTGCAGGAATGATCAGAGGTTTCACCCTCATCTCTGTTACCTCTCTACCCACAGTACAAACAGTTCTCTAGTTCTGCACCAACTCCTATCCAATAACACACGTTTTTACAGAAGGTGGTCACTAGGACAAAATTGTATCAAATAGTTATCTGTGGCCCAATATGTATCTATTTAGGGAGGTCCTTGACATGAACACTTTTGGAAACTTCTGGTCTAACCAATACATTTATAGTTACAAAATGGAAAAGTCAGTGTTCACTGTTTCATTCCTGGGTAACTCCCCTGCGCCTGATCAGCAGCAGTGCGTCCCATGAGCATGTTGGCTCTGTTCTGTCGCAGCTGAAGCCAGAAACGGTTGTTTACATTATAGCAGATAAGAGTCTAGCTCGAAGAAACACTCTGAAACATGTAACTAAATTGTAATCTGAAAACCACCCAATGTAAAGGTTGACTGCCCCGGGACAGGAACTGTGTTCACCCCCTTCTCCCAATGTGCTGGTGGATTACGCTGCGTCAAGCCAGCCAGAGATAGCTAGAACAAAATCGGAAGTTAGACGGAGTTTGCCTTCAATACAAAGGTGCACTTTTGAAGGACTAATTCAGGAACGATTTAGCAAGGGGAATGGTTTTATTTTGAAAAATTTAACCGGAGGTCTGTGTTATCCTTCTGTTTGGCTTGATACTGACCCACAGGCTCCTCAACTCAACGGCGATTTTGAAGGCTCGAGGAAGAAAAAACAAGTTTCCATTGATTTGATTTGAAAGCGTCCCAAACTGTCAAAGGCAAAACTTTCTGAAAAAGTACTCAGAACCTTTGGGGGAAAGGTTTATGGCGGATGGGATGAAAGCGCGACTCCAAAGATTCAACCTATTCAACGTCAAACCAGAACAGAAAGATGTAAGTTTTAAGTATATTTCTGTGCGGTTTTGTTTCTATAGTTTGCATGCCATGCTGAATAGACAGCTTGATACCCAACGTAGTTAGCATTACAAGCTAGCTAAGTAAGTCCAACTTAATGTTAGCCAAGTTCAACAAGCTAACGTTAGCTAACTCACGACTTGTTACTGTAATATTGAATCTGTCCAGTCTGAACGAGGTGATAAACTAAGTATAAGTTCTTGTGTTATTGCCGCAAATTGCACTTTTCAACGTCAATTCAAAAAATATTTGTATTTAGCTGCTTGGTTTGTCAGAAAGACGTCTGGCATAAATAACGTCCGAAAAGTCTTAAATGTAGATTGTAATTGTGATCGTTTTTTCCAATATGCTTTTCTAACGTACTTAGGGGGGAAAGCTCCAACGATAGATATTGAAATGGGCATTGCAGGCAAAAAATAATGGGTTGTGATATCTACTGCACTAGGTTGTCGAGTACAGTATAAATGACAAGGCTCTGGTGGAAAATGCCACCGTTGAATGGTAGCTCTTGGTGAAAATTGTTGTTAATATTGAGGGTCATTCAATCCCTAAGTTACAGTAACGTTAGTAGCAGAAACCTTATGCAGATATATAATATAGATCATAAATAGGACTCCAAATGACTGGGAAAAGCAGTGAAAGGCAGGTGTTGACACACTGTACACTGGAGAAAGATTCAAGTTTTCCAAATATCCCATAAAGGTGGGAAATCAGATTTCAAATTCACTTTGCTATGTTGCTGAACATGCTGTACATGTGCTGAAATGTATAAATGTACTATAGTTGGTGAATGAATGGGGATTTTTAGTGCCACAAAGTCTACTACTCCTCAACCACCACAAACCATAGGTCCTTGTTTGTTTCTTGAGACTACTAGGCAGGCGTGTGTGGTGTGGGTCAGACGAGTAGTGTCATACCTTCACTGCTGTTGGTTATATATTCTGAAGTTCACTGCGTACAGTTTGTGTTGGCTGTGATAGGCAGTATAGTTCAGTCTGTATCAGAGAAACTCGCATAGTTATCAGATTGGGGGTGTATCTTTCCTTGCTCACTCTGTTGCTCAACATGTTTTTTGATATTTTGAAACTGTGCTTTGTCATTGTAGTGCTAAAATAAGTCTTTTGTCTTGACTAGATAGTGTTAGAAAGAGCTGTTGGCTGTGTGAACTGGTGGCTCACTTGTTATTGGACCCTTTGGAAAGCTCAGCACATGAAAATCCAGTCTGCTTAGCTGTTATAAACACAGGCCAAAAGTAGGTGTATATATGTGTGTGAGTGCGTGAATCATGGCGATGTCACCTCCAGACCCATTGTGCTTATGCCAGAACTACACTTCTGGAACAGGAGACAAGTTGTCACTTTGTATACTGTATTAGTCACATACTTGGTCCTGAGTTCTCACTCCTTGATTCTCTTATTGCTAGTTTCACAGACATGGATGAAAGCCTTGCCCTAAACCAAGAACTGACATCACCATTTTGACTTTGATAATGTTTTGCAGCTTATTTTTGGTCTGTTCAATATTACGATGGGGATATGATTCATGATGGGTACAGAGGTTTTTGTTTTTTTCAACTTAATTTCTTTGCTCAGTTTGGATGAAACATTTTGCAGTTGGATTTTATAGCCTGTCTGAATTTGGAAATCATAGTAGTCGATATTGTGATTTTGGTTAATTGTGCAGCTCTAATCACCATTGAGAGCAACGTTTTACTCTAAGAGAGACTGTAGTGCATGGTTTTGAAGTCTTTTCTCTCCCATGCTCTCATGTACCCCCCTGGTCTCACATTCTTTACTCTCTCATTCCTCTTCCTTCCCTCCCTCTTTTTATATGTGACTTCCCACCTCCCCTCATGTGACAGTCACTCCTCGGTCTGTAGTAAAAACAGGCCAGTTAACAGGGGACACCTTGCTGTCTTTATATCTGTGTGTCATCAGGCTGTCCTTGTTGTCAGTTATGTCCCTGTCAGTCTGTCTTTCTGTTTATTGGTCAGCAGTTGGTCTCTCTCTCTATCTCTCCCTCTTTCTGCTTATATGCCTTTCTGCCTGTCTATCACTTTATTTTGTCAAGGCCTATTCTATTTTTCAACCCATCCTCTCTGTCAGTCTTAGCTCTATAACTGCCATTCCCAGTCTACAGACTCTCTTTTATTAATCTCTTTGAGACGACATTGGGGTTGTCTTTGAGCCTTAGTGACCTAATTTACTCCTTGTCACAGTTAGGCTATCTCCAATTCAGCAGTACTGAATCTCTCTCTGACAACAAGCCCATGTCTCTGTTATCACATTTCAATGAGCTTGTCATCTCTTCCTCACTTGTCTATGTTCTGTTAAGTGTCTCCTCAACCCAAATGGAATGATGTCAGTGTGTTGGGCTCTTGTCGCTAACCTTTTCAGTCACCCAGTGGCACTCCCTGCTTTACGATTTCCCCCTTTCTACACCTTCTTCCTCTAATCTTCCTCCTTCTCCCCTCTCTCTCTGTTCCACCTTTGGATTGCTTTTCATCTGTTGGCATGATTTGTGAACCTTGAACTTTGTGCCCTGCTGGGCACATGACCATGGGAAGTGCAGAACTGGGACTTTCTGCTGGCTTGTTGTCGTTCCTGGTTGTTGTTTTTTCAAAGCTGGTTAATTTGTCATTTTCTTTAACAATTTCAGTGACGTTCCTCTGTAACTTGTCAATGTCACGCGGCATCTTTAGTCAGGGTTTACACAAGCAAATGTCCATTTAGGTCAGATTTCACATATATATTTAGGTTTGTGTGGTGAGTCATTTTGTTTTGGGTCTTCATCCATGTTTTGCTCCCTGTTGTTTAAGTGCATATGTGTGCTATTATTTAAATACTCTTTAACCTTAAATGTAATGCTCATATAATTGTTTATGTTTTGGTGGAGAAGTTGGACTATTGCCTTTTTGTTTATTTTTCACATTTGTGGTGGCCTATCTCCTGTTGCGGTGGGTTCAATAAATATCTGGGACACACGGCTGCACAGTAGGGCAGTCCCTCTTGGAGTCGCACAGGCTGTTGGGCAGCTTGGGTTGCTGTGGTTCTGAGAAAGTAGTTAAAGAGTCTAGAGAGAGAGAGAGAGAGAGAGAAGGCAAACCAAGTGAATGAATACAGAGGGGTGAAGGGAGGGTCAAGATCAAGAGAATGTACTTGTCTGCTAGCATAAATGCTACAGTACTCTAAAGGGGTTCATTAAGTGATACACTGGTGTACTGACTAAGGTCTTTGTATCATAGCCTGACCTTTGTGCCTCTCTTTGATAAACACTGAGAAGTTCATTTTGTCTAGTGTTCTATATTGCAGCCTCTGTTACCAGCGTTTCTTGTGTAACTTCCCAGTTTTCAAGGTCAGTACTACAGTAGTCCTATTTAGTGCCAACTCTGTGCAAGACACCGTGCTTTTATAGCGTTCTTCCTCTGAGAGGCCCAGTCTGTGGGTCACAGCTTGAGGCTGTGTCCAACTGATTTCCTGTTGGAGACCAGACTCATCTAAACCGATGGTTCGCTGAACAAGATGCTATGTGCTTGTGCTACATTTTGCAGGGCAGTACTCTCTCTTCATCCCTTTTCTCCTTCCATTTCACAACTCCAAATCATACTTTTTGCCATTGTCCAAGAGACAAAGGGGTTTAAAAAGTGTGCACAAATGTCATAAAACAGGGATGATTTACACATCAAACGTGTGTATCAGTTTGCCAATATTGGAGACATTTTTGACATTCAATTATAAACTTAGAATTATATTTTCCTTCTACCTTTGCCTTTCACAAACAAGAAAACATTAAAAAATAAAATGTGTACAAGTTAGCATACTGGAATGCAAGCATGTCATTTTGGGGTGTCTGTGAAATTCATTTTAAAACATATAGGTGATGTTTTGGCTGGAAATACATTTGGCAAAAGAGTGAATAAAGGAGAAGAGACAGTGATTACGCCATCATGCCGAGCAGTTAAGGAGGAGTGATCAACTAAAACACGTTGCCTTGACGACAAAGCAGAAGGAGGGAGACTGGCGGAGGTGGGATCAAATGAGAACAGGCTAGTTCATGAAAGAAAAACATCACACTGCGGGACATTGAAAAGTTTTCCTCTCCTCCAAGTGGATGTCCTGTGTTCTATGGTGGGAGAAAGAAGATAGAGGGAGAGAGAGGAGAGATATAAGCAAGTAAAGATTTGTCTGGAAAATGTGTTGCAGAGAATGAAGCAGAGACGGAAGAGGGTAGATTTAGGGAAAAGTAAACAGAGAGAGGTCTGTTGTGAGTGGACAGATAGCAGACTCACACCAAGATGATAAAAACAAGATAAGATTATGAGAAACATGGTGTCTGGAAGACAGGGGAACTGAAGCAGTGAATGAGTTAATGAATCATTGGCAAAGAGTTTAAGATGTGAGAGGAAGGGATTGTATCCCAAATAGCTACGGGCTTATGTGGATGGTGTGAGTCTGACTGTGTCAAAATACGGCACAAAAAGTTTTAAAGCTAACGAGAGCACAAGCAGGAGCATTTGTGTCTGTGTCCACACAGTTGTAACAGTAGGTTACAAGGATATTTATGAAGGACAAAAAATATAGGCCAGATTGGCCAGAGTGCATTGTAGGTGTCAATATGACCAAGTCATTGGGATGGACTGACGACATGGTGCCTCTTTTCAGCTCAAGGTGAATGAGAACTGACTGGATGGACACACACACTCTGGTCACACCAGAAGTAGCTTTAAGTAGCAGGGTTAACCGCATTGCTTTATAGGCAAGGACCGCCTTAGCAAGAATTCATGTAATTAATTCACGCTGAGATATTTCTAGCGCAGCTACAATGGAGTCGTAGCCAGAGAAAGACAGAGGCAGAGATGCCAATTTCTCCACCGAGCGTATCCTCAATCGTCCACACAGCAGTGACAACAGATGTTGCATTTTACATTAAGAGGCGCAACTTTAAATCTTTTTTCCACTGGTAACAACACCTAGTGCTAGTGCTACCGTTCTCTCCACCTACACGTCAAACCCACAGTTGATGATGCGTTCAGGTGTAATGCAAAATACCATAAATACAAGCTTCTGAATGGGAAAACCGTTTACGTTAACCTCATAGTGGTAATTCCGAAAAGGAAATATGGGAACTTTTTGAAGGCTCCGATATCGCCCACCTGATAGTACAAATAACAGGAGGATGTCAAACATGGCTGCTGTGAATATAGGGCTGGGTGGTATAAACGGTATAAACAGTACACCGGTAGAAATATGCGGCACGGTATGGATTTGCTATAACATTTGTACCAGTAGACAATGGATTTTGACTAATACATAGAGTGCGCAAGCGTCATTCTTTAGCATTGCCAGATGAACAGCATAGGCCAATAAAAATATGTAGGTGGGTGTACTCTTCCCCTTTACGTGCCAACAAACGCATGTCTTTTATGTATGCCTGTAAACAACGATGAGTAAAGAAATGGAGACAAGTAGTTCGAGCACTGCTAGCGAGGCTGTAGTGAAGTGGAAGCTTCTAATAATAACCAAAACGGGTCATTCAAACTGAATATTTACTTGCCAATATGCTGCAGTTTTACAAAGAACACAGTAAACAAAATGGACCTTTGCACCTGACATGTAGTATTCATAACAAAAACCAGCACAAAAAACACTGAACAGGTTACTTCCTTGCACTTCAAAATAAAAACACTTCCTCTCGACACTGGTCATGGTAATACTGAATCATTACCATTAGCAGGTTAAAACATATTTCGCTGGAATCGTGCGGATTAAAAGAAGAACGGCAAGTTTGTATGACCACAGACACCAATAAAAATGCTCTTAAAATATTCAACTTCAGTTCTATGTGAAATTTGTCCTATTATACTAAAGGAATAACACATAAGCTAACTAATAGTTAATTAATAATGACCTAACTCCAGGCAATACTTACTATCCCAGAGTATTGTACTCTTTTTAAAGCATGTTCTATTGAAATTATGAAAAAAATTAGCGATAGATAGATAGATAGATAGATAGATAGATAGATAGATAGATAGATAGATAGATAGATAGATAGATAGATTGTTACCGTCCAAAATTTGAAATATACCGTGATATAAATTTTAGGCTATACCGCCCAGCCCTATGCGAATATACCAAAACCCACAGTCCAAGGAAATAAATTATAATTACAAGTTATCACACTAGTATGCTTCTGCATAATTGACTATTTTTTTGATTAATTACCTCACATCTTAAGTTATGCTATGGAGCTAGCTAGCAATAGCCAAGGGCTTCCCAGCGAGCTGTGGTGAGCTACGTGTGGGCCTGGGTGGGCTTGAGCTTGTAGTGTAGTTTGTGATGTAAAGTGAAATTATGTCGAAACAAATTAATTTGCTTAAAATTTTAACAAAAAGAACTTGTGGGGAGGATAAAGCCAATGTTGTGAAGAGTTCAGCCGTCACCATCCACCAAGAGACCTGCTCAAACCATGAATGTATGCGATTGGTAGGGGTCATGCCAGGCTAACCTATCTAGACCCACCTAAGTACTAATTTCTGGCTACACCAGTGGTGTGAACACTTCCAGGTTGGAGCAATGGGCAATCTTCTCATCTTTCTGCTTAGTCCGACATGACTTTAATGAAGCAGCAGCAGCAAGTTCAGGCGTGTTCCCCTGGGTTTGTCAAAGGGTATTCTGGGAAATGTAGGACATTTTTTGAAGTAGACAAGGCAGGTTGAGGCAAGGTGCATGCAATAAAAAGGTAAATTACAAAATGTAATCACAAAATAACAAAATAACTGTAATGCTTTGAACATCAGATTGATGATATATAACAGTATAAGAGTATCTGGGGGTGGACTTGTCCTTTTTAAGGACTAAACATTGGCCTTATTGAATATTATCCGAGAATGCTTGAAATTACTTTTAAAGAAGGCTTTGAGTCAATTATCAGTCAAAGAGCATGTATGGATATGCTATGTAGCTATAGTCCTGTATCTGATAATCATTGAAAAGCTGTCTTTTAGTCAACAAGGAAACTAGCTAGTAAAACAGCAAAAAGGGTAGACATCATACTTGACATTTAATAAATGAGTTTCTGTTAAGAGCAGTGATTCTTCTTGAAAGCAGGGTCTGATATAGAGGTAGTGAGCAGCCTTGTTAAAGTGAAGCACCACTAGTCCTGTCTCTGTGGACAGTAGAACAGGCAGCACTCTGGAGGTTTGTTGCAATGAAGAGATCGGATTAGAAGTTTGTTGGGAAAACAAGCAGTTAACTGGTTTAGAAATGAGACACAGATTCTGACTTTGTATGGCCAGGCAAATGCTACTCTGTGTGTGCGTTTGTCTTTAGGTTTGTGAGAAACTGTGCATGTTTGTGCAATGCGAACACTGTGTGTGTGCCTGGTATTTTAGCTGTGTCTCAATGCTATGCCCACTTTTGGGAGTGAGGTCCTGAGAATGTCTAGTCTTCAAAACAAGAGGCTTTTTTGGAAGCAGGCTTGAAGTCTATTAATGCTAGCTTTCTCTTGCTCTTTCCCCCTTCTGTTGACATAAATTGACCTTGTATTTGATGCTTTTCCATTCCTGAGAGGTGGAATTCATCATTTCTCTGCAGGCAGTAGCTTGTAACATGATCCAGCCAGCAGTGTTTGCTACTTGCTATTCGCCATCTCATAACAAAACCTTCAACTGACCAGGCTGCATCACTATTTAGTAAGAAGGAATGCATGGTTAGGATTTGATTAAGATTTTGGACATGTCACCTAAGACTGTACTACGCCGTATCTCTCTTACTGCTGTCATCATATCAACAATTCACAGACCAAGACCATCAAATACACTTGGTATTTAGCTGACTTTCTTGTCCACAGCAACTTAATTTAGTCCAAAACAGTCAGGTAGTGTTGATAAAGAGTAGGAGTGAGCACACCCCATGCCCAGGCAAGACACAGCAGGACCTGGCTGGATCTGCTTCTCTGATACTGTACAGCTAGCTAGTTGCTGTGCAGACCTGCTCACGTGGAATTACATCACTGATATGACTCAACCACTACTTCTTCCTAGTCAGGTTACTTCCTGCTTTTTGTCCTTCGGTTCTGTACATAGCCAGTATAATGATGCAAACAGGGCCAAGCTTATAACACAATAAGGGAAGTACGTGAATAGCAAAAACTTATTGTCTGAACTATGTGTTGTTGTTTTGTTTTTAGGATAATATCTAATGTCAAGTGTTTTACTGCACGATAACTATAAAATAAACAATTCTTATCTAGGGGGTTGCATTGTGAATTGTCCTTCAACCAGAGGACCTGGGTTCAAGCCCCGGTGTTGGCAATCACTTGACCTGCTGACGTGTCCTTGAGCAAGACATTGAATCGTAACCATCTCCAAGGATGCTCTGATGCTCTGCTGACCCTGATCGCTGAGCTCCCTGGGGAGCCCTCAATTAAGTATTACATTATTATTAACCCTGTGTGTCAGGGGTGGGATTTCACAACCTGATGAAATGTCAATCACACAAGCGGAGTGATTTTCAGTCACTTCTATTCTGCACCTAAGTGAGGCTGCTTATAGTCTGTGTTGGTGTAAATACGCACATACACTAGACACCACGCCATTTGGTGGAAAAAAGTGGATCTTTTTTTGAGTGGAGGGCCAAACTAGAGCACAACATGGAGAGTCTGAAGAGAAATTGGCTGAAGTTGCAGGGGAAGCAACAGTGAAATCTGGCTGTGGCTAGATTAACCTAGCCTACACCCAGTCCTGTTTTTGTACATTCTTTTTTTGGGCATTTTTTGCCTTTTTATTTGATAGTTGCAGAGAGACGAGAAAGATTGAGTGAGAGGGATAACCTGCAACATAGGCCAGATTCGAACCCAGGCTGTTGTGGTTATGTGGTATGTGCCTTAGACCACTGAGCCGCCAGGACACCCTTTTTTTTGTATTGTTGTAGAGCTGTCTGTTCAGATCAGCAAAGCATCATAATAAGCAAAGCAATTTAGGCTACTTTTGAAAAAAATTGAACAAATGCAGCTGTCACATGACATGAGTAAACACGAATAGTGTGACCAAAGAATTATGCAACTAATGCAAAATATATCACCAGTCGTTTTGGTCACTATGCATTCTTCTTACAATTCTTTATGCCGTTGTTTGAGGTGTTGTTGCTACAACTGTTTGACATTTTTCGCACAGTACCTGGTACGTTTGCTCCCCTGAATCCAAAATATTGGGCAAAAACTGATGTTGATGTTATGTTTGCCAAAATCATCCTCAATCATTGTAAAATAGTTTCCAACAACCTTGACCTCTTCAAACTCCTCCTTAGTATCAAGCATTTCTATCATTTGGCTGCTTCTCTCCTCTGCCCTTCTCACTTTCCAGCTATCCACTCTATTAATGCAGCCTCATGTGACTTACTATCACAATTTCTTTTTTTCTTTTTTTTTTCTTGAAAGAGTGAGAGAGGAGGGATGACATGCGACATAGGTTCCGGACATCACAGTTATGTGGTATGCGCCTAAGACCACTGAGCCACCGGGATGCCCCACAATTTGAGTTTTAATTTGATTTTGTAGCCCTAGTGTGTTTATACCATCACAGAGAACAGGTGGCAGGTTAGCTGGGGAGGGAGGTTGTATAATGTGTGTTTGGTTTACAGTTGAAGTATGTATCACTGTACTTCTCTCTTTTAGCAACCAGCATATAGTATAAATCACTGTGTTGGTCGGTTGGTTGGTTGCTCACAGAGGGGATACAGAGCAGCCACGGCACTTTAGCACACTACACTTACTTGGTAGTGCAGCAGCTTTTATGCAGGGGTCCTGTTTTCAAAACCAGGGGAGCCTCTATATATTGTTATATTTTAGAAATAAGAACAGAAACTGATTTGAACATTTGTCTTGTTTCTATTCCAAAGATAACATTTTACATTTCATTTCCTTTGTACATTAAGTTATTAGATTGCTGTAGATGCAGACATCTGCACCGCTGTGCGGCCTATTAGTGTCTTCACTTGGCTGAAGGGGATTTAAAGTCAGGCATTGCCATTGTGTGTGCGTGCAAACTGACACTCTTTTTCTTTGGTCCAATGTTATTAGCTGCGACCAACAGTCACTCCAGCGGTCAGTTGCTCAGTACCAAAAAAAAACATTACATATCCACAGGATACAGAGGTGTACAATACCTATAAATTTTCCTAGGCAGCCACACTCTGTGTGCGTGCGTGCGTGCGTGCGTGCGTGCGTGCGTGCGCATGCAGGAATGTATATATCCTTGTTTGTGTTGATGCCAAAGTGATAAGTGTGGATCAGGAAGGTCAGGTTTCATGAATCTTCAAAGGAGATCAGAAATAAATAGCCACCA
This sequence comes from Hoplostethus mediterraneus, assembly GCA_034670385.1. Lineage (NCBI taxonomy): Eukaryota > Metazoa > Chordata > Actinopteri > Trachichthyiformes > Trachichthyidae > Hoplostethus > Hoplostethus mediterraneus. The sequence continues at coordinate 581,505 of JAXDDW010000135.1, read as the reverse complement.
TATAAGTCACAGACACGCACGCACACACACACGCAAACAAAGTTCCTCTGGTGACATGCCTACTTTTTAGAGTTATGGCCTTAATGTACAGCCGCAATACACACTGTGTGAAAAATGTGAAAATCAAGGTGGGGTTTATGGTAAATGTTCAGCCAATAGTTTTATACTTAAATAAAAGTACACTAAAACATTATTACAGAGGAAAAGGAAAGACCAACCTTTATAGGGAGAGAGGAGGAAAGGAGGGGCGGTGGAGAAAGGAAAGAAGGGAATGGAATAAAAGGAAAGAGAGAGCACAAAGCATGCTTTGAGACGAAGGGTCCTAATGTGGCGTGCATTCAATACAGGAAAACATCACAAGGCCTGCTCTATTTCAGGGCACTGTAACACACATCACACCATAAGGCAGGTTAGCCCATAGAGAGGTGTGGTGCCTGCATTGTCATATCACACCTTGAGAAATAAAAGTATATAGGGGGAGAACTGCCTTGATATTAATTTTGACATATTTTAAATATAATTATTTTACTCTTATAGCTTTTTTTCCTCATATGCCTGTCAAAAGGTGTTTACCAACTGAAATATTTCGTCTGCAAAATATATTCTCTTCTATGCTTTCCCATAGGGGTGCCGCAATCGATCGGCCAGCAATCGGAAATGGCCGATATTCAGTATAAATATGAGATCGGGGAATTCCTATAATGCTTTACAGTCGCCGATTGTGAAAACCGATCGATGACGCAAAAAATGTGAGCCTATTCTCATCAGATTCGGTGTCATTGTGGCATGCTAACTAACCTAAAACATGTCGGCGGTGTGGAACTTTTACAAAGTGTGTGAGACAGATGCAACAATTGCCATCTGCAGTGTGTGCCAGGAAAAAATACCTTGTGGGGGAAGCAAGGTAAAAAGTTTCAACACAACAAATTTAATAAGGCACTTGAAGTCGCATCACCCAGCAGAGCATGGCGAGTTTGTTAAGCTGGCTGCAGAGAGTGAAAAGAAAAAGGCAGAGCAAACACCAAAATGGCTGCTAAGAAAAAATAAATAAATAAATAAACGATTGGTATCACAGTGTATCGGATCGGCCGATATGGCTCATAGACAATCGGTGATCGGCGATCGGCAGCAAAAAACGTTATCGGGGCATTCCTACTTTCCCACCATGACACATTTTTTTCGAATTGCTTCACTGACAGCTGCTTGAGTATTGCACGTATGCACGTCATGCACTAAAGTCTCTTAATCTAGTAAAAGCTAATGGCATTGCAACATGAGCTGAATATCGAGGCTAAAAGTTTCAAACTGTCTTTCCATTCAATTTGGTTTGGCACAGACACACCACGACTCAGAAGAACACAGATGCGCTGCATCATAGGTGCAATGAACATTGTAGATCACAAACATGATTTCAGCACTTGAATCTGCAGCTTCTTGTATTACTGCACCTGCAATTAATCCAGAACAAAAATGTACTTGGTGAGCTGTTCATTTAGCTGGGCGAGTGGCCCAAATGCTAACATTGTATGGGAAACACTGTTGCTCCCTGGCACAAGAGTCGGCATAGCAACCACTACTACAGCATGGCTTGCTGTGCTTTATATGAATTATCAAGGACATGTTTTTGACCAATCAGATTTCTTGGATAAAACTGCCCATCCGATAAATCATAGCATAAGGATCCAAATAGGAGCTGCAACTGGGACACTAAGTCTCCCACCTGCTTACAAAACAACTGAAACGCTGCATTCTGTAGATTCACTGAGCGAATCGGTCTGAATTGAATGAATGTATGTATGATTTAGTTTAGTTGTTGTCATATGCTACCAAGCCTCAAGTCAGAAGTGTACAGTTCAGTTGTTCCTCATGCTCAAACAGACATGCTCAGATTCACTTGGACTCACGTGTTCATGCACACCACTCCCTGTCACTCTCACATTTCCAGCCGAGCCACTTTTTTCTCCTCAGTAACTTTTGTAGCAGTGCACTCTCTGTACTACTCTCTGTACAAACCTTCCATGCCTGCTCTAGGTCAATCTTCATCTATGCAGTTAGTGTAGCATGTACAGCACACCCATAAACTCCAATGTCAGTGTGTGTTTGCAAAATGTTTTATAACAGTGGTTATGTTAATGGTGATTCTTGTGCTAAGCTCTTATTTCCTCTCCGCTATCTCTCCAGGTCCCTGAGATCATCAGTACGTTGAGGCAGGCTGGCAAGAGCTCGGCACGCAATGATGATATCACCACCATGACAAACAAAATGTCCACTTCTGGAGACAGAGCTTCCTCTGAAAAATGCCCCACATTTTCTTCAGTTTCCACAACGATGACGTCCGCGGCACCCGCCACTGTCATGTCTCCAACGGCCTTTGCCAAGAAATTCGAGGTGCTGTTTTGTGGCCACGTGAGTGTCGCTCACAAGAAAGCCCCGCCTGCCCTGATTGACGAATGTATTGAGAAGTTTGGCCAATCACGTGGCTCGGGGCCAGGTGCTAAAGGAGGAAGTGGTGGGGGATTGGTGGGTGGGTTGAGGAGGGCATTGGCCTTCCAATCTAATGGTCTGGGGAGTGGTGGTGTTGGTAACGGGGCTACAGAGAGCCCCTCCAGCGGGAAGCGTCCTGTCATGTTCAAACGGGACCCCAGCTTCCCCTGTCTCCAAGCCCTGGACGAGAATGGACTCTCACCAGAGATCTCGCACACCAACACTGCCGACACACACTCCTACTCTGCTGGAGTACAGCCCACCAGCCTGCAAGAGAACAGGACTATGCTGTTTATGGTAATTTACACACACACACACACACACACACACACACACACAATAGCAGGGATGTTCTGATTATTTGGCTGCCAATCCCAGTTATTACACAAAAAATGTAACATTTGGATGCAGACATTAATAATGGAACTTCGCATCATGGAAAAGTTGTATACACTTCATTTTTTATGAGAGAAAAACATCATGTCCATTATCCTTGCAGCATCTTATTTATTTATTTACTTTATTCATTTATAAAAGATGTGCTTCAAAGTTAAATCAATGTGCATGCTTTTGTTTGGGGAAACATACTGTGCACTTTTATAATTCAGAGACATTGCTATCAACCAATTCCTTTAATTAAAGTATCAGTCATCAGTATTCAACTCAAAAAAAGGGTTCCAGTCAGGGTGGCCTTTTATTTTAACACAAGACTCTTTGACTATGTGATGAAACAAAACGTCGTCTGAGCCACTAAAGAGAGCAGGATCAATGCAGATGATGAATGGGTTACAGAGCACCGGACTGTGATTAACGAGGCCTGTTTACAAAAGATGGGCTGTATACCAATAGCACTGGCAGAGGTGTATTGATTTCATTCGACCTTCAATTTAAGACTGACACGTAACAGAGATGGATTGGGAGCAGGTGGGTGAATAGAGGGAGAGAGGGAAGGAAGGAAAGTCACACTTACATTTTGTGCTGGCTCTGCACTTTGTTTTAACAAGGAGAGGAGAGTTCTCTGTTCTGGGTGACAATTAGGCTGCTTCATGGAGGAGAGATGGGAAGTTAGAGGTGGGGGAAGGAGACAGATGAGAATGGCTGCTAGACTAGAATGTTGCAGATGCATCTAAGGGTCAGAACTGGAGTAAACCTAGCAATAGACGAGGACACTTCTTTCAGTGGAGCTCTCAGTGGAGTTCTTTTATAAAGAACATTTTGGTCTGAAAGCAGCTCCTTATTTGGTGAACCAAACTTAAAGCAGAGTAAGAGTACCACTGATCTGAATCATAACGAGTACATACATATGTTAGCAGCTAGCTTACACACAATGGTTCTTCACACCACTTTGTTCAGAAGAGTACTTTTTTGTGCAGAAATGTGCAATTTCGGATCCTCTGAATAACAAGGCCTAATCTCTTACACACACTCACAGGGAGGAAAAGAGAGAGACAAAAATGTAAAACCCCTAATGACTCAGCAAGTGATAATGCTGACTGCTGATCAAAATGAGGTCACTTAGGCTCCCCTAATTGACCTCCAGCCAATGCCAGTCTTCCTGTCTCTCCTCCAGACAGGAAGTGGTCAGCGTTGGCACAGGAAGCGGAGTATGTGTTGATCTCCTTCAGCAGATAGACATATTATTAACATCCATTGCCTATCCTGCTGCTGCCATAGACAACATACAGCATTACCTCATCCTCATTACATCACCACCCCTTGTTCCTTTCCTCAATTTTAAAGGAAATATTTTTAACTCCCCCCTATTTCTCTATTAAACGTCTGAATTTGTGATTTCTATTTGACACAGTGAGTCAGTGGAGGGGAACTTGGTCATAGGAGAATGTGTCAGACAACTAGAAGGCTTGATATTTAGAGGCCATGAGATCACCAGATTAATTATGAACCTGTGAATCCCCCCTTCAGATTTAGCAGTGATGGTCACTCATGTCCTCATGATGGTGTGAATGGGGTTTGCCCGTAAAGCGGAACTGGCCGATACTACATTGTGACTCATTGAGAAGAGAAGAAATGAAAATGGCCCTATTACATAAATTGGATTTTTTGAAAGGAACAAAAAGATGATCCTGGTGCTTTCCCCTTACTATGGTCTGAATCATCAAACGGGTCTGTAAATTCCAATTCAGTAATTGTTTTTTAATTTGAGAGTAGAGAATTGGAGCTTTGCCCACAACTAGTATGGTGTTTGAGGTTGATCCTAGCTGTCACAGTCTCACCTCAAACCTCACCACAGACCATATGAACATACATTCTAACTGTATTGCTCCCTCTGTGTTGTAGGTGGGGAGGTCTCAGATCTACCTGGTTAGTCCAGACACTAAGAAGGTTGCTATAGAGAAGAGCTTCAGAGAAATCTCCTTCTGCTCACAGGTATGAAGGTGTGTGTGTGTGTGTGTGTGTGTGTGTGTGTGTGTGTGTGTGTGTGTGTCTGTGTGTGTCTGTGTGTGTCTGTGTGTCTGTCTGTCTGTCTGTCTGTCTGTCTGTCTGTCTGTCTGTCTGTCTGTCTGTGTCTGTGTCTGTGTCTGTGTCTACCACTGACACATTTGACCATCTCTCTACAGGGTATTCGTCACGTGGATCACTTTGGCTTCATTTGCAGGGAGACGGTGGAAGGAGGGAGCTGCCACTTTGTTTGCTACGTCTTCCAGTGTACAGATGAGTCACTGGTGAGAGGCAGGTGGAGGGAGAGAGATGTAGAGCATAGCAACAGAAGGATGGGGCATACATAGTTTTTGAAGGGTGACCGCAAACAATGCACATATCCAAATTGGTACATTAAGTACATATGTGAATATATGGACTGTAGTAATGTGAATATGCACATTTGCACATCATAGATATTTGCTGTAAATTCATTGACATACCTGTGATATTTTCACCTACTTCATACTGCAGTTGCATACGGTTATATATTATAATATATATATATTATAATGAATGAAAGGATGAAGGATAGATATCAAATGCTGATGACTTTGTCCTTTGCTCTCGTAGGTGGATGAGATCATGCTGACTTTGAAGCAGGCGTTCTCTGTGGCAGCCCTGCAGCAGAGTGCGAGGACCCAGAGCCAGCAGTGTGACAGCTGCCCCATGCAGCAGCTCCACAGACTGTGTGAGAGGATAGAAGGTAGGAAACTTTCCCTGGGTTATGGAAAGTCTGGAAAATGTATATAATTTCCAGGATTTCATAAGTTTGGGAAGTCCACCACAATCTGGAAAAGAATGGGTTAAAATTCTGGTCTCATGACAACACTAAATATTTATCTAATGAATTAATATTTATAATTCACCATTCAGTTCTTCTACCTCATTTTTGCTTGTCTTGTTGGAAGATCAATTAAGTTTATTCTTGTGGTTTAATAATTCATATGAGCAGCCAAGCAGCGTTGGCGAATCAGACTCAAGGGAACCAAGTTTATTTGTGCACAGCCGAGTGTGTTTTTGAATACACTATACTACTCATTCACTACTTGTTCAAAACAAACAAACCATTTGCCCATCAGTAGTCAGGAGTGACAAGTCTACAATATGTTATAAAACAAATAGTTCTGGTCCTCAGTTCTGATTGTTTTCGTTACATTCAAAGCCCTATATTACTCTATAAACATACCTGTGACCGCATAACTGTAAAATAAACATCAATTATTTTACAGAATGTCAACGGTGCCTTGTCTGCCATCTATTTATTTCATGTTTTTAATTATGAATGTATCGTTTTCAGGTCTACACCCATCTAAAACCAAGTTGGAGCTTCAGAGACACTTGGCCAGTCTGGACAACCAGGACCAAGCTTCAGTCTTCGAGAACACTATGGTAATGTGTGTTTGTGTGTGCACCTATAGTTTGAGTGCTCAATACAGTGTAGTGGATTCAGGGCAGGGTTTGAATTCCTTTGGTTCCCTGTGAGGTGAAAGCAAGTAGAAACAAACCAGTCAGTCAGCAATTCCAACTGATTTCATCATGGCTGAATCACTGTGGAATCGGAAGTTCTTCATGTGGGATTTACAGTGACACACTGAATATTTCTGCCATGATCTCTCTCTCTCTCTCTCTCTCTCTCTCTCTCTCTCTCTCTCTCTCTCTCGCTCTCGCTCTCGCTCTCGCTCTCTCTCAATCTCTCTCTCTCTCTCTCCCAGACACAATAGATTATACTGTAGGTTAGCTGTGTTTGTTTGAAAGTGATCTTACTGTAAAGCACATCTCTTCAACTGTGTTAAATGGATCAGTTCAGCCTTTGGACCCACTGATAATGTTTTATGTCGCTGTGGATATTCCCTTTGGTGATGCCCTGGTATCACATCCAAAAAGCTGAGTAAAGATGAGGCAGCAAATTTCCTCATGTTTTGGCTTATCAGTAAATTATACTAGCGCCTCTTTGGTATCCTTGATGCTACATATTATAGTTGCACAGTACTGAAAGGACACATGGAAGTGGCTGGCTAACCTGAGTGTTGAGTGCATACTTTAAAGCAAGTTCCCCTGAGGATGTATCTTGTGTATGTTTAGACTGACATCTGCTGGTGATGGCACTGAACTGCTGCTGGTCTGGTCACTGGTTTTCATACATTACTTTGGGGACCCAATTCCACCAGTGCCGAACAATTCTCCAACTTGCTGTTGCACCAAAAGACATTTCTATCACTTACTTTTTAAACTAAATTAATTTCATGACCCTGCAAACATACCCATGGGATTTGGAATCAAGTCTCTATCGCCATTAGTTTCATAGCTAATAAACCATAATCAGCTGATGATGGAAGATCCAGATCACCACCAAAATCAAATCAACTGTTCCTTGGACCGAGGCCTATCTGTTCACCAAAGTTCATGGAAATCCGTTCATACGTTTTTCAGATACCCTGCTGTCAGACAGCCTGACAGACAGACAGACAGACAGACAGACAAACTAACAGAGGCGAAAACATCACCCCCTTGGAAGACGTAATAAATGTGTGTGTGTGTGTGTATTTTTTCCAGAGGGCTCGTCCTAAGAGTGATCAGGAGGAGAATGAGCTGGTGATGGCCAATCTGAGGAATCTATATGAAGAGAGACAGAAGAGCCATCAGCACACACAGGCTGGAGAGAGCAAACAGGTGCATACACACTCACACACACACGCTAACTAACTTGTCTCTCCTCTTCTATTGCTCTTTTTTCTGTCTTGGTTTCATTCTTCTATTTGAGGATAGAAGGTTTACACAACCATCTCTCTCTCCCAGTGTATGCAGGTGTGTGAGGAGGCAGCTCCAGGCCCAGTAGCGGTACATCAGCAGCAGCAGAGCAGCAGTCGGCAGCGCCTGGAGCAGTTCAAGACCAGAGCCAAGCGCTCTCTCACTGAGTCACTGGAGGGCATCTGGAAGGTAGGAACCGCTCTCTCTGTCTGAATTTCTATGCCTTCATGCACAAGTGTGTACTTGTGTAAGTGCTCTTTGTTTGTGACCCGACATAGGAAAACAGTCACATAGGTGGGACATCGGCGGGGGGGGGGGGGGTTCATAGATTATTACTTACACTTTTGTTTCAATTATTAAATGTTGAATGTATGAAGTGTATTTTGATTGAATGTTTTCAGAGTAAAATGAGCCTTGGTTCATGGTGTTAGGTTACATTTAGAAACTATTTGTGTAACCTTAAGGTGCGTGGGTGTGTGTGCGGGTGTGTGTTGCAGGGCAGCAGCAGGGCCAGAGCTCAGAGGGAGAACAGTGAAGGAGGTGATAGCAGCTCGTCCAGCTCTACTGTCAACAGCAGCCAGGACCAGTCCTCCCTAGACTACCCCGTGCCTGCCTCCTCCCCACTACTACCTACCAGCCCTCTCAGGTACACACACACATACACACACTCACATTTATCTCAGACGCTCAGTGCAGCCCCATCCTTTTTACTTGGATTTTGTGATTTCAGTAAAATTGGATGTTAGAATACCTGGAAGTTCATCCAAGGTCACATCGCACAGGATGTGTAGCTCTGATTTCTATCTCTATACAGATATCTGTCAGATTATGTTATACACACAGACTGGATGCAGTTGAAATCATAGGCTAAGTTGATTTTTCATCATTTTGGTATTAAAAAAACACAAAAACAAGTAATTCATCCCCTCTTTGACAGCTCATGTGAACATCTGATGTATATTCAAAATGCACATTTACCCAAAAGGTAGGACTTTCTGACATCAATTATTAATTAAAGGGGCAGCTAGCTAGCAGTAAATTGCAAAACAACGAATGTGCTGTATCTGAAACGCACTCCTTGGACTTCCAGTCCAAACCCTGTTCTACAGAGTTGCATTAAAGGTTTACATAGATTTCTCTTGACCTTTCCTCATCTCTGCAGGTGCCACAACTCAACAGGAGACCTGAAGCGCCTCGACACCTCTCTCTCCCTCTCTCCCTCCTCATCCTCTCTCTCTTCATCCTGTGATGCTCAGCCACAGGGCTTCCGCCGACGGGCAAGCACCTTCAGCCACCCCCCCACCCCCTCCTCAGCCATGGACTCACTGGCCTACACACATACTCACACACCACAGGACCCCACCGCAGCCACCAAGCCCAAACTGGTTCGACACTACTCCGTCAGCACTGACACTCCACATCAGAGCAAGTAAGTGGTGTGTGTTGTGTCTTTCTGATGTGTGCAAGTTAATTGGCGCAGGTAAATTGGTTCTATAAGAACTTGATTTGATTGCCAGACATTAAAAACAGGGTATACATTTTTCTTTTTTTTTCTGTGTTGATAGTTTTTGCCTCCTTTTGGTTTCTTTGCCAAATAGGGCGTTCTGTACATTCCTGGTCATATCTCTCAAAGGACACACACATACACAGTGGTTGACTTCCTGTCAGCAGAATGGTGCTTCCTGTCCAAGTCCATGGGGACTTTATTTCCTCTCCTCTGCTGCTGTATGCTTTCTCTTCTTTCTCTTCTTTTTTTTCAATCTGCTTAATTTATTTTTGCCTCATTGTTTTTCTTTCACTTTCTCTGCTCTTTCTCTCCTTTCTCTTCTGTTTTTTTTCACTCTCCCTCCCAATTTATCAATTTATCTCTCCCTCTATTTGCACTGATTCTCAGACCTCTTCCAACTGACCCCACGCTCCCCCCTGCTCCTCCCTGCCATTCATCTCCCTCTCCTCTCCTCTCTCATCTACCCTCCTCTCCTTCTACTGGGGCCCGGCTCAATAAGAGAAGGTGAGCAACCAGCACTCTTTTCCATTCAACTCATCCATTTTCTCTTTCCTCTACTGTATGTGCCATTTGAATTTTTCTGAATTTCTCTTGGCCTCATTTTCCACATTATTATGTGAGTTTCTCTTTCCATCTGTGTCTGCATCCTTATTTCACCACCGTCCCTCCATCCCAGCCCTCTGGGAGGACTGCGTGCTCGTCTCCACTCCTCCTCCTCTGTCCCTAATTTCCTCAAATTACTGGCCCCCGTCCATGAGAACGATAGCCCTGAACCCAAGAGCAGGTACAGTATCAGAATAGTGTGTGCTCCTGATTGAATGTTTTTCCTTTGCATGAAGTTTTTAATGTGTGTGCATGTGTGCGTGCGTGTGCGTGTGTTTCAGTGATGTGGCAGCCCTGTCCAGTCCAGGTGCAGTGTGTGTTGTAGGGGAAAGCCCTCTCCGCAGCCACCGCCACTCCTGGAGGCAGCAGATCTTCCTGCGGGTTGCTACACCTCAGAAGAACGCAGAAACCAGCGGTAAGAGAGAACACGCAGACACACACAGACAATCCCTTTAACCCAATACAGGGTTTAACAAGGATTGACCACTGGCCCTGGGCTAGTAAGATGTTGACTTGGGCCAGTTGTTTGGTCAGCCCTTTTTGTCACACAGTGTCACATTGGCGACAAGGCTGGCAACTTGTGGTGCAAAAATGGCCGTAGGTACTTTCAATTACGCAGCTGCTGCTGAAGCGACAGTTTCCATACATTTTGCTGCTGTATAGTATGTACTTTCAATATGATACATTTTATATAATTAATTACTTACATTTATGAAAAAGTGATTATTTTCACATTTACCTGCTGGGAGAGTGGAAATATACAGTACTAGGGGCAAGTAGAACTCTGACCTACTGGCCCAACCAGGCAAGTAGAAAATATTCTTAATGTTGAGAGAGAGGAAGGCCTCGTTCTAGTAAATACACTGTGTAAGGCAGGGCGACAACTGAGTGCTTAATTATCTGTTTTAGGTTACACAAAGTGTAATGACAAAAGTAGTGACAAAACCTGTCCACTGTGTGTCACTCTTGCATTTGATGTGGTGGTAGAGTATACACAGTAGGCATATTGTAGTTAAGCGTACTGTATGTACTTGTGTGTTTAAAGTAGAGGACGCAAGGGAGGGACAAAAGAGATCAATATACCATTGCTCTCTCTCTCCTCGTTGAAGTAGCTATCATCAGCCACCTCCTGTCCATATCTTAATCTGTCCATTTTTCTCTGCACCCACTGTCTTCCTCCCTAATCTTTCACTCACATTGATATTCTTTGCCAGTACTGCTTTGTTTGTTTTTTACTGTACATACTTCTCTGGAGTTTATGAACTAAAAGTGCCATCCACCAATATTGGTAGCACTCATTTACTTTCTAGAAGTCTAAAAGTAATGCTTAAAATACATGCTAACATGATGAGGTAGACCCAAGTAATGTATAATATAATATAGTATAATAATATGATATTTTTTGTGTTCCAGAGTATATTTGTCAAAAGGTGATGTAGTTTGTTGGAAATTATCAGTGCTATGCTTGGACACGAGTAATTAAAATCTTTAAGGCATGTTGTGAGGAAGCTAATGCCACTTCTCGACTGTGCTGCCCATTTGATGCTGCTCAAAGAGTGTCTAAACTCAAGACTAAAAGAAACAGGAATTTGGGGTTTGCCTATATATGAACTTGGTGTTTTGCACTATAACACACTTTACACTTTAACCTTTCTTAAAATATTAGTCCACAGTCTCATCTCAATATGTGTATTTGTACACAGTTGTTTCATGGAAGTCATGCGTGTGCTTGCACGTTTTCAGATCCTCAGTTATTTATAATTACGTATGTGTGTGTGGGGGGGGTGTATGGCAGAACAAGTGTTGACATGAGAGATAGTCGGATTGGGAAGGGTTGGACCCACTCCACCTGTAACTAAAATAAACCACTTGGAGGAAAATATGTAAAACACACAGCATATCTGCTCCAGTCATATTCTACTTATTCATACTCCCATGTACATTAGTTGTCCAGTTCGCTGAGTCATGTAGGCTGTGGCTCGGCAAGGAATATAGGGCTTGTTGGATTAAACCCTGTCTTGAAAAAACAGAGGCAAAAATGTTCCTTCCAATGGAGATTTCCATTAACAAGGAATAGGCTTAATCCATGTCGCTGAAACCAGCCCACTGTCCTAGAACAATCAGACATTGTGTCATCTTGGTTGAAGGAGTCCGGGAAGCTATTATGGTGTAATCAATAGCACAGACTTAAGTAACCACAAGGTTTTATTTGGTCTAACTGAAGCACGCCATTTTTGGGTCAGTTTGTTAGCAAGCATGCAACTCCAGACTGGAGTGAATATGATTAAAGAAAATGATGTGTCTAATCTGTCCTGTCTAATCTTTTAGGAAGAGATGTGAACCTTAATAGACTAACTTTGTCACACATGTTAGTTCAGATCTAGAATTGATCAGTAACAAATCTTCATTCGTCAGCCACTTTGTGTTTTTTGTGTTTGGTAAAGCAAAATTCAGAATTCACATTTTCTTTGTGACTTTCAGTCTAGATTTGTAAACATGAACAAGTCTTTGCCAAAAGTAGAGATGTAAGAGGCAAGACCGTAGTCTGTGATGTGTGACATCAAAAGCACAACAAGCTGTTCCCGTGGTAATGTATGGCAGATACTTTGTGGACACTGTAACAGTAGCCACTGATTCTCTTCTATGAACGTATGGGCATGTTTTCCATCATCGAGGCTTTAGTGCTACCATGCAGTCATGTTCATGTGGATGTAGAAACTTCAAATATTCCATGACTCAATTGCACATTTGGTTGCTTGGTTTCATTGTTTGCAAGATCATGTTCAAGATCATGTTGATTGAACTGTTGATCCAAAGTCATTGGAATTACATTTGATGCATACATTTCTGCTGGAGGGTGAATTTTGTCTTTGACTAAAAAAAGCACTGTGGAATGTGACACTAACATGAACTCTCATTCCACCTTACACCTGCAAGTGCCATTTAATAGGGATTATCTAAACATACTGCACTGAGTTTACCTTTTCAAGGAAATGTGTAAGCAGCAGGTAATACATCTCCTTGTCACTAATTAAATATTCACCTGAAGTTTATTTTGACAGTCAACTGCCATGAAGTTTAGGAATCTTCGGTGCTTTTGGCAAATCTGTGTGATGGGCTTTGTTTTGGGTGATTGCTATGTGGGTGTGTGTGTGTGTGTGTGCGTGCGTGCGTGCGTGCGTGCATATATGAGGTTATGTGTGTGTGTGTGTGTGTGTGTGTGTGTGTGATGCTTTCTCAAGGTCATATTGACAGTCCCCACACAGACAGCGCCACAGGAAAGCGGCAGCCTTGTTGACCCAGTTTGCATGTAGAGTGTTTTGTGTGCGTGTGTGCTGGGCGTTGGCTCTGGCCAAGTTGGAGTGTTTGCTCAGGGAGTGGATGGTGCCACTTTGTGCAAGTGTGTGTGTGTCTCTGTCTGTGTGTGTGCATGTGCGTATGCATGTTTCACACCTAAGAGATTCAGCAGTGTTCTATTGAAGCAGTGTAGCAGTCTGTGTTTGTCTAACAAACACATCTCTTTCCGCACATGCGTCTCTGTATGTCTGTTTCTCTACACTTCTCTTATACCTTAAGAGCCATATGTTTGTATAGAGACTGCTGGTTTCAACGTGGCTTGAAAGGTCTCACGAACACAGACACAAAGCATACATAAATTTAAATGTAAACTGGCACAAAGAAAACTACTGTCATCTCTAGTGGGTGTATGTCTGGTACCTGACTCAAAGGGTAGCTCATCTTACATATTTCCTTGTGTAATTTTCCTGAGAAGAGTCCAGGACAAGATAAGGATCAAATTTACGTTCCTACAAGCGCGCGTGCGTGCGTGCGTGCGTGTGTGTGTGTGATCAATCTAAATTCTTCTGAAAGAGAAGAGGCCTGTCTGGACAGTTGTTGTGTCCCTCCTCTAAACAAAACAGGGTATTTTGAGGTTTGGGATCCACCCTGTAGTTTGGGGTGGAGCCACACAAACATATTTTTTACTCTGTGTGTGTGCAGCCGAGTTGACAAATTTATCTATGTTAAGCATTTTTATTTTTATATTGCATGTGTGTCCAAGAGATTGACAGAGAAGGGAGGTCAGGAAGGCCTGTTTTTCTTGTCCGTGTCTGAGCCGGCGTTCTTGACACACTCAACTCCACATATTACTCCACACTTCCCCAGTTTCAGACACATTTCTTTCATTGGCTGTTCATTCGTCATTCATGGAGGTGAATGAACTAAAGGGAGCAGACGCGGAGAGACTGGAAAATCACAGTGGATCAACTGAACCCCCCCCACCTCTATTGCCTCTTTTACTTATTTCTTACTTATGATGCTAACAATACAATTTGTACATCCTGTATGTATGGTGTAAAATCACTTGCCGTATTCTTAAAATTTCTCTTTTGTTATATATTGTATATGTTAATTTATTTTCATACGATAAATATTTTCACATTTGCAGGTCATATTTTCAAGTGTTCTACTATGTTGCACACCCTGCACATTTAATTCATATATATTTTAGTTTATGTGTTATTACACAAGTATTCATATGTTCTAGTATTTAATACCTTCCCAATTGCTCTATTTTTTTTTTTTTGCAATATCCTGTTATTTGCTGCTATGAACCCATTTCCTCATAGAGCTCATTCATGTTTCATCTAATCTAACGTCATCTAATCTGATATCTCTTTCAGAGCGGGGGGATTCCTGTTTGGAGGCCGGTCGTACATGTGTGGGCCAGGTGGGAATTGGAGGGGGTAGCGGGGACTTGTCCTTAGGGGTGGTGCCTGAGGAGAGGAAGAGGAAAAGCAAGGAGGAGCTGAGGGAGCTGTGGAGGAAGGCCATCCTGCAGCAGATCCTGCTCCTGAGGATGGAGAAGGAGAACCAGAAGCTACAGGGTAAAGTGGCTGGATGAAGGGTGAAGGATGAAGGTTGTTCTATATACAACAATGCATATGGGTGTTCTCAAGGTACACTGTCAGATTGGTATAATGATTTGGTTTCTCTAGAAGATAAATTCTTATGACAGACAAGCCTGTCTTTGATCCTTCTTTGACAACCTGCCTTCCACTGTTTTGAAAATCATGACAGGGCTCCAGACTGCGACCAATTTGGTTTTGCCGTTTTATTTCAACTAAAATTTGGTTGCGGCGGTGTCTTCTCTCCCGCCTCGTTCCCACACTGGAAAAAGACACAAACATTGTTACATCACTTCCAGGCTGCTGTTATCCAATTAGTCTCAATGGGCAGCAGCCGGTGTCAGATGCTGGGAGAACCAGCCTACCAGTCTGATTCCCTCCCGCATTGAGTCAAGCACTCACCCACACCTCCCGTCTGCCACAGGTTTCTTTATTTCTTTCATATTTTTCAGTGCAAAAAGCAAATAGTAGAATCTCTTAGATAAAATAAAGCAGCTTTTTAGAAGCGGATGCTTGTCTAAATAAAACAAATTGATTGACAGTGTCCTCTATTTTGACCACTTTCTATTTGCATGTTGCACGCTACACACTTGGGCTCTTCCGGGTTTCGAGTGAACGTCTGTCTTAACGCCAAAATGGTATTTAAAGTATGTAAATGAAAACAAATAGTAGTCCAGATTTTGGTGGTGTAGCTAATTGATAACATTTAGTTAATATCGCAAACCATTTTTCACCTCCACGGTACATTTTTGGATCGTGAAATATCCCACAATATATCGTTACACGCCTACTTATTAACGCTTAAACAGTTTTTGTATGCGCTTTGATTTCATAGCAAATATCAACAACAAAAAAAGTCAGAAATGCAATGATTCAGTTGTATGGCACTGCAACAAATGTTAGTCTGGAGCCTTGCATGACCATGGAGTGCAAACATTCATACCTGGATTTTTTTTCCTTTTGTTTGAATATTTAGGGTAGCCACAAAGCAACAGGCTTTTATAACAAAAATTGTAATTATGGTGTGTGTGTGTGTGTGTGTGTGTGTTTATGAGCTGTGATCCATAGCCGGCACACAAAAAAACTCCCTCCATAGGGTGTGCCAAGTGTTCCACCTCTCTCCTGACCCACTTGGCATTTATAGACACACACCTAACCACACACCACACCCCTTTTTACCTGCACTGCATACACAAACACACACACCACTTCATCCATTTCTGAGCCCATACCTGTGTGCTTTCAAAAACACACGCACCCGCCTAGAAATCACTGTCTATACAGCAGAGTGTGGATGGGGTGAATGTGGGTCATTATTGATGTAAGAAAATCAAGTCGTGGCAGCATCCTCACTCTGTTCACCTCATGCGTAGAGGGACGCACACTCGCCGTACGTATACTGTAAACACATATACACAGTGTCACTGTTCCATTCCCAGCATGTGGTGGTTTCCGTTGGGTGTGTTTTAGTTTTATTGTGTTTTATTCCTCCTTCAGGGTGGAGCTCAACTCCCTGTCCTCTATCCTATCTGTTTATCTCTGTCTCTGCTGCCTGGTTTATGGGTCAACTGAGTGTGTGTGTTCATGTGTTTGTCTGTGTGTCTCCATCAATGTGTGTGTAGGTGTGTATATCTTTGTCGACTCCAGGGCGGGGTATCCTATCCTGCTGTTTGTTATCAGGGGCGGAGTGTTCCGGACACAGAAAGGGAGAGGAATAGCGGGAGAGGGAGCGAGAGAAGAGGCAGGGAGAGATTGAGTGCTAGCTGGGATGTAGCCAATGAGTGCCTGTGCCAGACAGCTGATAAGACAGAGAGCATAGCCACGGCCTCTCCAACGCAGGAGCTATTCTTACCCTGGGTGTCAACAATCTGCTCCCTTCCACTAGCAAGAATTGTTTTCATCATTTATCAAAAACTAATTAAAACAATTTTACTCAGTTTATACTTCGTGAATACATTATTTAGAACTGTAGTACTGAAATATATCTGGTAAAGTTTTCTGAAATTTTTGTCACACCATATATTTCATTCAAATATTAACACATGTATGCTCGATCTGCTTGATACCAGATATTAACTATATTAATATGGACCAGATGAGAGTATTGGATATAAATAAAAAATATTTACAGAATATAAAAATAACTAGACAATATGGTAGGATACCTAAGTATTTTTAATTACACATTTGTTTCTTATAGCTATGGTAGTTGCCTCCAGTTCACATTCCCCATTCCTGCCTTTTGCTGATGTATCTTTATTAGTCGGAGGGAGAAGGGAGATTGGAATGGAGTGTGGCTGATGGAAGAGACAAATGTGGTGGAATTGAGGGAGGTGGTTGTGTGTAGGTAGAAAAAGGAAGAGAGAAGTTGTGGTTAAAGAGATCGGGGGAAGGGAGTCGGAAGGGAGTTGTCAAAAGAGAAGAAGAGACGATGGGGCGCTGGGTGTTCCCTCACCTTCTTTGATCACTGCTGTCAACACGTTGCAACGAAATTCACTGTTTTTTTTATGTGTGCGTGTGTGTGTGCGCGTGTGTGTGTGTGTAGCCTCTGAGAGCGATCTGCAAAACAAGCGTCTGAAGCTGGACTATGAGGAAATCACCCCATGTTTGAAGGACGTTACTCTGGTCTGGGAGAAGATGCTGGGAACCCCCGGGAGGGCAAAGGTCAAGTTTGATGCAGAGACCATACACGCTGCTGTTGCACAAGGTACCTGGTTGGTTCCCTGGTTATATAACAATCTTTTTTTTTTTTAAATATCTGCAAATGTTGGCTAGAGCTTATAGTTTTGACCAATTACCACCATTAAAAGATATTAAGTCCTTTAAAATGTTACAACTATTGCTTTTGCTGCTGCTGCTTTCCCTGCAGTGATAATTAAAGTTGATCTGATCTAATCTAAAGAGTGACGCCGCTCCAACCCGTCACTGGTTATGTGGTCCTTGTAATCCTGATACTGGGTCGGTAATGGTGTGAAACCCCAGGGGCTCTAGTCTCGTGAATGAAGGCACAGCGCAAGGCGCAGGTTTGAAGTTTGCGAGGATTGGAGGTTGAATTAAGAGGAATAAATTATCGGTAGGTGTGGTGAGGGATGGCTTAATTTCTGCCCAATCAAATCAGCACATTTCATCCCCTTTAAAAGCAGCGAGCTCACACAATGGCACGTTGATCATTTTGTGATGGCTGTGTCAGGTCCCACCCGGTACCACCATAAAAGCTTTACCCAAGAAACTGATATTCTCATCCAGGAGGTGCAGATTCGACGTGGTCACATTTATGGCAGCTCAAATAGACCCCAAAGGGCTGATGATGTTCAATTGGCTTGGGAAGAGGTTGAAAATGTGTCATGTCAAACTTCATTATTTGCCATTTATATGTACACGACATGAATTAAAGAGTAACTCGACCTACAGCGCACAAGTCGCTCACTGCACAGCACTGCTGACAACGCAATATAAGAGATCGCCTTCTGTATCTCTAAGTGTTTCTTCTCAGGTGATTGACTTGCACCTTAGACGTGGTCTTCACAGGCGGAAGGTGCAGGCAGAACTTCACCCCGGCACTAGTCTGTCCACCAAATTACCAACCTGACAACGGTGAAGAAAAGTTGTCAATACGCCAGTGAATATAGACTGCGCTGTTGTTGCACCGGCACGGAAATAGAGCCCCAGATGTCGATCAACACAGGATTAAAATGATCCCAGTATGTTAACTCAAAATACAGTCGACAGACAGAATTTTTACCAGGGCAGCCATAGAAAATCACTGACATGTTTATTCCAGGTGGGATAAAATTCCACAGAATCAATTAATTCCAGATTGTCACTGGGTAACTGTGTCTGATCTGAAGCTTAACAGAAGTTAGGTCCTGCAGCATGTCGATGACCCCAAACACAAAAGCAACTCTACAACAGAACGGCTTAAACCACTTTGTGGTTATCTGTTTGTATTATTTGGATGAAGATCAGACCATATTTTAGGAGCCATTTATATAGGAATGCAGGTAATGGGTTCACAAACAGTTTTTCCCACAATTGTACATCTCCCCCAAGGTGAGGTTTGGCGTTACCCTGGCCCTGTTGGAATTCTCCACTTTGTAGATTCGACCCCAGGCAACTTGTGGATTTGCATAATACAAGCACATACACTGTCAAGTTTGGAATGTTGAAAACCGGTTGTTGAAAAGGTCTCTAGCCCACACAGCTATTACAACATGTTACATATTGTACCACTTTCACACCTCTGACCCCCCCCCCCCCCCCTGCACTCCCGTTCTTTTTCTCCCCCTTTCTGTAATGTTTTCCCTTTCTCATCTCCCGTCTCTTGTCAGGTGTACCGAGGCAGCATCGCGGCGAAATCTGGAAGTTTCTCTCTGAACAGTACCTGTTGAGGCAGGCGGTTCCCTCCCGACCCCCTGCCAACCACACTCCATACAAAGAGCTGCTAAAACAGCTCACCTCACAGCAACATGCCATCCTCATAGATCTGGGTAAGGCGCACACATACGCATGGAAACTAATGTACATGTCCACACACTTTTTATGTACTTTTATTTTGGAACTATTCTGCAATATGGAAGAGACTCAAACATAATGGAACTACAGTGTGTGTACTGTACACTCATTCTCTTTATTTATTTATTTATTTTGTCTTTCACTTGCGCTCTCTCACTCTCATTCACACACACTAGCACACACACATTTGGTTTGAGCACATGTTTTCGAATACGTTAAGATCCATCTCAAACCAAACACACTCACCCTGAATCTTCACACCACCTCCCACTCCAACAACACACACACACCCACACACGCAAGTTTCTACACCCCACCCGCCTATTACCCACACACATATACATCCACCCACCCCCACCCCTTTAGCACTCAACTTCTTCCACTGTCTCCGTCGACCCTATCTCTTTCATCTGCCCATCATGTTATTCACTCTCTGTAACAAATAGGCTGGGGAAGACGATCAATAGCATACGCAGTGACGCTGACTGTTGTTTGCTAACAGTAGGGTGGGAATGGCATTATGTAGGACAAAAGCACACAGTGGATATGATACTGAAACAGCAGAGGGGTTTGGGAGAGAAAGGCGGGTGGTAACACAAGGCCATGCCATCAGGTAAACATTTGAAAGCACAAAGTTCAAAGCAACATACATTGACACAAGTTTGGCAACAGTATGAAAGGTTTCAAATTGATCCTCGTTAAGCTCAACACCCATACACTGAACATTCCGTTTTGCTGACAGTCAGATGCACAGACACACACCTGCCAATTATCAGCTTGTTTTTTAACTCTTTTACTGATACCAAGTCCATTATATTGTCATTGTTGAAAGGTATGTGTCCTCTATGTGTTCCTATGCAACTATGTAAAGTGTCTTTGTTGGGCTTCATACATATGTGTTTCTAATTGTGACGGCTGGGACTGGGTTTGCACGCTGTTCATACGCTGAGCTCCTTTTAACATCAACAGGGTTATGGGTGAAGTCAAGCATCCCAAGGGGAAGCTCAGCGGAGTGTATGCTATGTTGAAACACACCCGCAGGCTTTGGACCCCCTATTGATCATTCCAGCTCACTCAAATTCTTTCCAGGAATATGTCAGACGAAAACCAAGCAAAACAAATTGACCCACAGCTACTAGGTCGGTGTGGATAATACAGATAAACAGATGGATATTACATCTAGTTAGGGCTGCACAATTAATCATATATTAATCACTACGGTAATCGTGAAAAGTCGCGAATACTGCATTCCATTTAATTTTCACGCTGTATTAAAATCAAGTTTTTCTAACTTAGTTTCAAACTGCTCTAAACAGCATGAGTTCCAACTGATTTGTGGTCGAGTACAACTATGGAACCATATCTGAGCCCGACGGTTTGTTAAGTTGATGATGAGTTTAGGCTGAAAAGCAGATGCCTGCAGACAGCATACTTTCCCCAAGAGCATACTAGGGAGGTTGAGAGTCTGCCTGGGGCTGCAGGAGGAGCAGCAGGTTTGCATCACTACACATCCTTTATTGGCTTGATTTGTTTTGGTTGTTGATACAGAATACTGTATACGCAGTTGGCAACATAAAATATGTATTTAATTGCAATTGTATTAATCAAAATTATAATCGCAATTACAATATCAAGGGAATTAATCGGCAATTCTAATATTCTAATCTTTGTGATAATCCTGCAGCCCTACGTCTAGTGTATTATGAGTCTAGTACTCAAATATGAATGCTTCAGATGAAATCAACCTCTCTCTCCCTCCCTCCCCCCTCCTTCACTCCTTTTCTCCCAGGTCGCACCTTTCCCACTCATCCATATTTCCAGGCCCAGCTGGGGGCAGGACAGCTATCTCTGTATAATCTGCTGAAGGCCTACTCACTGCTGGATCCTGAGGTATTCACTTATTCCTTTTCTGTCCCATTTTCTATGTTTCTATATCTTTCCCTCTGGATCTCTCTCTCCCCCTTGCTCTCAATGGACTAAATGAGTAACTGTCAATTGTCTTTTAGGCTTTAGTTTTGTCCTATCCCTGTCTGCCTGGATGTCAATTTTGTTGTTGTTCTAGGTGGGCTACTGCCAGGGCCTGTCCTTCATTGCAGGAGTGCTGCTGTTACACATGGGGGAAGAGGAGGCCTTCTACATGCTAAAATTTCTTATGTATGACATAGGGCTCCGCAAACAGTACAGGCCTGACATGATTATACTGCAGGTATAAACACACACACACACACACACATTTCTCTCACATATACAGATTAACAAAATGTCTCACAGTCCCCTACACACCTTAAATTAGGTATGAATATCACCTCTTTCTCACTCAGACTTTATTGTCATTTTAATTTCATTGTGTTTCAGCATTTTCAAAATTGCACCGATTGGCATAGTTTGTTCATTTGTTTGTTTGTTCATCTGTCCATGTGTCATGCAGGATATCTCAAACACCACTGATTGGAATTTGATAAAACTAGGGGAAATGATGCATCTCACCACTGCAATCACCAGCATTTTAGAAATCACACCAATTGACACAATGGGGTGCTACAATTACAGCCAAAACAAAGTGATATATTTCTTACTGATTGGCTATGTGGGAGACCGCAGCCTTTGTGGGTGACGACATATTTACTGTTGCCTTGTTTTGAAGAAATGTTTCACACACACACCACAATTCCAGTCTCCAGTCAGACCAGTGAAGACATTATCTCTCTGTGATATGTCGTCTCAGATTCAGATGTACCAGTTGTCGCGGCTGCTCCATGACTACCACAGGGATCTTTACAGCCATCTGGAGCAGCAGGAGATCGGCCCTAGCCTCTACGCCACCCCCTGGTTCCTCACCGCCTTCGCCTCACATTTCCCCCTCGGCTTTGTGGCCAGAGTCTTTGGTAAGCAATGAAGACTACGGGTGCAGCTGCACTTGAAGAAGACACCCCGAGACTAATCTCGCCGGTGTATGAGACCGACCAATAGCATTGCACTCAATCCGACAGAGTCTCCCGTTGTGAAAATGTAAATGGTAAATTGAAAATAGGTCTGTCCCCCGTCCACCCTCCACCCCCTCCGGTCCTCCGACGGCAAAGTAAGTTGTCAACCTGTGGGGAACACTGTCACATATACAATTTGTTCAATAGATAGATGCAGGATGCTGAGGCTTCTACAACGGTTAAGCACAATCACGGTCACTTTTACAATATCCCCATTCATAGTTTTCAAGTCAGATCTTGAAATCAGAGTGAGAGCGTGATGCGAGGAGATGGTGTTACAGAAAGGGGAAGTGGGTGGGCAGGATGAAAAGGAGGTATGATATGAAGGTCTTGATAGGAAGAAGAAGAAAGAAGATGTGAGAAGTAAAATGAAACATGAAAATGAGAGACTAGAGAGATTGGATGGAAAGTATGATAAACTAAGGTTTCAGGATATCTATTTAGAACTATTACTTCAGTGGAACATACTCACATACATTGCCTCAACATCTTAAGAGAACATTTCATTGTAATTCAGGCGTTAGCTGCTATTTACTTCTGAAGTGACCTTTTTGTTATTTGTGTAAATGCCAATCACCCACAGCCCTTTTCCATTTTCTTCTTTCATGCCTTTGTTTTTCTCTCCCTCATCCCTTCCTTACTGCTGATTTTTTTTTTTTTTTCCCTTTTTTCATGCTCAATTCCCTACATGGTTCTCAGTCACTGAACCGGACTCACTGGCTCCTCACGCTCCTCTGAGCATAACATGACTGTGTGTATATGGGTGTGAGTGTGAGAGAGTGTCTTCTGATATCAGACTCGGAGCTCCACACCACACTCATTCCTTTATCTGTTGCATGAGCTCATGTAATCCAGCCCAACCCTTACCCCACCCTGATGCACTGAAAGTGCACACACACAAATACACACACCTACCCACCTAGCTTGTATTTGTTTGTTTAAATCTTTTATTGACGTCAAAGCATCTACTATTAACTAACTCCCCCCCCCCCTTCTTCTTTTCCCTCTCTCCATCAGACATGTTGTTCCTACAGGGGTCGGAGGTCATATTCAAGGTGGCCCTGAGTCTGCTGGGTAGCCACAAGCCTCTGATCCTGCAGCATGACAGCCTTGAGTCCATAGTGGACTTCATCAAGACCACCCTGCCCAACCTGGGCCTAGTGCAGATGGAGAAAACCATCAACCAGGTGTGTGTGCGTGCGCGTGCGTGTGCGCTCAATTATTTTTTATGGGCCTAATCTGAGTACTGGAATACTTCACATATTACTAATGGGAAATATTCAGTGAAAAGGGATATTGGCTCATCCTCTTAAATACAAAGAGATGCACAAGTCAACGACACATGAGAATGAATGTGGAAATTAGTGAAGGAACTAGAACAACAGCGACCAGTTGACCTCTTTTAGCTTCTCTGATGTTCTATGTTTATGTAAATGTGAAAGGTGTGTGTGTGTGGTGTCATTTTTGTTGTCTGAGGGTACATGAGCAACTCTCAAGCTTCCCTCAGTTTACGAAAAAGTTTGTACTATATGTATTTGCTGTATAAGAATTATGATGTACAACTCTTGGAAATGATGGTGACAATTTTTGGTTTTATAACCACACAAGCAAATAGAGCAATAATCTGGGCTGTCAATCTCAGCCACACTCCAGTAGTCATACTTCAAATAAACAAGTCATGGGTGGAGCTTTGATTAAGTGTGTGTGTGTGTGTGTGTGTGTGTGTGTGTGTGTGTGTGCGCGTGTGCGCATTCCTTGCATGATTCGATAGTATGCATGTAAACTAATCTCAAGATTTACCAACAACGTCAACAGGTAGGTAGTTGTCTTTACACGTCCTTTGTGCGTGTGTGCATTGGTATGTTTGGGTTTGTGATGAGTCATGCACTTGATGTTGTAAATTGATGTTATCTTGGTAAAGGTACTATACTCCATATAGTTTAGTTTTTAACAGTATAAAACACATACTGTGTGTGTTAGTTGAGTCATGCACAAACTTGCTCGTACTTTCCCTCTGGTTCCACTTATTTGCATTAGTCTATATGTTAACTTTGGTATGACTCACAGTCACCAAGGAAAAACACGGAGTGTAGTTATGTCATATACAAAGTTTGTATACTTCATTTTGCAGAAATATTCAACTTTGAGGATGAAATATTATTTATAATATTTAATGAAATATTAAATTACATTCACATTTGAGTGATTTGTGACATAAACAGGACAGAAACCGCATTTAAAGGAATAATCCACCCTGAAACACTTAACATGTTAAAAACCAGATATTGACGATGTACCTTGCATTCCTGGGTCCATTCTGTTGTTTGGCAATGTATTTTTCATATTCTCTTGATTAACTGGGCAGACGTAGATGACATGACGTCACATTGAGACATCTCTAGTGTAACAACAAGGTTTGTAAGAGAAAATTGTTCAACAATCTTAAACATCCACGGTAAGCATCAGGTTTTGGAGTCAGCCCTTCAGAATCAAAGAACAAGGGCTTCTTTCTAGATTCACCAGATTGTGCCAACTTTCAACAATCATATAGGGAGAAATCCAAAGAGGCAGAGGCAATACCAATTCCTCCACTGACAGTAGCCTCAATAGACCATAATGTAATGCTGCCACAAGACATGTGTTTTGAGTAAGGGGCGAGACTGCTTTTGGTGTTGGTATCGCTATCACCATCACTATTGTTATTGCTCTCTCCACCTACATGTAAAACAACAGCTTCTCTGGAGACCGAGTGGCTGTAGGAGATGTTTACTCCAACTCATCACTGCTTGAGGAGGTGCTACAAGTTATTGACTGAAGGAGTTCACATATTTTTGCACACGGGGACATCTGAGTTTTTGTTAAACACACCCGTTTTGTTAAAGAATGAAAGTATATCATATTTATTTGTAGATGTTCTTTATTTGGAATATCTTCTTTAAGATTTGAGGTTTAGATAAGGATTTTAGAAGGTTATTTTTCTACTATATATGAAGTAATGACCACACCCTGTAGGGTTCACAAACTCATACATGACTGTAGTATAAAAATATCTGAGGGTGGAGTCTTTCTTGAAACACCACTGTAATGCACAAGGGGAAAGAGTTGTGTGCTCATGTATGTGTGAGTCTGAAACTTATTTGTGTGTCTATTAGGTTTGTGAGATGGATGTGTCTAAGCAGCTGCAGGCCTATGAAGTGGAATACCATGTCCTGCAGGATGAACTGCTGGACACGCCCCCCAGCCTCAACCAATCCCAGCGGGCCGCACAGCTAGAGAGGACCAATCAGAGCCTCCGACAGCAGAACCTCGACCTGCTTGAGGAGCTGCAGGTAGATGAAGATGAATGAAGCTTGATGAAGTAACAAATCGCGTTCTTACACAAGAAGAATTCTTATCATTTTGATTTTTTTTTTTTTCTCCCTCCTCATTTGCTCTCTCCACCGATGCTCCTCAATCCTCTCTCTCCTCTTCCGTCTCCTCTCCTGCTCCACTTCTTCCCTTCCCCCTCCCCAGGTGTCCCATGCTCGAGTGTGCAGCCTGGAGAGTCGTATGGAGACCCTGGTCCAGTCGGAGGGCCAGCTAAGGGAGCAGGTATCTTCCCTGGAGGAGGAGAAGCAGCAGCTGCAGAGCACCGTCACACACCTCCACAACCTCCTCACCAGCCACGGTATACACACCTCCCCCGAAGGACACATGCTCTCACACACCCCCACCCCTGATGGACAGGTGATCACACCCGCCCAGCAGCTGATGACGGCTAAAGCGGACGGCAGAGAGGGGCTGGGGAACGGGACGGCGGTCTCCCTCCCTCACCCCCTGGCTCTCCCGGAGGGTTCGTAACGCCACTGACCGGCCCTTCAAAACAGTAAGCTCAACGGGAGGAGGAGCAAGGAGCTGGCTGTGGAGGTAGGATGCTGGGAGTCTAAGGCCAGGGAAGAGAAGGTCCACTTGGCAGGGGGCGATGCTGAGATGACTTTACTTTCCTAGCCTGTCGAGCTCAAGAAAGCTCTAACAAGAAGAAGAGCGATGGAGAGACGAGAGGAGATTGGACCTCGAACCCACACATGAGAAGAGTGGAGAAATGGTGAGGTCACTCTTGACACTCATCCCAAGACTGTTGACCTCTGTTCGACCCCATTTGTGCCATGAGTGCCCCCTTTGACCCCAGCGCCGCCCCCCCCCCCCTCCACATCCTCATGTATAAATGAACGTATGATTTGACCAACACTCCCCAAAGATAGCACTGTCCCACTGGGATTCTACTGTAAAAGAAGAAAAAAAAGTGACTGCCCAATGCACAGTAACATTTGCACCTGTACTTGTATGTCTGTCGTCAGTAAGAGGGTGCTTGTGATTGATGTCATGTGTTGTATGCTTGTATAAAAGGGTTTGTGGTTTGTGTGTGAATGTATTGGATGCAATGAGGCTAAAATAGCCAAAGAATGTCGTCCTTACTATAACAAGAACATGAACAAAGACTCAAACTGTCATGAAACCTCGTCACATAGCATCCCGAAAGAACATTTTATTGATCATCTTACACATAACAAGTAAGAAACACAAAGAGTAATTGTTGCCAAAGAAACAAGGAGAGGAAAAGTGAGATGAGGTGGAGTGAGAGAGGGATATGAAGGGAAGGATGAGGAAATTAACTTTGTGAAGGAGTGTGTTGTGTTTAAAAAAAAAACATAGGTTGAAGATGAATAAACTAAATGATGTTAGACAGAGATGCTGGAGGTGGTGTGTCTAACATCTCCAAACTATTTGCCATTTTTCCATGGAGAAGCAGCATCTCATCTCCTATGATGTTGTGTCCTGCGGTCACCCCCTGCACCCTGTTCCAAATGTAAATTTACATTTTAGCTCTTTGGCACGCAATGAGAGTAACAGTAGAATAAATTCAATCCATTTCACATCCTTTGTCCTTGGAATATACTTTGATCCAACTATGTAGGCAGAGAAAAGGATCTGGTTTCAGAAGAAAACATTCAGACAGTAGCTAGTCTTTTTCAAGTCAGGGTTTCTAAATGTCTGCTTTTACTGAGTGCCTGATCAAATTGTTTTGCCAAACTACAGCAATATGGGACAGGAGACCTCTGTTGCTGAGACAATCTATCTGTACGACCGCTATTAACCTACTGTATTCAACACTGAATCCCATGCAAGCCGAGCTTCAGTTTGGAGTGTGCTTGTATGTTTGTGTCTACACATTGACACATTGTGTGTATGTGTGTGTGCGTGCCTGTGTGTGTTTGTGTTATCTTGTATTCATGCATGTGTCACACATGATTTCAAAAACCTGTTGATTTACACTGTAAAGACATTGCTTTGACTCCTGACTCTCCTTGCACATGTTTTTTTGTTTTAATTGATAATTATTATTGTATTGTTATTCTATACTTTGAAATACATTTCATATCCTTTCAGTACTTCTGAATTTTGTTCTTTCTGTGTGTGGCGCTAGTCTGCGATATGTTGTGTAATATACCATCTCTAAACATGCCAGTCATTTTAAATGGGAACACATGCCTACACAGTGCTCATAGCTGAGCATTTATTTGAGGTCTTCTGAATGTACCTTAATCAACCAGATGGCTAGGTTGGAGCTACCTATTTATGAGAATGTTTCTGTGTGTGTGGATGATCTTGAAGATTTTTCTACCCATAACTACAATAAAGGCGATAATAGCCGACAGTCTTTTCTCCAGAATTGGTTTATTTTTCTTTCTTTTTAAAAAAAAAAACAAATTTACAATTTTTTCAGTTCACTATGCAATCCAAACATGTTGGAACTGACAGCTTGTGACTGATTGTATTTTTAAACAAAACACTAAACTAACTTGTACAAAACTATGACAAAGGCTCAATTTTCATTTCATTCAACCGGAGGACCTGGGTTGAAGCCACCCATGTCAGTAAGCATCCACTGCTGAAGTGTCCTTGAGCAAAGACACCGACTCTACCAGCTCCAGAGGTGCTGCTCTGTAGCTGTAGATCTGTATTATTAACTGAAGGCCAGTATTGATTGATAATATCACTTTCCCCCTGCTGCCTGTTTCAAAGACATGACTTGTGCCAAACCAAAAAGACCTGTTTACCGGAGATATCCATGACACAGCAATTCAAGTGAATCTTTATATAACATCCAGATGCATTTCCTCCAGACACTCCTGCCTTTGCAAATTGAGTGACAAGTAGGTAATATGTTTCCACACCCTGCAGACCACTGTAACAACCCCCACTGAAACTGGCTGATCTATGATAATGACTTAAGTGTTATTTTCAGGCTGCATTTTGCCTTGCATCACTCCAATCTCCGAAGAATCAGCCCTGCCCGTGGCGTGAGTGTGGCGGTGTTCTGGGCTGGATACAGTCCTCGTACCATGTGCCGTCTTTCTGGCTGAGATCACGAGCGGCGGTGAGGTTTCCGTGAGTGTCGCTGCGCACCTGTTTTTGTCAGAGCGTGTGTGTGTGTGTGTGTGTGTGTGTGGTTGAAACTTGGCATCTGTGGGCAGATTTTCTTAATTCCCTGAGTGAATAGAGACGGAGCAGGATCAGCCGCTGTTCTTGAGTGCCGCCTACGCTGTGTGTCAACAGTGTGAGCCCTAGCAGTCAGCCAGAACGCTGGGCTGCCGTTGCCCAGAAATTTGTTTTATTTGGCACCTCGCACCTTCCACGCTCCTCACACACCTCAGCCCTGCCCTGCCCTGCCCCGCCCTGCCCCGACCTGCCCCGACCTGCGCTACACCACGTCTGTGACCTCATTCAACTCAGGCATCCACTCACCTTTGCGAGAGAGAGAGAGAGAGAGAGAGAATGACAGAGACTTTACTGTGATAATAATAATGTCAGTATACTCACTATTCACACACAGTGAGACAAAGTGTGTGATGTCAGAGGTTATCAAAAGCTACTTCCCTACCATGTGGTTACAAATAGACCCGTGACTTACCTTATCGACTCACCTTTACACACACACACACACACATCTACCAAAGTCACACTTTGATGTGGTACATAAAGTAATCCAGCTAGATGTAATCATTAATGATGCTGGATTCTAAAGTACAGTACATGAAGTGCCAAGTAGAGAGTGCTGGTCAGTACAAAAGGTCAAACAGCCTATTTCACCTCATAAAACCTGCCACAGCAGTAAATCCTGATAAGGAAGCAGCTACTTGGCCTGACCTAGAAAGCAGCATCTGGCTAATTTATTGCGATAGTGGCCATAAAGGCAGCTCCTGATTATAGCGGGAACTATTGACAGCGGCCTTTGATGGCTCCATGAGGTTGGTTACCTTAGGTTACCTGCAGTCTAAGACCAAACCTATTTATCATATGTTTGTGAAAAAAAAAAAAAAAAAAAAATGTACATCCTACAAAATGATGCCCCTGTCACAAAAAGTTTTTAAATAGACAATATTTAAAGTGATATTATTAAAGTAAACATAGATACAGTCAAACTTAACATCAGGTTTTATTTTCATTCCAACTATCATTGTGGCAGCAGGACATCCCATCATGTCGACATTGTAAGCCTGAGGTTGAGGGATGTGGTGGTGAATAAAAAATCGTTATGATGGTTGTTATATTTTTTGTATCACGTTTTCAGAAAAGCATTGTGTTTTATTTCCCCCTTAAAGACCCTATTCTCAGACGCACGGATACGGCGCTGCACACACATCCCAGCCTGCGCGTTTCAACATCTGTTGTTTCATCAAACCACCCAGCCATTGCTGCTGTCTACATGTCTACACTCCTAGTCAACATGTTGCTGTTGCATAATACTGTTTTCAGTGAGACTCACATTCCACGGTAATACAACTTTATCTTACAGTGCGGTTTGAAGTGTGTGCGTGTAAGAACCTGAGTTTGTTTACTGACCTATTGATACATCACAACTATTCTCCTATTTCTCTTTACTCTGTGTACTATTACTCTTATTCTATATTTCTTAAATGATCATTGCGTGGTCACAGTAATATTGTATTGTATTGTAAAGCCCTGGCTATGGCACTGTTGGAGTTTTGGGGTTGTAGGAAGTGCAGCTCCTTCTCACTGGTGCCCTCAGAGGATGTTATGTTGGCAGCAAGTTACAAATTAAGCAAGCAAGTTAGGTGTTTTAAATGGTAACGGTTGGGTTGAGGGAACAAATGGGTGAGGGTAAGGCTGAGGTAACACAAGACAACCCAGTCATTGAAGGAACCATGATTTACGACCACTTATCTGAGCGGATTCCTGTTTATGAAATGTAACCTAACTAAAGATACACGATCTTTATTATCTTTATTGTCTCTCTCAGTATTTCAATTGTTTCCGTTGCCAACATGTAATACGACTTCTTAATGTCAGAACACACAGAGACCAAATCAAACAGCTATAACTTTAACGGCTATAAATAACAGCTTTCAAACTGCAATGCCCCCAAGTTGAAATAGTGACAAGAAGATTTATTATGACTATTCCCATTTGAACAGCTACTATGCATGTAGTGTGTACATTGAGCTGTCAGTGTGCATGTCGGCATGGTGATGTATGGGCCGACATGTTGACACAGTAAGGTGACGTCAGCAACACTGATGTTGTATTTGATTAGAAAGCTGCACTGTGTCTCATAGGGGCACAGACAGGAGGACATGTCGCCCTCAGTATGAGGAAAAGACTGAATTTCTCCTTCTCCTTTAAAAAAAAAAAAAATGGAGGCTAGTTGTTAGCGGCTAGTTGTTTGAAACTAATTATTATTGTGTGCCGGTAAACTTATCCCTTGTGGCTTTTGTGAATCATGAGATATTGTGTGATAATGTTGTTTTAGCACATATATCAAAGTATATATGGAACATATGTTGTAAGTTGCTTTGGATAAAAGCGTCTGCTAAATGACTGTAATGTAATGTAACCACCACTTTGGTTTCTCCAAACCTGACCTCTAAGGAAATCCAAATGAACCCCATCCAGCGAGACTGTTATGAGCTGCTTCTTTGTTTTGACTCTCAGAAAGCCTGGGGTGATTATAGCATTTCTTCACATAGTATTTAAGTCTTGATGACACCAACGTACCTCTACCACAGACTAATGAAATCCCTGCCTTCTCCTGACACACACACAGAGAGAGAGAGAGAGAGAGAGAGAGACAGATTATGAAAGAGATAGATTGTAGTCGGTCCTGCTGAGTCACAAACTGCTAATAGTGGACTACAAGCTGAACAGAGAATAGACGTCCTCTCTGAAAACCTGGGAGGGATGATGGTGTGATCATTGTGTGTGTCCGCGTGCATGGGTGCTTGTGTATTTGTGTCCATGTATGTATGTTTGTGTGTG
>JAXDDW010000135.1:545000-547500 GCA_034670385.1 Hoplostethus mediterraneus | reverse complement strand
CCAAGCCAGACAAGGAGGCACGGTCGACGTAGGCATTGTTTCATGGGCTGAAACTAAAAAATAAAACACTCCTCATTGTTTAACTTGAGATTTTAAATGGCTTAAATTGCATTTAGTAATAAGGAAATTCCAGTTACACACAATGAATAGACTATAATATACACATTGTTAGGAGGTTTGAACGGTAGGCCATTCACTAAGATAATGTTTATGTAGGATAAAAACAGAGCCTTTGGTAGGCTGGTGCTGCACATGCAGACTTCCTGGCAAGGATGACAAATAGATGGGATCTGACAAAATGTACTATAGATAATGACTGAAGGCTATTTATGCTATGAATGTGTGGCTGTGTTACTATCTGGTGTTGCTATCTGGAGATATGAAAAACAACACGTAGTTTTCAGCACATGTTGCGCAAAGAGCAGGAAACTGAACTCCTGGTCTCGTGGGTGAGACAGAGGCCACCAACACATTTGGATTGGGATTGAAAACTATTGGCCAACGGTTCTCGTGTGTTGGTTCTGTGTTGAAACACAAACCTGCGCACCATGTGCATTTATCAAGTGTTTTAACTACCCAAAGTTGTGCATGGTGCAGGCAGGCAGCCCTACACTCTGATGATAATCTTCACAAATGAGTGTAGAGCTTCCCGATGTGCTGCACGTTCCGGGTGAATCAAAATAACTTCATCAACCATCACTTTGTTTATTGTGAAGAGTTGTGAATCACAGACTCATCGCCTCACTGAGTCACCGCTGAGTCATGTCATACAAAAGATGAATGAATACAATATTATGTGTGTTTGAGCTATGTGTGTGTGTGTGTGTGTGTGTGTGTGCATGTTCTGCTATAAGATAATTACATAGGTGCATTCTTTTTCAGGGTGGGTTTCCCTTCAGCTTGGCGTCAGACACTGCCTCAATAGTTTGATATTGAATATCGCCCCACACACACACACTCACACACACCCTGCTCTGATTGTCCCGGGGCAATACCCACATTTCTATTGGGCAACTTGCCAGATGTATTTTGGAGAATAGAAAACTATTTTGAAATAGAAGATATGAACATATCCAGTATGTGATAGACAGAGATGTGATTGTTCCCAAGGGAGCCGTTAGTACAGAGGATAAGTCACCTGCCATTATTACACACACGCGCACACACGCGTGCACACACACACACACACACACACTATTCATGCAATACACCCTTGGAAACCTCACAGAGATAGAGAGACAGAGAACATATTCAACATCAATCATAATCACACACACACACACATTTGGGAGCTCGAGCTCCACAGCTGTCTCTCATCTGTCAGACAACACTGGAAACAGTCCTGGGATCACATTCTCTCTGTCTACTTCTTCTATTCCCAGAAATTAATCATCCTTTTTCATGACAGTATCACTTCAGTATGACTCTGAATGAATCTGTCAAACAACATTTATGACAGGATCAGGTGAAACACAGACAAGTGCTGAGACATGAACGCACATACACAAACACAGGAGAGAGGCAGGCTGGTGCACACCATGCCTTGCACAATGGCTCTTCTTTCTCCTGGTGCTTCTCCTGGTGTTGCTGTTGTTGTGCCAGCCCACCCTCCTTGTGTCAGCCGGAGGCGTCATTACCAACTTCACGATCCTTCAGATCCTAACCAGACAGGAATCAGATAGAATGAAATGATAATAATAGTGATAATACGTCTGATTGAGCATGTGGAACAAAGGTGTGTTTTATATGCACTTTGTTATTGCTTTGAGTGAAATGTCTTCATGAGAGTGGAACGTTTGAATGCCCTTTTGATAAAAACATATCCCGGGTTGTCTGATTTTGACTGCTACATGCTTCAAAACTCTGACGGTTACATTAGATTGCACAGATGGATTAGAAACCTGACAGTAACTGGTTGAGTTTGAGGTTGAGTATACACAAAAAACACAATAAGAACGCTTGGTTGAAACATCCAGATCTGGTGTGGGGCGTCGACAGCAGCTCGGTCAGCATCGTCCAACACTGCCCAGCCGCAGCCACAGCTATGTCAGCTAGGGGTCAGCTTGGTTAATGAGTTTGGACACACAAATCAAATGGGGTCCAAATGGTGGATTTTAATGTGCCTTTTTAATATTTCTGCTTTTAAAAAATGTAAACAAAGTATAATTGTTTAGGCCTGACAACCGTTGAAGTATCAGGAGGTGCCCTCTCCACCTATTGACAGGGCAACCACTGAGATTAATGTAAAGCCCATCATATTGATAACACCGATTTATTTTAACAACCTGGGCGGTGGCCCAGCTGAGAAAAAGGTTCAATTCATTTGAGCGATCAAAGAGTATTCCGCAGAAATCTGCATTTTTCTTTGAAAGCGCTTATGAAAACATTGCTCATTAATCACTTGTTTTGCTTCTAGGTTTATTTCTCACCGATTTATCAACCTTTGTATTGACAGGTGAAGGTTGACACGCCACGTGCCATGCAGTTTGTCTGACTCACT
>JAXDDW010000135.1:540000-542500 GCA_034670385.1 Hoplostethus mediterraneus | reverse complement strand
AGAGGATTGGGAGAGGAAGAGGAAGAGGAAGAAGAAGAGGAAGAGATAGACCTGGAGGAGGCCTGCGACCAAATTGACGCAGGGTCTGTGCAAGGATGGATTCTCCATTCAAGAAGATTCTTCCCTCGCTGTCTTGCGAGGGAGGACATAGCCTGTGATGTGGAAGTGCTATGGCCAGATCCAGCTGGGCCAAGAGAGAGGGTTCTTTTAATTCATGCTTTCTTTTTTGTCTCTACAAATGTTTTTGCTGTGTTTGTGTACTATATTATATTTAGAAGATGTTCTGTTCTGATTTTCAGTGCCACCTTTGGAAATGCATGGATGTATTGACTGATTTTACAAGAAATAAATATTTTCATCAGTGTGCAGTACTGGTCTTGTGTTTGGTCAATATATGTACTTACATGTACTTTACTCGAACAACATCTCTGACAAAAATCAAACCCAGACTATATCATTATAGTCTATTGAGCACAGCAGTGTGTAACTGGCTCAAACAGAATCAGATGGTATGAACCATGTGGTGCCATACGGTGACAAAATTGGGTTTTTATAAATGATTGTGTAGTTTTGAATGAAGTGTTTCATTTTGCAAAAGCTCTGAGGTGTTCTGCTACTTGTGTGTGTGGTTGTGTGAATTGTGTGTACTGTTTTGACAAAATGAGCCCTGGTTTCAAAGCTGTGCTTAAGCAATCATAAAAAAACTGTAACATGGTAACATTAATATATACAGTAGCCTTAGCAATAGTAACAATAATAATGATAGTAATGGTAAGTACTAGTATATTAGTAGTATTAGTAGCATGAACTTTATGTGCCACATCACTTTGTCCCTGATCAGAGAAGCATCACATAAAATGAAAAAATGGTTTTCAAACAAGCAAAACTTGTTTGTTACACACACACACACACACACACACACACACACACACACACACACACACACACACACACACACACACACTACAGGGGAATAGTCAGGTGTCACAAGCCCAATCTGAGGGCAGTTTCCTGGCACAGATCACACAATATTCAAACAATACTTTAAATTGCAGTTTTTTACGATTGCTTACACACGATTTCTGAAACTACGGCTCATTTTCTCAAAACACTCACAAAACCCAAAGAACACACACACAACATGCAAAATGTCACACATCTCTTGCCAAAGCAAACACTTCATTCAAAACTATTTTTACCATCAAAACTCTACACACAAACCACCACATGAATAGCTCTACTACACACTGATGTGATAAATGAAAAACACTACTGTCTGTCTTTTGCATTTTCAGCGTGCAGTAGTACTCACACGTACATGTATGTACCCAAATATATATATGTATGTGTATTCAGTATATATACGACGGTTATTATTTGTATATATACAAATTTTAAAGACAGATTTTTTTTTAATTTAAATTCTCAAAATTTACATCCATTGGTCCGGGTGACACTTGCTACAGTGTAGCGGCTCAGGTTGGGCTGGACCCTCTCAGGTTGGGCTGGACCCTCTCAGATTGGGCTGGACCCTCTCAGGTTGGGCTGGACCCTCTCAGGTTGGGCTGGACCCTCTCAGATTGGGCTGGACCCTCTCAGGTTGGGCTGGACCCTCTCAGGTTGGGCTGGACCCTCTCAGGTTGGTCTGGACCCTCTCAGGTTGGGCTGGACCCTCTCAGGTTTGTCTGGACCCTCTCAGGTTGGGCTGGACCCTCTCAGATTGGGCTGGACCCTCTCAGGTTGGTCTGGACCCTCTCAGGTTGGGCTGGACCCTCTCAGATTGGGCTGGACCCTCTCAGGTTGGTCTGGACCCTCTCAGATTGGGCTGGACCCTCTCAGGTTGGGCTGGACCCTCTCAGGTTGGTCTGGACCCTCTCAGATCCAGCCAGACCCTCTGCCCAGCCCAACTCAAACTCAACCTATGGTTCACCACATGGTCAACCAAAGTGGCCTGGATCTCATCAGTGATCGTTTTCCTTCCTCTTCCACGTCCCTGTCCGTGTCCTCCTCTTCCTCTCACTCCTCTTCCTCTACCTCTCTCTCCAATATCGGCCTCCATTGTTGTCCAAACCAAGGGAGCTAGCCTGTGCCCTATCTATAGTGCTCAAGCTCTGATTTCTAAGTGAACAAATTAGCTATAGGTGTTTTACACGCGAGGACTGGGTGTGAGTGTGGCATTTTGAATGGCAGTGTTTTCCAAATGAAACACAAGAGATTTTAGTTTTGAATGATGTGTCTAATGTAGAGAACTGTGTTCAGTGTTTTGCAAAAAGTGTGTTATAAAATTGCAAACTGAGTGTAAAGCAGAGAATGTGCTTGTAGTTTTGTAGACTTGGTCTGAAGATTATGTCCATGAGTTGATGCTTTCACTGATTGTGCCTCAAGTACCAGTTTTAGTGTGTAAGCGATTGTAAAAAAACTGTAAACTATAACTCAACTTCACCTCCCTGGATGGGCTCTCTCCTTGCACTGTGGAATCCAATCAGCTCCCACCTGGCTG
>JAXDDW010000135.1:502500-530000 GCA_034670385.1 Hoplostethus mediterraneus | reverse complement strand
AGTAACACAACACCCGCTCCTTCATACTGTCCTAAACTACCTTTGAGCAGACACGAGCACACAGGTCTACATATGGGCACACGTGCACACACACACACACACACACAAGTAAATAAAGTGCGTCACATTCCTTTGTTCCACCACTCCTGTTGCGGTTTCTTACTGCCGTTCTTCTATCTCCTCCATCAGCCAGCCTTCTCTTTTTTTCCCCTTATGCTCTTCTAGGCAGCTACAGTAGTTTACATCAGCCATCTTGATAACCTCACCTCCTCCCCCTCCTCCTCCTCTTCCTCTTCCTCCCATCTCCCCTCTCTCTTCCTCTTCCCTGTTTTGCGTTTCCTGTCTTTTTTTTTAACACTCATTGTCCTCATCTACATCTTCCTCTCATTCTTGCCCTCTCTTTCCATGCTCATCCGCTCCCCTCCCCTCCCCTCCCCTCATCTTTTCCTGTTCCTCCTCTTCTTCCTCCTCCTCGCCTCCCCCTTCTACCTCCTCCATACATTTCTTACCCCATTCTTTCTTCTTCCTCTAAGTAATGTTTTTTCCTAGAAGGAGGAATAATTAAGGGTATAGTTTGCCAGTTAGTTCTTGTTAGTTCTTGTTAGTGTGCGTGTGTGTGTGTGTGTGTGTGTGTGTGTGTGTGCGTGCGTGCATGCGCGCAAATGGAGTTTATTCACCGTGCCAACCCTGAGATAATTGGAGGCCTTAAAAGGAAGTGGGTGTGTCCAGAGCTGTCAGCACCACTCCTCTCAAAACACACTCATACACAAACAATGTAAATATGTGTGTATGGTAAATAGGTCAAGCTGACTAACTGTACTTAAGTGTATCTTTGTGTGTATGTGTGTGTGTGTGTGTGTCTGTGTCTGTGTCTGTGTGTGTGTGTGTCATGGGGGTTTTTCTGCACATTCCTTTACAAGGAACTGAGCTGTGAGGGATTCATATTTCAACATTCGACACCTGCTCTCAACTGCCACTTACACACACACACACACACACACACACACACACACACACACACACACACACACACACACACACACACACACACACACACACACACACAACCTTTTACAATAGTGTGGAAGGAAGGTTTTGTTTTTCTACTGGAAAACACTTAGCTTTATTCATCACGCACACGCACACACACACACACAGTTAGTCAGCTTCCACATAATACAGGGAGTGCAGTCATGTGATACTGAGTCTTAGAAACCTAATGTGAGTAAAGGATGCACTTGTGTATCCGCATGTCAGAGAGAGAGCCCAGTCCAGTCCAAGTGTGTACTCTGTTGTTTACACTTCTAGGTTTGATTTTAGGGCACGGTAGACTGGAAGAGGCAGAAGGTGTTTTCAAGTTAAAGTTAAAGTTCCTTTTGCCTCAGGGACAGGACGGGTAGCATTTGTCACAGTACAAACGAAAGTGAAAATGTCACTCTGGTTTCTAAGGAGAGCAATGGCAGCCAAATAAAGCTTGCAGTTGGATTTCAACACGATGCAAGAGGCCAGAGTTACACGACACCACCGCCCCCTGCTGGTCAAATATGAAACGTAGCTCAGATGACTCTACAACAACAGGAGCCTCTAACGTCTTTACTCTACTCTCTCTTTCTCTCCCCCTCTCTCTCTCTCTCCCTCCAGGGGTAACAACCCATCAGTAATAGTCCACTCGGGCACAAAGCATCCTTTCCCCATTGACTCTCCCGATTCACTGAAAAAGCGCCGAATCCACCGCTGTGATTTCGGAGGCTGCAATAAAGTGTACACCAAGAGCTCCCACCTCAAAGCGCACCGCAGGACACATACCGGTGAGAAATTTTGACCAGTGTTTTCCAGTGTGCACAAACCTTTTCATGAAACCTTTTTTATGAACTTTTTTCTAACCTTTCCATGATCGTCTTCCTCCTCATTCCTTCTCTCTTTACTCTTGTTCTCTCTCCGTTTTATCTGTAGGTGAGAAACCCTATAAGTGCATGTGGGAAGGCTGCACGTGGAAGTTTGCCCGTTCGGATGAATTGACGAGACACTTCCGCAAGCACACGGGGGTCAAACCGTTCCAGTGCCCCGACTGTGAACGCAGCTTCTCTCGCTCCGACCACCTGGCTCTGCACAAGAAACGCCACCTGCTGGTGTGAAACACACGCAGGGGCTGTGGACGCCTCTGAACGCAGCACAACTTGAAAGCAGCTCGGTGCTGGTTGCAACGTGGGACTGTACCACTCTGACTTGAGGGATTAATAGAATTGAGCTGGCCTTAACCATTGGACTCTTGACGGGGAGTGGGGAAATGTTCCTCAGGGTGCAAGTTAAGACCCTTTCAGCCTTCTAATTATCTAACCATCACACCATCCATCCATCCTCTTCTTCCTCACCCATTCAAATAGTTGCTGTCTCCCCTCTTTAATTCTCTGAGCAGATTTATCAACAGCTCATGTTAACTTTATGATAAGGATGGAGGTGTTATACCTGATCAGTTGCATAAGGGTCCAGCCACTTGTAGCAGAGGGGGGCTGCAGTACCTCAGCTGGACTGAGACAGGCAGCACCCTCTTCAGGTCGGAGAGCCAAACTGCAACAACCACCCGCTCTGCGCTCGACAGCCTGGAAAACACATCAACAAAGACACTCGCAGCAGGCTCAAGCTTCTTTATCCACACATCACCTCTCATTTCTCTTCAAGCTGTCACACGTATACATAAAGATTGTGGACTTTAAACACACACACATAACACACACACACAATTCTTAACCCTAAATTAGCCTCTTGTAATCTTTCTATCCTTGTTAGGACATTTGCGCCTCAGAAGTATAGAAATACAAGAACACACACACACACACACACACCTATGAATACTCTTCACCGCTAGCTAGGCCAATATAATGTGAAACCTCCATGTTTTCCTATCCAGGAAAGTCATCAGAATGTATATGTCCTATCATACCTACTGTGCATTGTGTCATACAAACTTCAGCCTTACTTTCATCAGCACTGCTACATGTGACATGATGCTAATGCTAACTGCTCTCCGTGTACCGCATATAACACCACACACCTCATCTGCCTCCACCTGCTTATATCATGAAGTGACTTTAAACACAGGTAGCTAATACTTCACTCTCTCTCGTACACACTCTTACACACACACACACACATAAATGCACACATAGCGTAAAACATGCACTTATTAAAGCCTTGGTTTTTGCTTTTGGTTTTTGGGTTGAAAGGGAACTATGGGTGTCATCCATTCTCAGAGTAAAGTGTTGTTTTCTTTTCATTCAGAAATGTGAAAGCTAAATGACTACACAGGGGCATTATTGTGTAGTGAGGAACACCAATTGGTTGGTTTAAGGGCAGAAGCAATGAAATGTCTTATGTCTATGTCTTACCATTGTCTTGTATCAAGTATGTATCTATGATATGAACTGTTTGTGATGTGACACAGTGGTATTCTTTTCTAGTGTATGACACTTTTTAAATGGGAAAAATGCAAAAGTGCAAAGCAGGGAAAGTTACTCTTATTTTTTTGTTGTCAGGAGCAGGTGAAGGGTTTTATTCCAACCCACTGTACAACACATCTATTAGGAAAGACAATTCCACCTAATTAATCAACACTCAATCAATACTTCAGTATCTGCAGGTGATTCTAATCTATAAAGATTTTAAGATAGCAAAAATTCATCCATAATTAGTTTTATTTTTCATGCCATCATCGCTCAAGCAAACAAAAGAAGGTGGCCTTGTTTTGGAACAAAACTCTTTTTATCAACTTCTGGTGAACAACATTTTGTACATAGCATCTTTGTACATGTCTCCAGGAGAATGTGCACTTTATATATATATATATACATGTAAAACATTCCCGAAGCCAGTCAGTTTTGCTCTGTTGATTCATCTATCGGTCAGTTTGATTTGAAACATTCATCAGGGTCATCACTATGTTCAGTAATGTCATTTTCTAATCATGTGATGCCAGGAGACGGAGTGACCCATTTCTGTTTTCACACACACACACACACACATACACACACACACACACACATACACACACACACACACACACACTGAATGTAATGGCTCAACTGATCCACATCTGCTCCTGGACATTCTTTGCGGTTTTGCTTGTATATGTTTTTTGTATCTGCAAATTCTATAAGTTGTAATATATATTTTATAATTGATTATTAGACTGAAAGGGCAATTAAAGGTTTTTATTAAGCATGATTTTGATACTCCCATAACAATGGATATTATACATTTCTTTCAAGTTGTGGCTATATGAAACCCTATCTCTCTTAATCTAAGTTGGCAATTCAAAGGGAACGTGTTAAACTGTGAACATATACTGTACAGATCTATTTGCAGTTTTGCATATTATTTTAAAACAAAATATTCATACCACTTAATAAAGTTATTGATAATATTTGCAGAATTGAGTGTTGTGTCTTAACTGTGTGTCTGTGTCTGTATGTGTATTTGTCTAAAGTCCTTGAGGCGCTGAGGTTAGGATTGCACATGATCTAGGGTTAGAATTAGGGTGAGTGAAGTTATGATTTATGGGAAAATGTGAGCCAACGGAAATTAAGTGTAACTATAAGTGTAGATGAAACAGAACAGTACTATAAAGTTATAATTCACTCACTTTTCAATTCCTAAATGTTTCACAACCTAAATTAAGCGAATTATCAGTAATATTTGTTACACATAATTATTACTCATAATTATTCGTTAACATTGGAAAAGCTGAGGGCTCGTCCGGGATTTGAACCCGGGACCTCTCGCACCCTAAGCGAGAATCATACCCCTAGACCAACGAGCCATATGCAAAGCCACCGACCCACATACTCATATAATTCAACATACGATGTGGTGTAAAACTTTATGTCTAGTCATATATATATATATATATATATATATAAATAACATTTAAATAAACATTTTGGATTTTGGCTGGAAAACAGACTCAACTGTTTGCTGTATTCGTGGTGATGTCAGAAAGTATCCCGGCAAAACAAGAGCTTTCACTCCTGCGCACTTCCGTATTTGCTTAAATCCCTTCGCACACACTAGACAGCTTCTTTTTTGGCTGGAAGTCAACGACAGTGACTCAGATTTAGTCCAACAGCATGATGTTTATGGCTTTAGGAATTGAAATTACTGAGATTAAGTAAACTTTTATCAACAAATATATCCACTAGGTAAAGGTACCTTTATCCACTATACCATATCCATATCTTCATTCAACTAAATATATCTTGATTCAACAAAACATCAGGCTAATTAAACTAAATAAATGAATGCAATCAAGTGAATTCAACTAATTATGGGAAGTGAGTGAAATCAGTTTTTGAAATTATGAAACAAAATAATGAAAATGAAGGCAAGAATAATTCATTTTATGCATTTAAATTAATTAAAATCGATGGCAGGAGATTGATTTCGTGCACACGCAGTAGCGTCTTGTGCCCTCAAAAACTTGTTTTTCTCCTGCGGCATTTAATTTGCCTTGCTACATTTTATTGTAGTAAAGGTGGTGGTTGTTTGAAAACAAGCGGAATAGCATTAACATGCCCTAAAATAGCTGCTGGCTCACCGTTTTAATTATCATTTATGTTAGTTGTACGCCTATGCGATATGATTTCCGGTCTAGCCGACGACGGTTTCCGTAGGCTGTGAACCATCTTGATGATGTATCATCTTTGTCCCTCCCGGCCTGCCGACGTGGCGGGGCGGAAGAGGATCCGCTGTGGGAGCTGTCGCGAAACGGGTGAGTTGCATGTCATTTTCAAACAAACAAAACAAATCTTTGTGCATTTTCAGTTTGCTTTGACTGCATCAATTGAATGCAATTGAAAATATTAATCCTCAGCACAGTCGGCTATGAAGTTAGTGTGCGTTTGCTGCAGTGTGGAAATTAATTTACTTATTGTTGAGTTTACTGTCCTGTGAGAAATAGTTATCACATATTAATTTTGTGATTGAAAGGTCGTCTTGTTTCACTGTCTGCGTGACATCGTTTTATGTGTTGTCATGTTATAACTATGTAGAGATGGTGTCGTTGAGGCAGCAGAGGAGGCTACGAGATGCGAGGAAGAGTCTCATATTGATCACTAATATGACGTGAATGACTTTGCCTTTACAATACATTTTGATCACTGTATCAATATCAATCAGCATTTAGACTTTATTGATTGAATTGATTGATCCAAATCAAACGAATATATTGTTATAAAACATATACAATACATGTAACTTGTTTGGCAGGCTATAATAATCTAATTTTCTTTTTTTTAAGTCATTGTGTAACATTGTGTACATATCATTTGTCTCACATAGCCATCATGTAAAAAAACAACAACAACAACAACAACAAAAAACAACGTTGTTCTCAGTAAGATTTTCCATTAGGAGATGTATTCAAACAAACTGTGAGGGAGAACGGGAATCAACGGGATGCATTTACAACATATGACCACTAGGGGTCGATGTTGAACCATACAGAGGTACCCAGTGATGTAGTGGAAAATAGAAAGCTGTGACCGGTGATAAATCAAACAACCACCGATACAGAAATCAGCTATATTTTCTGAAAACCAGTAATTCCGTTTTTTTATCTACTCTTATAATATACAGTTTAATACTATTCACTATGATGTATACTAGGAATTTAGGTCATAAAGATTTACATCAGCGCAAAAAGGTGGGTAAACTATATTCTGCAAATAAAAAGGTAGGTAAACTGAGGTTAGGTTGATTTACCCTCCACTCCATCCCTGGAGATACCTTTACCTAAAACAGTGGTTCCCAAACTGAGGTCCATGGACCCCAAGTGGCCCTTAGTTCAGCTCCTCCAGTAAAATGAGGAATAGTAGAATAGACCAATTTCACCTTCGACTCAATTTCTTTCATCTGAGGATAGGTCAGTGAGAGAATAATATATGAATGACTGTTCTGATCAGAGGTTTCACTCTCTCCCCCTGTTAATAGGTATAAGCAGTTGTCCAGGTCTGTGCTAAATCATCACCAACAGCCAAAATATTTTCAAATGACTCTCTGTCTTTGTCCCTCAGACGAGACTGTTCTGTTCAACATTTTTATTTGTAGTCTGTAGTAACTACAAGTAAAATAATACTCTTATTTTAACAGCTTGTGCAATAGATATTTTAAACAGAGGAGATTATGGATGTGTGGAAGGTTTAATTGGGATGTCGTGTGTCCTCCTCCGGATCCTCCCTGCTTTATTTATTGAAAATGTACAGAATAACAGAAATACAAGCATACATGTTTTGTACAGAGATTGAATGTTTTCTTTTTCTTTTATGAGAAGAGGAAACGCCTAATTCAATTTCTCCTTTAGTCCATATAGGAAATAAAACTTGTAGACTTGTGTAGAAAGAAAATGAAGAAATACGTGAAGAAATACAGAGCTGTGTTTTCTTTACTACATCTAGTGAAGCCAGAGATCTCTCACCCTCCAGATCAAA
Source organism: Hoplostethus mediterraneus (assembly GCA_034670385.1). Taxonomy (NCBI): domain Eukaryota; kingdom Metazoa; phylum Chordata; class Actinopteri; order Trachichthyiformes; family Trachichthyidae; genus Hoplostethus; species Hoplostethus mediterraneus. The sequence continues at coordinate 522,519 of JAXDDW010000135.1, read as the reverse complement.
ATGTCCCAGGCTGACCCTGCTGACACAGGCCCCTCCACAGACACCCTCCCTCCACCCCTCCAAACCCCCCACACTGGACCTGGCTCCCCTGAGGGCGTCCGAACAGACCCCCCACTGCCTTCAGCCCCTCTCCAGCCACCTTTGGTCCCTGAGGGTTTGGACATCCCCGCCTCCACCAAGGAGGCGACCGGAGAGGATGCGATCAAGGGCGACAGCTCAGAAGGTCCGGCTGACCAACCAGAGCGTGGCGCCGAGGGTCAGGTGATTGAATGTGACCAACCGGTGAGCCTGGAGCCCGACGCAGCAGCTGCAGAGGAGGAAGTGGAAGTAAAGTTGCCTGTTGTTCATTGTTTCTAAAACACGTTTCCCTACATGCAGTGAGATTTCAGTGGTGTTCTGAAGTGTTTTTTTAGCCTAATAACCTTTTGACTATTGACTGGTGGAGTCAGTGTGTATCTACTGGTATTTAAACTCCGACCCCTGAGTGAACAACATGTGATGTAACTTGGTCTGGGTCAGAGGCTGTTGTAGTACCTCTTAGTAGCTCTACACAGCATGCTGTCAAAGATAGTGTTTCTTTAATGTGTGTGTGTGTGTGTGTGTGTGTGTGTGTGTGTGTGTGTGTGTGTGTGTGTGTGTGTGTGTGTGTGTGTGTGTGTGTGTGTGTGTGTGTGTGTGTGTGTGCGTGCGTGTGCGTGTGCGTGTGCGTGTGTGTGTGGACTTCCCCCCCAGGTGAAAGAAAAAGGTTGGGGAGGCTGGGGTTTATGGGGGAAGTCTATTCTGACCAGTGCCAGCTCCACAATGGGTACGTCTCCTGCTCTTGTTTCCTTTTCCTATCTCCTGTTTACTTGTCTCCTTCCATTGTCTTCTTCCCTTGTCTGCTCCATTCTCGTCTCCTGTCCTCGTCAGTTTCTGCATGCTCTTTCCTTGTCTGGATGATTTTTATTTGGTTTGACTATACACTGATCTTTGTGACAACATATTGTGCACCTCTTCAACTCAAGTCAAGAGGTGTGTGTGTGTGTGTGTGTGTGTAGGTCAGAGCCTGAGCTCAGTCAAGGTAAAGGCAGGGGGGGCTCTGCGCCTCCACAGGACCTCAGTAGGAGAGGAGGTGCAAGAGGAAGAGGAGGGAGTGGAGGAGAAGATGGAGGGAGGAGGAGGGGAGGCTGGCCTGTCTGACTCCAGTCCGTCTTCTATGAGTGCTGCAGCTCCTAGCAGAGGAGTCTTCTCCACCATCACACATGCAGTACAGAACACTGTGAGTGGACACACCACACACACACTCACTGCAAAGAAGATCCAGCCTAGCAAGCTATTTAACCAAGTATTAACAAGTGAGAAAAATCAATGGGGTGAGAAAATGTCACTTGTTTCCTGTGCAAACCATCTTTGGTTCAATCAAATGTTATTGGCACCATCCGCCTCGTTCTGCCTGGAGGATGTAGAATTATCTCACCCCACTTCATTTGTTTCAAGAAAAAAAATGAGACTGTGACACTAAATTACATGTTAAGATGGTCATTTTTTGCACACACACTCAGATGCACACACACATTTGCTGCTGTGTATTTGCATGTGCATACTTTGTTATTTAAAGGTTCTAGCTTTGGTCAGTAACCATTTACTATATACTTGAATAAACACACACACATCATATTCTTCATACTCATTCCTTTCTCTCTCTCTTCTCTTCTCTTCTCTTCTCTTCTCTTCTCTTCTCTTCTCCCTCCCTCCCTCCCTCCCCCCCAGGGTAAGTCCGTCATCAGTGGGGGTCTGGATGCCTTGGAGTTCATTGGAAAGAAGACCATGACTGTTCTTGCTGAGAGTGACCCGGGCTTCAAGAAGACCAAAACCCTGATGCAGAAGACTGCATCACTGAGCCAGGTGCACACACACACACACACACACACACACACACACACACACACACACACACACACACACACACACACACACACACACACACACACACACACACACACTAAAACAGACAGCAGTGTATCCTCAGTTAACCTTTACTTACATAGTGTAATTCTTTTTGAGAAATGGTAGTTGAACAACACTGTTGCATTGAGGTTGCGTTGTGATTTGTCAGATGTTGAAGGAAGCCAAGGAGAAGGAGTGTGCACGTCTCAGCAACCAGCCGATCAGCGAGCCCACAGCACATTACGGCATTCTGTTTGACGACTACCAGGGCCTGTCACACCTCGAGGCCCTGGAGATACTGTCTAATGAGAGCGAGGCTCAGGTACAGCATACACTAGAAATACACACTCTTGAAGAAAATTCTATTCAACATTTTGTAAATAAAGTTAGATACATATTGTAGCCTTGTACTCTCTCTGTTCTGTCTCTCACTGCCCTGCTGTTTTATGTCTCTCTCCTTGTGGAGCTCCTGCTCTCTTTTCTTTTTCTCTCACACACACTCCTGTTTTCTTCTCCTCTTAGGTCCAAGCGTTCCTCTCCTCCCTGGACGAGGAGGAGCAGGAGGAGGTGAAGAAGGAGCTGATTGCCATCAAGGATATCTTCATAAGGCGAGAGGAGGAGGAGGAGGAGGGAGAGGAAGAAGGGAAAGATGAGAGGAAGGAGGGAGAGACCATGGATAACGGTGATCTAAGTTCCCAATTACAGTTTTCTACCCCCCTGTGTGAGTGACCCGCACTAAACCTGCTGGAGGTAGAAGCTGAACACTGACCCAGGATCAGTTTGCAGAGGATCCCAGATCACACCGTGACTTACTTTTATTTTGAAAACCTAGTTTAAAATTGACAGTGTCAACCAAAATAATATTGTTTCACTTTGTGTCGAGGAACATTCTTTTGCCTGACAAACAGGCTGAGGGGAGCCAGTGTTGGAGGCTGACAGTGGTGGTGTCTCTGCTAAGAAGAGAGATGTTCTACCAAAGTGATATATCGCGTCGAGGGGATGCCATGGCACTCTCAATTTTAGTCTCATCACATCTCACCAGCCGCTTGTCGCTACGCACCGTAAAAACTATAATAGAAACTTACATTATGTGACAAGTGCCTCAGGAAATGTCATACCAGTCCAGAGTTGAAAAACAACAGCGAGGCTAAGGCACCACTTGTCTCTTCACCTAGGGGATGTCAAACGTGTCTGATCCTGTATCGGTGTTCAGTGGCCGCTGACAGATTCACATTCACATCACAGATCACATTTCAGAACAAACCAAGCTATCAGAAATATCTCATTGAAATCTGCATGTGTACTGTAGCCACGAGGCCCTCGAGGTAATTTAGATAGATCCATTTGAATTAATTGAGCATTGAAAACAAGAATCAGAGGTTCACCGAGTCTCTGCTGCTTTGTGAGCTCAGGGCAAGTAACCGTTGTATTTTATGTGGATGGGAGACGTGGTCCCAGCATGGGGATATGAAACCAAATCAGCTCTAATCTCACAGTTCACAGATCTATGACTTTAACGTGCGCTACATAAATAGAAGTGTGCTAACTCTACATGGGTGCGTCTGTCTGTCTGTCTGTCTGTCTGTCTGTCTGTCTGTCTGTCTGTCTGTCTGTCTGTCTGTCTGTCTGTCTGTCTGTCAGCTGCTGATGGGGAGGAGTTTGTGAGTATTGTGACTGAGCTGCTGTTTGAGCTTCACGTGGCTGCCACACCAGACAAACTCAACAAGGTGACTGCTCACGCGCACACACACACACACACACACACACACACCCTTACCCTAACCTAAACCTGTTTTATATTATATTTTTTATTTTTATATGTATATTTATCCTGTTTGTGTGTTAGACATCTGTTTAGACATCCACTCACTCCCAATACAGTTTTAGATGTGACATAAAAGTTCTTTCCTTTGAAGTCCTGATGCATTATTTAATAGACTTTACACATACGTTACCATACATTACTGTATAATAGTGTATCCCCGTCTCATTTGAAACGTTGCTATAGTGATGTCCCACCATGCAGTACTGATGGGTGGTCATTATGCATCCGCAGGCTCGAATAAGGGCTCACGATTGGGTGAGCGAGGTGGAACAGGCTGTCACTACGGAGACAGTTGGCAGGGAAACGGAGGACCAGCCAGCAGTAGAGGCCTCGTCTGGAGAAAAGGTAGAAGAGAAGAAAGGAGATGAGGTGGAGGAGAAGGCACATGGGGAAGAGATGAAGGGAGGGAAGGAGGAAAGCGAGGAGAAAGAGAACGACCCCAGATCTGTTGAGGTGAGATCAACCGAACAATATTATGTGATGTTTCTTTTTTTTTTTTTCTCCTCCCGTTGTCACCACTTGTCTTTATCTAATAAATTAATTCTCAATCATTTCATTCATTCCCTTCTCTCCAGGCTCTCTACCTGTCCTCAGTAGGTAGTCTGGCAGAGGTGACAGCCCGCAGTATCGAGCAGCTCCACAAGGTGGCAGAGCTCATCCTCCATGGCCAGGAGCTGGAGAAACCAGCCAGAGACCAGGCACACATCCTCGCCAGGTGTGTTGTGTGCGTGTGCGTGTGCGTGTGCCAGGTGTGTTGTGTGCGTGTGCGTGTGCGTGTGCGTGTGCGTGTGCGTGTGCGTGTGCGTGTGCGTGTGTGTGTGCGTGTGCGTGTGCGTGTGCGCGTGCGTACTAATGTGAGAAGAGGCAAGTTTGCTAAAATCCACATTCTTGTTGCAGGTTGACATGCGCCATGTGTAAGGAGGTGGGCTGTTTGGCCAAGAAATTCTCTGATACCATGCTTAATATCGGTGTAAGTAAAAATGTGTGTGGGTGTGGGTGTGGGTGTGTGGGTGTGGGTGTGGGTGTTGGTGTTGGTGTTGGTGTGTGGGTGTGGGTGTTGGTGTGTGGGTGTGGGTGTGTGGGGCTGCCAAACCACTGATTCACAATCAAGTCACTGGAGACACTGAGAAACCTATTAGGATTGCTTCATTCGTACTTGTCTCTATCTCTTTCTCTCTCTCTCTCTCTCCCTCTGTTTCCATCTCAGGGTCAGAGGAAAGCAGAAGAGGTGAATCCATTGGTAGATAGTGTGCTGCTAGAGGTAAAAACCCTTATTCAAACTGTGTCCTAACGTAGATGAGTATGATGAGAAAGTTGCTAATGAAGGTCTCATATGATGATGATGGTTCCTGTCTAAAGGATGATGGTGATGATTGTTACAGATTTAATGACTGAGGCCTCTACTGCAAAAAAAATACGTTGCACATATACTTCTGAATATTTTTACAGAAATGGGTTAAAATGAACGAAATTGCATTTGTATATGTAGATGACATTCATTCAAAAAATATTTTTTGACACTGGAACACGATACACTCCCTATGGGCTGTTGACAACATGCTTATTATATTTGCAACAACTCAAAATATATTTCCAATGAGTGTCATCTACATGCACAAATACATTTTAGGCCAATATTTGTATATTTTGAAACATATATCAAACCACATTCATCTGTGAAATGTTTTTTTCCCACATGGGGAATGATGATGATAATAATGGCCGATTACAGAAGTAATGGTGGCGACATTAGTAGTAATGATGATTGTGGTTGTTGTTGATGATGATGGTGATGGAGGTTATGGCTCTCGGGTCCACAGGGCTCCAACAGTACCAACTACATCCAGAATGCATTTCAGCTGCTGCTGCCCGTCCTCCAGATCTCCCACATCCAGAGCCAGCAGTCCAGAGCCAGCACAGAACCACCAGCCCAGACACCGCACTAACCCTGCCGTCAACACACACACGCTACCTGCTGCTGTGCTAGCAACACATCCGCTTGTTTTAATGTAACTATTGTTGTACAGAAAGGTATATAGAATAGATTAAATGCTTATATCTACAGTACTTACCACCTTACGGACAGAAGATGTTGGTATATATTCTTGAAGACAACAATTTAATATAGACAGATACATATAGCGCATAAATGGCCCACATGCAGGCCTGTTCCGTTTCATGTGCCAGTGATTGTATGAGTGGCTACTCCATGTTGCATCTCTGAATGTTGTTTTGTCTGTTTTGCAATTGATGTTTTGCGTTGAGGAACCAAACAGAGTTCGGAGCTGATTCGAGGTTAGCTGTGAACTACTCTATCTAACAAACTAAGATGTGGTTCTATCTTTTCCAAAATCTGAACCAAAAAGGAAATACTGATAATTTTGTTTGTGTTAAAGAGATTCTACATTATTCTATATTGGTTTTTCTTTGCACTCCTAATGCCATAGATGGTCCACTGATTTTCCTAAACTAACACTAACAAGATTTCTCTTTTGCAGAAATAGATGTGCTTTAATCAGATTTTCTGAGTCAAAATGTCAGTACTGCTTGTTTTATTTTCATGTGTTAAATTGTATGAAACAACACTACCTTGTAGTCCACTGACATCCAATTTGATTTGAGGAAAAGTTGAACTAAGAAGACGTTTGTTTCAACTCCCACCTTGGATTCTGTTGAGGATATAATGCAGGTGAATTACTCTGTAATTATGTATTGCTTTGCTGCTACTGAGTAACAGAGTGGCATGTCCAGCCCTAAATTGGCTCTTAGCCTCCAGCCCATAGTCCGCTAGAAGTATATTTATTTCTCATCCCATTCTCTAGTTCTGTTTCTCCCCCTTAGAAATACATTGATTTAGGCAGTAAAGCTATTAAGCAAAGAAAATATCAGTCATACCTGTCCAATGGTTTGGATCATATTAGCTGTCCGGTTATCAGATATGTTTTTGCTTGGAAAACATAATGATTTATACAGTGGACAGGAAATGTATAGGAACCAATTAACTTATTTAGGTTTACTGATAGAGTGTATTATTATTGCCCACTAATGAAGTGCCCTTAGAATGTTGGATGATGAGATGTCAAAAATAAACAATTTTAACCATCAAGTTTTTATTTTTTTATTTTCACCATCAGGATAGTTGCCATGTGAGGAACCAGCCATCTTTATTTTATTCAGTCCATTTCTATTCTGCTCACAGGGGCAGCTCTCTCACTAGGCCTGCTCCTCAGTGGAGGATGAGCTGGGTAGGTGGCCCCGGTGATGCAGGTGGGCTAGAGTGAGAAATGGGAAAGGACGAGGATGGAGGAATAAACCAATTGGAGTAGAGAGATGAGAGTGAAAAGGGGGGAGAGAGAGAGAGAGAGATGGGGGGGGGGGGTCTTCAGTCTCAGCTTGTGTTCCAATGGAAAGCACATTTAACAGTTCAAGTACCAAACTGATTGTTCAGACTATAAACTGAGCAAATAGATGAAAAGACGTCTTGTGCCAACACACCGAACCAGATATAGCCTAAAAAACTGACTAGCATGGTTTGATTCGATTTGTCCCAGAGGATGGCACACACATTATTTTTGGAAACACTTGAAACAATGTGGTGCTCAACGGAAATAAATACAACAAAGATAGCAACACAGATTCACATCAAAAGTAACCTATTACCTTCAATTTGTTTTACTAATCAGTTCGTGTATTGACAGCAATGATATGCTAGTTTACCGTTAAAGCATCCAGTGATGTCGTGTGACTGATGGTCCACATCTCTATCCAGCAGAGTGTCTGGGCCGTCTGACAGGTGTACAATACAGGAATACCATTAACACACATACTCACAGAAAGCCCTGTTTTCTATGGTGTAGGTGTAAGTGTATGTCTTTAATTTATCTCTTTCTTTCTGGTCTCTCTCTCTCTCTCTCTCTCTCTCTCTCTCTCTCTCTCTCTCTCTCTCTCTCTCTCTCTCTCTCTCTCTCTCTCTCTCTCTCTCTCTCTCTCTGCCATGTCAAAGTGTGTGTGTTTACCTGCAGTCTCTACTTCGTGTATGGGTGATAGTCCTGCCCATTTGAAAAGAAAAAAACACAGTGTTGTTAGAAAACAGGATTGAGACCTCACTTTAGCCAATCATTTTCATACAAACTGTACGTGTGGTTAGGAACTGACCTGGCCAATAGCAGGACTCAAAGGAGCGAAGGTCCATCCCTATTGGACGATATACAATCCTGAGCAAGCCATTATCATTTTTGAACGTATGATATTTGAATCCCAGTCTACTCAGTCTACCAATTTAAAATCATATCACTGTGGATGGCAAATTCTGTGTAATTTCCTTTAGTTTTCCAGCTGACAAGTGAATTAAACCTCATGAGGGTCTAGATTGTGTCGAGTTTATGGGGGTACTGTCCTGCAATTTTACCTTGTGGAGCGGTCGTCTCTGTGTGCATTTCTCCAACTAGTTGAAACACATAGCAGATGTTATTATTATACATTACATTCATACCTAAGTTAAATGTAAGCGGGGATAAAGTAAAGGATGGATGAGTAAGCCACTGGCATCTGGTCTTATTAAGACAAAGTTAAAAGCAGTGAAGTACCTGAAACGTTTCCCACTGAGGGAGCAGACCCTGTTAGTGGAACAAAAATGTATTTGTGGTTAGGAATAGGAAATAATGACAAAATAAGTGTGGAGTAAGAAAAGTGTTTGCATGTGTTTGTTTGTGTGGTAAAATGCAGAGCACAGTTGAACACAGCCCAGTGAATATTCCCTTTACCATTCAAGCGTTGCTCGGTGTAACTGACTGGGCACACCTTGGGTTTGTCTGACAGAGGAAAGAAAAGTAAGGGTCAGGTCACATCAAAGGAACGAGACCACTCCAGGGGGTGTGTGTGTGTGTGCGTGTGTGTGTGTGTGTGTGTGTGTGTGTGTGTGTGTGTGTGTCTCACTGCTGCAGCTTTTCCCCCGGTAGACCTGTCCCAGCACTGTGGTGACGACAATCAGCAGCACCACACAGAGCAAAGCCAGCCAGAGCACCCTGAACACACAAAACCACTCATCTGGAGGAGAGAGAGAGAGAGATTCTTCTATCAGATAGACATCTTCTGTAGATGTGACAAGAATAACCACCACTGCAAAGCAGCCTACCACATGATTTACCAACCAGAGAAAGAGATACGGAGATATAATTGGTGAGCAAGTGAGGGGAGAAAAATAATGGGAAGAAAGAAATGGGAAAGAGAAAGACGTGCCAGAGACAAAGGAAAATGTGAACGAATTGCAGGAGGCAAAGTAACAAATAATGAGCACGAAGGAAAGTCATGTAGAGAGACTGAGGTAGGAGAGCAAGAAAGAAGGGGGAAGGAAATATAAGAGGGAGGGAGAATATGTAAAAGGGTGGTGGAAAGTGAGATGGATTCAACATGATACTGGAAAATGTTACTCAGTTGTAGCTTTAAGCATGGAGGAGTGTGGGAGAGCAGAGCAGACAGAAACCAAGCCAAAATCAATAAAGCCTTGGAGATCCAGTGGATTAAGATATATTATAACTCTCTGAAAGTCTGACTGACAACACAGTACAGTAGGTGAAGTAAAGTAAAGCCACGCTGACTTGGGAACAAAGCTACTGCAAACCAGCAACACCAACCTTTCTGTGTCCGTTTCCATGGCAGCTTTTCTTTTACTTTTGCAGTCAAAACAGTTTGATTGGTTAGTCGAAGGTGACAGCAGCTCTGATTGGTTGGCTCTGAGGTGGGCGGGACTGGCAGACAGCAGTAGAATGCCCCCTGTCCTTCATCATCCCCTTTCTCTTTTCCCTCCTCCTCTGGTGGGTGGAGGGATAGGGAGCTGCGGTTGTACTGGCCATACAGGGTGAGATTTAGGGAGCCTGCGCCTCCAAGATGGGCCTCCACTGATACCTCCAGAATTACCTCTGAACCTGTAGACAGATGGAGGGACGAATGCATGGATGGATGAATAGATGTGTGGACACTAAAACTTCACTAAAGTCCCCAAGGCAGTCGGCCCACCTGACAGCGAATTGTTGCCACGTAGATCCTCCATGTCCACGTCAGTCTCACACGTGAGCCAGCTCACGCCTGCATCGCCTGGGTCCGTCACATTACCCCGGTCCCCTCGGGCGCAAATGGACTTTTCATTTCCCGAAGTCAGACAAGGGTCGCACACACCCCTCCTCCTCCTCACCTCGGCTTCCCCCATCTTCTTCATGTCCTCCGTCCTCGACCGATTCCCTCGTTCACAGGGTTGGTAGGGCACACAGAGGAACTTAACTCTCAAAACTAGACAGAAGAAAAGGAAAGAGAGAAGAGGTTTCGAAATTCACTCGCTCTCAGGCGTTGCCGTGTTGTGTGTGTGTGTGTGTGTGTGTGTTTGGGTCGAGCATGTTAGTGTGACTTTAATGCTCACACACACACACACACACGCGCCACAAAGGAAGCATAAATTGTAAAAGAAATGAGACACCTTTGACTTCACATCCGGAGCAGACACAGTGAAGAACGCAAACTACTATCAAGTCATCAGAGCCAAAATTGTATCGATCTCAAAATGAAAAAAACAGAGTGAGAGGGAGACAGAGGGAAAGACAGACAGATGAATTAAGAGAGAGACAGAAAGAGAGACCAAAAAAAGGTAAACACGCATGCACGACTAAAAAAAAGCTAGAGCAAGTCGCTCTCAAAAAGAAAGCAGCTGTCAATCAACAGCGTTGTAAGTAGCTGCATTTTGTTGTTGTTCAGAGAAAGAAAGAGAGAGAAGAGAGAATCAGAGTCTACAGAGAGCAGGAACAAAGGGAGATACAGTAAGTCAACAAAATAAAGTTTACTTCTTTTAAAGCTGCCGGTTAACTTTTGTCTGTCCTCAACTGTCAAATTTCACCAACGCTACCATGAAATTGAGTCAAAGGAAACAATTGTTCCTTTCTCATGCTTCAAAGGCTCTGATAGTGAAGCTGAGCACACCTGCATGCACATGGATAGACACACACACACACACATACAGATAAGCATGTGGTCGCACGCACACACACACACACACACACACACACACAGTAGACAGAGCTCCATCCGAAGCTCGATAGATAACCCACCTCTGTATGACATGAAGAATTCTGGGAGGCAGATGATGAAGGCGAGGATCACGAGGAAGAGAAGTTTAGTCAGAGCTACTCTTGTCATGGTTACAACATGGAAACACACACACATACACACACACACACACACGCGCGCTTTCAATGTGGCAGGAATTACACGTGGCTCGTGGTGTCTGCTTCCTTCTTAGCTTTAAGCACACCCTCACATGCATTTATACACACACACACACACACACACACACACACACACACACACACACACACACACCTATTCTAGACTTTGGTAGAATCTAAAGACCATATATGATGTTCCTCATGTCTTCATGTAGTGGCAGGCAATGACGGCACAAGACGCACACCATCCACACTAGCTCACTACTTCACTTCCTGTTATACTTCCTGTTTTCTTAGAAAGATTGCAAAATGGAGAGATGCAAAAATGAAAGACAGTTTTTGTCAGTAAAATGTAAATAGCAAGGTTGTGTCTGGGTGGGCATTTGTGTGTGTGTGTGTGTTTGAATGTGTGTGTGAAAGAGAGTGTGTGTAGATGCTTACAGTGAATTGTCCTTTCTTGGGCAGAGATAAATGGACTTTATCAGGTGAGAATGTTCACGTCCTCCATGTATTACAACTCAGAGATACATGTGTGGTCTATGGTTGGAAGACCTAACTCTGTACTAGCTTGTGGATAGTTATACTATGCTTTAACATCATTACTTTTAATTGTGTGTGTGTGTGTGTGTGTGTGTGTGTGTGTGTGTGTGTGTGTGTGTGTGTGTGTGTGTGTGTGTGTAGTTTATAGTAGTCCTTTGACCTCTCCTTATATTAATGTTGCTGAACTGTTAGGAACTAAGAGTTTCTATTGACGGTGTCAGTCTGGAGAGGAAATTGCCGGTTCTACTTGCTATCTTATTCTATTCTATCAAAAATGTTATTTTTGTTTAGCACCATTTGACTTGCTTTGGAAAATTGTCAAGGACAATCTCTGGGTGGCTGAGTGCAGCTACTTAGATTTGACGGTAGGGTGCCTTAGAGCCGTTATCTCGGCAGGCCTGGGACAGGGACACACACATACAGACACACACAGACACAGACACACAGAGAGGGACACGCACACACACACACACACACAGTGATGAGTGTAGCTGGCAGGTGGAGTCTTATCTCCGCTCCACAGAGGCTTGCCTTTCTCAGGGCTCAGCCAGCAGCTTATAGAATGGGATGGGAGCTGCCAAAACCAAGAAACTTCACTTTCAGTCTTTTGTATCCAATCAAAGCCACATGAAGCATTTCCAAATATTTCAAGAGGGCACCACGGTGGCTCAGTGGTTCAGTAGTTTTGGGTTTGAATCTCGGCCCTGGTCCTTTCTGTGTTCTCAGGGTGCTCTGGTTTCCTCCGGCAGTCAAAAGACATGCAGGTCAGGTGGATTGGAGACTCTAAATTGCCCATACATGAGAATGTGAGTGTGATTGGCCGTCTATGTGTTTGCCCTGTGATGTACTGGTGAGCAGCTTCCAATGCATGCTGGGATAGGTTAAGATAGGCTCCAGCCCCTCTGAAGAGGAAAAAGCAGGTAGCTGTGATTGTTCACCAACTTGCGGCCTGGCAGCAATGGTGCTGTTCTGTTCTGATCCTGCATTCAAGCAAAAAGAGAATTTTCATTAAAGTATCACATTATTATTACATTTAAAGGAAGGACTTCAAGGACTTCTGTAGCTTTACAGAATTACAGAAGTCCTGTTTGGTAAATGTAACCAAACAGGACTTCTGTAACTCTGTGGGTTAAGTGGGTTAGGTAACATTTGCATGTTACCAAACAGGCTAGTTCTACAACCCATCTGCAGGTAGTAAGATAATAGTGGGGAGTGAAACCTCTTATCAAAATAGTCCTTTCACTTTCTCTCCTTGTGCTAGCTTATACCTATATGGGTATAAAGTACAATTAAAATGAAAAAATCAATGTTGCTGTATTTCTGATCTTCACTGTGTCCATTTTGTCCACATATAAATGGATTGCTGTTTTTAGTCTGAATAATCTGATTTTTTTTTTATTGTGCAGCTTTAGGCCCACTGTTTTTATTATGCTCTTGTAATGGACAAATTGTTTTTTGTTTTGTTTTACATGTATATGAAATATTGTCTAAATATGCACTTGTGGTCATTTTGGTTGTTCATTTATTATTTCAAAGAGATCTTTATAGCAATTGCGATGATCAGTAGCTTATAACTACATAGCCTATATATATTTCATTCATGTATTTATACTTATTAGATTTATATGCAAGAATGAACATATATATATATTTATTTTTTTCATTTTAATTATATTTATGTTGGCCATATGGATATTTGGATATGGATATTTGGATATTTGGAAATATATTCCAATACATTTCTTCTCCGTATGGGTCGGCTGGTGTATGAAATGAAAGTGAAATGAAAATGTTTCTCATTTTGCAGGGGGGCAAAATGCAGGGGGGCAAGTGGAATCCTCTCAAGCACCCCTGGGCGTCCCCGGAACCCGGTTTGGCAACGACTGGTTTGGGCATGTTTGCCTCAGATGTGTGCCTTAGTAAAGTGCTGTGATCCTGAGGTTCACTGTGGGCTCAGCGAGCAGCCTCACTCTGACAGACCAGAATAAACGAGACAAAGCATCTTTTCACCCCCTCACAACCTAACTCTAAGGTAAGGTGCCTCTTGTCGCAAAATTGACAACCTGACAATTTGCCAAATGCGGAAATATAATAAATCATAACTGGAGCTGATTGTGCGGAAGCTCCCCCGGGGTGGACCGGGAAACGGGAACTGCGAGACCCGGCCGAGGACGCCTGGAGAGCGGCATGAACCGAGGGGAAAGCCGGGTGTTCAAACGGCCGCGGTTCAGGGCATTGTAATCCCCTTTAAGCTTAAACATCAACTTTGATGTTTTGTCTTACCTTTCTCCCGTTGCTATCGCTGGGGATCAATCTAACAAGTGATTATTGCTTATACCACAATAATTTGTTCGCCTATATCCAAGGGTTGTAGCCGCTATCACAATGAACACGGTGCAAAATGCTGATGACAAGTGAGTGTGTGTGTGTGTGTGTGTGGGTTTGTGTGAGAGAGCGTGTGTGTGTGAGCTAGTGAGAGAGAGTTGGGTGGGGGTTTGTCCTTATCTGCCCTTTACTTTTATGGAGATCCGTTAATGTGCTGAATATTATGAATAGCAACCATCCAGTGAGGCAGACAGTCTGTGGTGTCACCGTGGACAGAAAGCTCAGGAGAGCAATGTGGAGGAATACTGCAGAACCGAGTGCAGTGAGTTGAGAGATTTTGATGTAACAGCATGATGAGATTAGAGGTTCGGATACAAAAGGGGATGTGTTAGAAGAGAGCGGGGGCCTTTCATTGGCTGGTCACACACAGGTCATGGCTGTATTCTAATACTGTAGATTTGATCTCTGCCGTCCCGTCTGCCCTGTGAGGCTGAACTTAATCCATGGCTCTCCTTTTTGATGAACACAATGATGATGTCAACTAGGCTAAGACATCAGTAGCTACAGTTATTTGGAATCCCCTTTCACTCCATACACACACACACACACTGTGGAGAGAGTATAGTGCGGTGGAGCTGGAAGGGCAGCGTTGTAATGGCACTGTAGTGATGTACAGTACAAGGAATATGATAAGGGTTCACACATGAATTTTGTGTGTGTGTGTGTGTGTGTGAGAGAGAGAGAGAGATTGACAGAGGTAGGGAAGGGCCTGTTTTTCTTGTCCGTGTCTGAGCCAGCGTTCTTAACACACTCAGCTCACGCTGGGATCCACATATTGCCCACTTTCTTTCATTAGCTGTTCATCCATCATTCATGGAGGTGAATGAACTAAAAACTCAAGACACACAGGGAAGACTAGAAGAATTGGATTGATTGATTGATTTAGCACCCCAGCACCCAGAGAGAGAGAGAGAGAGGGGGGGGGGGGGGCATGGCTATGGAGGGAAAGATAGAAAGAGAAAGAAAGAGTGATGTGATTAGATTACTTCCCAGGAATCAGTACTAGTGTCAGTGAACCATTATACAATAAAAGGTTGGCACGAAGACACATACCAGCACTGGGTTGGGTCACGGACACAAGAATTGTTTGACGGCCCAGGGCAGGTGACACCTCGAAGGAAGTATCTCACACACACACACACACACACTTTAAATGCTTTATTTATCCACTAGATTAAATTAGATTTTACACAGGATTACATAATTGAGGATTACATAATTGACTCCCATATTTTGGATAACAACCATGTTTACAGAGACATTTATAGGCATGACAGAACTGTCGCTGTTGACCTGATATTTCCTTTCAATTTTTCAATATTTCAATTTCCCCTTCTCCAGTGATGTATAAACACACTCCTGTGTGAGAAGATAGAGCGACGATAACCAGCACTAGCAAGTTGGGGAAAAATATGAAAGGAGAGTCGAGTTATGTAGAAGCAGCGATAAACAAGAATAAATAGGGAGGAGTAGTGAACAAGTCCCTCCATTAAAGGAGGAGGAGGAGTGAGTGGGTCTTTCTGTGCTTGGTGATTCAGTGCTGTGTCAGCACAAAGGCGTCGTCTGGCTCTTTGAAGATGAAGCCATTGGGAAACTTTACGACTCTTTATGGAGAGATTATGATGCTTTACGAGATTATCATGCTTTATGAACAAACCTTTAAAGGTCGTAAAGGTTTCCAGATTTATCAGCCCCCTGCTCTAATCTGTCTATCTGGATCCCCAATTTGTCTGCTCTGAATGGATATATCTTCCCTCCTCTATTCGTTGTTTTGCTCCCTTTAAGAAACATGGAGGAGTTTCTTGTCGTCTCTTTGTCAGTTTCTGCAGTGGGTTTCAAGGTTTTAGAGTCATCGTGTGTGTGTGTGTGTGTGTGTGTGTGTGTGTGTGTGTGTGTGTGTGTGTAGGGACAGTAGTCTGTGCTTTCAAAGGAAGATATCATGCATTACGTGAGTTTACAGGGAGCTGAGAGCAATGGCGCTGCATGTCTCTCTGTTCTTCACCTCCTCCCTCCCTCTTTTCTCTCTACTCTGCTTTAACCTTTTCTGGTGAGAAAATGCCACGTCAATAAAAGCTTTTTACCATGAGTGAAAATCAATGTGCTCCAATTGCACCTCTTTCCAGGCATGCCCAAAGAACAAACGAGTGGTTTCACTTCTGCATGAAGGATAGTAGTTGTGCATGAAGACCATGGGAAAAATACTCTTCTCTAATATCATTTTATAGATTGAATTCAATTTGAAATTCAAATGGAAATCTAGACCCTCTTCAGAGACACTTGAATTGCTATTTAATTTGATATGACTCTACGTTAATCTTTTTGACCCTCTATTATTAATCAGCAAGCTCAGATTTTACTGTCCCATAAGAGACATCTGGCTTGCAGACAGAGTTACAGTAAAAACATGCAATAAAAACACATCATAAAAAAAAACAACAACACAGTAATATAAAACAATAAAACTCAATAAAACAAATTGCCACAACATATATATCCGTATAGACCCACACCAGACAATCATTGCCCCGGCCGGGCTATATTCTGTGATATTGCTGCTTCATATACGCCTGTTGATAACAATTGCAATAAATGCAGCCATAGCGCTCTTTATTGTAAACACAGGCAGGGGCTCCAGCTCCCTATACAGGCCAAGGTCAGGGCAACCAACAACTGCATTTGCCTTTCAGAGGACCTGCCACCTGACTGTCCATGAGCTGACATGATCTTAGCAGACACCTTGCTTAGGCTGTTGCCAAATCACTCCAAAATACAAGTACGTTGTTTCGTATAAATATCAAAAGCCACATCAATGAAAATGTTCCAGATTTACACCAATGCAGAGGAAAATTCGTTTTTTTTTTTTACTGTCATGTTGTTTAGTTTACTGGGTAAGATTCATTTAGCATGCACATTGTAGCTCCGGCTCGACGGGGGCCAGTGATTCTATCTAAAATGTTATTATGGCTTGAACTGACTCGTGTTGTTAATGGACAGGGGTGGGTATTATCCACTAGAAACCGTGTTACACTGAGTGGCATCATCTGTCATCCCGCTGGTTTTGGAGAGGAATTTAGAGATGTGTGTGTGTGTGTGTGTGTGTGTGTGTGTGTGTGTGTGTGTGTGTACACGTGTCTTTGTTTGTGCTATGATGACCCTGCTATTTATAGAACTCTTGAGGCATAGAAGAGCTCACTAAGAGATGAAGAGAACAAAACATAACATTTCTCTGTCTGTCTCTCTCTCTCGCTCTCTCTTTCTCCCTCTCTCTCCCCCGGCTGGTAAATTGCGTGGTACTTTCTAGAGCTGATTATTCTCGTCACGTCTTGTAGCACAGCTTGTACAATGAGAATCAAATGGGCCTCCTATCTGATGCTGTAATGGAAAGTGGCAAGGGCAAACATCAGAAACACACGCATACACACTTTCTCATGCATAAGAGTAAATATTTTAGGATAATGTTATTCATGGGCATGCTATGAAAGGTACAAGCAGGGCGTTTTGGGAGGAAGATAGTAGATTTGACATTAGAGTGACATTGGTTACTCCTCTGTTCCTACTGTCCCTACAGTCGGACTAGCAGGCAGGTTGAGGTGTGGTGGTGAATTGTAGTGTTGTTAAAAATAAGTGTTTGTGGAATAAATGATAACAATCGTACATCAGTAACATTCAGGCCATTAGACTTTGATTAATAGTTCATCTGTCCTGTCTCTCTACTGACGCACACAAACACGCTAAAAGCCCCCTTGTGTCATTTGACGATTGCATTCACTTTCTCAATAACGCAGATGCACACTGAGAGCCCCCTCGTGCTTAAACACGAAGAACCGAAGGCCAATTATGAGATGATAAACTGCTGTGTCAGCGTCCTCTAAATGCCCCCCCCCCTCCAGTAATTAGACCACAGCACCTGCTGATTAATGCTTAGACGCTCAGTCCGACAAGGCCTCCTGCCTCCTCCTCCTCTCCCCCTCACTACAGTAACACTGCCTCTATCCCCTCATTCTACTTTATACCGGAACTGACCCTTTAACAATTATTTCAAAGTTGTTGGTTTGGTGTGTTGGTTTGTTCGTGCGTAACACTTGCTTTGTGCTTAAGGAAATTACGGTATGCACTCCTTAGAGTCCTCCTTAAGGGAAATCCAGTGTGACTCGTACACCAGGCGGTGCGGTAGAAGTCACACAAACATGAGCAGCTCTCGCTTGCTTGGAAGTGCATTCACACACCAGGAAGTAGCTTTTCTAACTGCAGTGGCTATTAGTCACCTCGTGAATTAAATATGCTGTTCAGCGATTCTCTTAGTTACAACAATACTACCACAGCGTCAAATATAAATCTAATGCTGTTTGTGGTGCTGAAGGTTTGTTGGATACTCCATCTCCATTTCTCTCTGTCCAGAAAACACACGCCGAAGGGATGACTTTCAAACACTCAGTTGAAGTCACTGATGTGAGGAAGTGAAGTGTCCGTGTAACTGGTTTGAGATTGTGACTAGTGGCCCAGTGATTGGTTTGATATTGGGCCCACATAGATAGGAATTGTACTAGTTCTGTAACCACTATTCCACCTCTCCATTTCTCTCTTTGTCCACCCCTGTTCTCCTCTCTCCACGTCTTTCTACCGTCTCAGAGGTTTATGGATCAATGCTTGGTGGGGGTAAGGTCACCTTCCTGGGACCAGCCAATCAGAGAGCTCACTAGATGAAGTCAAAGCACCGCCTCATCCAAAGAATAAAAATGCTACTCAGGCATTATCTAGTCCTCTCACACCGGGGACAGAATGGTCTGGAGAATAGTATAGCAGCTGTGTGTGTGTGTGTGTGTGTGTGTGTGTGTGTGTGTGTGTGAGCGTGTGTGTGTGTCCTTGTATATGCATGCGTGGCAAGAGGCTGCAATTTTTTTTGTTATCAGAGACAAAGGTGTTCCAGATGGCTTCCTCAACAAGATATTCTGGTACGGTGCAAAATCCCTCACCTCCAAAGCCAGCTGCCCATCATCCTTGATTATAAATATTTTATTTTATGAGTTGGCATTCATATCACAAATGCAGTATTTAGAAAACACTCAATGTGATTATTTGTCAGTCACGCAGCATGAGCGCACGTGTGTGTGTGTGTATGTGTGTGTGGTGGTAATTAAATGTTTCTGCAAAAGAACCCAAATGTGTCTCATTTGAGGCGTTCATGGTGTCAGCCTCACCCTCTCTCTCTCTCTCTCTCTCTCTCTCTGTCTCCCCACCTTCTCTCCCTCTCTTTCAATCACTCTCTGACTTTCACTCTCATTTTTTTTTACCAGCAATGGGCTGTGATTGGCTTATGGCTGCAGGGCAGAGTAAATTATTAAGGCCTGCTCTTTATTTGCCTGTAAATGCTCTTCTCTCTCTCTCTCTCATTCTCTCTCTCGTTTTCTCTTTCCCTCGCTCGCCTCCAACTCCCTCTGCCCATTTAGGAAGAGAGCAGAAAAGGAAGGCACTGCAGCGTGGGAATAGGCAAAAGAAAAAGGGAAGATAGTGCAGAGACAGATACTGTTTTTAGTGATGGACAGATATGGAGGAAGACAAAATGGCAGTGGGGAAATGGGAAAAAGAGCTATGAAGCATGAAGCATGTCTGCTTATTGCAGAGAGAGAGAGAGAGAGAAAACGCTCAGAGAGAGAGAGAGAGAGAGAGAGGAATATGATGTGTATGTGTGTGTTTATTTAAGTATATATTTTGAAATTGAGAGAGAGAGGATGAATTGCAAGGCAAGCACTTTCCTATCCTCCACCTGCCACCTGCCCTGCGGTGAGACCTGAGTGCATCTCAAGAGAGAACACACGCACACACACACACACACACACACATGCGCGTAACTGCTTTGTGTGTGTGTGCGTGAATGTGCTTGCATAGTAAATCGAAGAGGGACCATTTGAGAGTTGCTTTCATTAGAGAGCTGTTACAGTGGGAGGGGATGGGGGGAGGGCAGAGAGAGAGATACACACAGAGGATCAGAGTAGAGAAAAAAAATGTTTCCATTTCCATCAATAATTCAAGATGTGCATTATGTCCTGTTGTTTGCAAACTTTACGGCACAGCGATTTAACAGTGGGAAACGACGCAACGTGCACAAACGGGGATTAGCGATCATTTGTGTCA
>JAXDDW010000135.1:330000-497500 GCA_034670385.1 Hoplostethus mediterraneus | reverse complement strand
TCCATTCAGTCATTTATTTAAGGTGAAAACACGGGTCTCGGGGGGGTCACAGTTACTCTACAGGGCTGATCTGTAAGTAAGAGGTATCATGTCAGCTGTTTGACTTATTGATTTTTGCTAGAGCGTGGCCCCTAAAGCATCCCTCCCTTCCTATCTGTGGGCCTCCATCCATAACGCACTGTGTTCCAGCTGTGTGACTCCGGCTTCCCGTGGTCTTCCCAGGGTTGCTGCGGAAGGTGAGGAGGGTTCTGGCTGGCTGGTCTGCTGGTCTGCTGGGCGCCCCCGGAGTGCCTGGATGGGATGGCTCCCCCGGGACCCCTTATACTGATCATCATTCTCTGGGAATGCTGCTGCATTGCAGATGGAGGGAGGAGAGGGAAAATAAATAAAAGCAGAAGTGAAAGAAGTGCAACAATGGGTGAAGAAGAGCAATAGTTTGTGGGAAAACAGATGTATGCGGGCAAGGGGAATGAGGAAGAGGAGGGGAGTCAGAGAAGGAGGTGTGTGAGAGAGAGAGAGAGAGAGAGATGAAACGTTTCATTTCATTTTCAAGGACACTCAGGTCCCCTCTGTGGTGGTTCAGTGTCGGCTATTCTCTGTTCTCAATATCTCTTCAACAATAGATCCCCACGTCTGCTTATTGCAGCCAGCTATTGCAGCTACACATCTATTACCTCAAAACAAAGTCAGAGAGAGAGAGAGAGAGAGCGAGAGAGCGAGAGAGAGAGAGCAAGAGATGATAAACAGACCATGTCCACCCTTTCATTGCATGTCAGACTCTATGATTAACAGCTATAATCTCGCACAGCTCCATGTTCACTCACTTTCATGCATGCATGCAGGGTTTGCACACACACACACACAAACAGAAATCCTTTGCACTAGTCTGCATCCTGCTTTTAGCATGATTATTGATTGCCATATTGATTGATTGGTGAGCATGATCTAACCTAATATTCAGTATTATTGATTGACTGGCGTGGTCTACAACATAAGGCGATTTCCTATTGAATAATGATGATGACTCTTCTCTTCTACAAAATATGTGTAGCCTGCAGATCATTATTTGGCAGAGAGGAGCAGGAAATGTTACATTAATTTGTCATTGTGGTAAATGTTTGTGGTTTGGTTTGTGCGTAAAAGGGTTTGGCACTGAAGTGCGCTCTCTTTTTCTTCCTCTCTCTCTCTCGCGCTCTCTCCCTCTCTCACACTATTTCTCTCTGGAAACACTAAATACATGAGAGCGTGGTCGGGGAAGGGGTGAGGCGAGCATTATCTCTTGCTCTCTCTATCTCTACCTCTAATATACTCCAATATACTCAGCTTGCTCTCTCTAGTAGTAGTTACCGGGAGTGCGGTTGCCAGGAGAGACGCGCGTACAGTGTAGTTTAACGACAGAGTGGAAAGGGCTCTTCCCCCGCCATTTCTTCCGTCTCGAGCCCTGGAATGTCGAGTAGCGGCTCGAGCTCTTCCTCGCGGAAGGAGTTCGACGTGAAGCAGATCCTCCGGATCCGATGGAGGTGGTTCGGTCACCCCGCGGTGCCTCCGCCTCACTCCACCCCGCTAGGAGACTACTTCACTGGGAGGAGAACGGGCGACAGCGCCGGAGACGGACCCTCAGTTAGTGGCTCTAGCAACGCGAATTCCACTGCCGTAAATCCCAGTCCTGGGAGTCATAGCGGTCTGGTGGCCAGTGGCAGCGCCGGGTCTAATCTGTGTACCGGCAGCTATAACAACAGAAAGTTTATAGATCCGGCGGAGAGTCGGAGCGGTCCGGGAGCAGCCGCAGCAGCAGCAGGAGCAACGGGGAGCTCCTGTCCCCGCTCCCTCAGTCAGCCAGAGTGCCGGAGCTCCGCTGCGGCTCTGTCGTGGGTTTCCCCGCCGCCTCACCCTCACACTCGCCCGGTAGCGAACGTGGACCCCCCCGCCGAGGGCTCGCTGCCCCAGGTGGTACCGGAGCCCTCCGCTCCTCCCGGGGTTGAAGAGGAGGCGGCGGGGGCTGCAATCCCCGAGGAGAACAACCCCCACCCGGACACCGACTCCAGCTCCTGCAGGTAGGCGAGTACAAGGGAGAGCGGTGGGAATTTGGTTGGGAATTTGGGTGTTTTTTATGTCTGCTTTTAGACATTGTTACGGAAGACGGATATGAAATGGCGACATTTCTCCGGAGTCTTTAAAAGTGATGTCTCGTTTTGTTTTTCAAATGCAGTCTTAAACCTCTACTACAATTACTCCGGGCTTTTGAAAAAGTGAGGCCGAGTGACTTCTTTACTGTCACTCAATTGTGATTTCTAGAGAAATGCAAAAGTAATATACGTGTGGTTACAAAGGAAGTGACGAGAGTCTGAGCTTACGTTTCTCTCCTCGGAACTTTATCTTATCTTATCAGAAGCGTGTAATTTCCACAGATCCGTTTGAATGTTACTTGTACCTTTGCTGAACAAGCAAAGTGGTAGGTCAGACAGGATGCAGACGTGGATGCCTTACTCATTACCTAGAGAAGAAAGAGAGAGAGAAAGAGACAGAGGGATAATGATGGTTGAATACCTTCTGGACAGTATGTGGTCCACTGATCTCCTTTCATCCTCCTAATAGGGCTTCACCAACCAGGCTCTGTCGAAACACACACACACACACACACACACACACACACACACACAAATGGTACAGTCTGGGATTTTAAATGTTAATATTATCATATTTATCATATTAAATTCAAAGGACAAAGCTCTGTATGTACATACTGCACTTGGCATTTATATTGTTTTGCTTTCATTGACTGATTCTCCCGCCTGTGTGTGTGTGTGTGTGCGTGCGTGTGTGTGTGTGTGTGTGTGCGTGTGTGTGTGTGTGTGTGTGTGCGTGTGCGTGTGCGTGTGCGTGTGTGTGTGCATGCATGATTTACTGTGTTGTGTTAGTGTGGCGATACAGGTTAAGTGGTGAGTAAAGACATTTAATTAATAGTTGCCATGGAGACAGCAAAACAAAGTGCCTTAACTCCTCTTCAGTGCATCTGTACAGAGATGCCCAGATTTATGTCTTTATTTATAATGTTATGATACGGCAGTAAATATGATAAAGTAGAGAGAGAGAGAGAGAGAGTAAGATTGTGTGTGTGTGTGTGTGTGTGTGTGTGTGTGTGTGTGTGTGTGTGTGTGTGTGTGTGTAGTAGATGCTGGCCTAATGATGCAACTGAAAGCCTAGTATCATGCTCTATTCTCCCAAGACACATCAGAAGATATAAATGATTCATAGGACAGACACACACACACACACACACACACACACACACACACACACACACACACAATAACAAAATTCATTGAGAGCAAAGACAGACAATAATCTTTTAATCTAATATTCTTTTGTTCAGTCATCTACATTTGTGTTAACGGTGAGTGTGTGTGTGTGTGTGTGTGTGTGTGTGTGTGTGTGTGTGTGTGTAAGAGAGAGTAATACAGCTGTGAAAACACAAGTTATGATATGTAATGACGATGGGTGCCTTGCAGTGTTCACACAGGAAATACCTTTGGTTTAACAGTATAACACATACCAAATGCCAGCCTCATTAACAAGGGAAGGAGAACTTCTGATGTAAACCTGAGCAGGACCCAGACAGCTCAGTCAGTAGAGCATCGTGGGTTCAATCCCCACATAGTGTCAACTATCACCTTTGTAAGTCACTTTGGATAAAAGCGTCTGCTAAATGACTGTAACTGTAATGTAAGTGTACATGAATCCAACCTAACCTCATTCCTTCTACGTTATGCTTTCCTTACCAACACAGGCTTAGTTTATGCCCTATTCATGTGCAGTCCTGAGCATACAAATGTTCAGTGTTGTGTTTGTGTGTGTGTGTGTGTGTGTGTGTGTGTGTGTGTGTTTGTTTGTTTGCGTAGTCCTGTGATCTATTAAGCCTCTCCCTCTGAGAGCTCATATGTATGATATTCCAAGAGCAGGGGTGGCAGAATCCCAAATGGGATCGTGGGAAGAACTCATACAGAATCCTGGAGTGGCTGGAGGCTCCACTCGTCTCTTCCTCTTTCTTTCTCATTGCACCGCCCTTTCCCCACCCGTCCCGTCCCCCCTTTTAATCCTGGTGTGCATCCCTCTCTGTCCCTCTGTCCCGTCTTCATCTCTGCCCGCCCTCGTCCATTCATTTGCTCTCTCTTTATTCTCTGCTAATGTGTGGAAAACAAAGGATTTGTATTTGTCTGTCATTGAGGGTATATCATGTGACCGGGCACCATGGGTGTATGACCATGTCGTACATCAGCTTACAGCACTAAGTTTCTCCTGCATTGTAACGCTGTTAGTCCACAGGCTAATAAAGCTAGATAGTAAATTGCTTGAGTGAGGGAGGGAGGGAGGGAGGGAGTGAGTGGCCTTGAACAGTGCGAGGGTTTAGGAAGTCTGGTTGCATGGTGTTGATTTGGCACACACACACACACACACGCACACACACACACTTTCTCTCTCTCTCTCTCTCTCTCTCTCTCTCTCTCTCTCTCTCTCTCTCTCTCTCTCTCTCTCTCTCTCTCTCTCTCTCTCTCTCTCTCTCTCTCTCTCTCTCTGTCCATGTTGAGTGGCTGCCAGGCTCAATTAAAGGGACTGGAAGGCAGCGTTCCCCCACTTCAAAGCCATCTCCTCTGGCAGCATTTAGCCACACCACTGGTCTACACACACACACACACATAGATATACACATACACACACATACACGGACAAGAAGGATGGGAAAACCAGCCAGAATGCCTCCTTGGAGGGTTAGAATGGGAGAGGGAAGAGAGAAAGCTGAAGCAAAGATGGATTCTGCGCTGAGGGGGGATGGAGTGAATGATGGATGAGATTTGCTGAAGATGGGAAAAAGTGCAGATAAAAAGATGGAGGAGTAGAGGACAGACACAGAGGGAAGCAGTCAGAATATGTCTCCTACTACAGGAGACTGGCCATCATTAGCACACACACTCACAAACACATACTTGTGCGCGCACACACACACACACAATTTTTTTAAAAGTTAACAACTAAGCAACTGTGCAACTAAGGAGGTTGTTTTCACTTTCCCCTCTACATATTTTGTTTATACACACACACACACCACATCTTCAAAGGCCTTTCCCACAACATTTGTGTGTGTGTGTGTGTGTGTGTGTGTGTGTGAACACACATTTTCCTCATACTCAAATCAGTGTGATTTCTCTTCTAACTGCTGAGTTTAAATGATCTCATCCTCAGACTATCAGTTCATTTCTCATCTCTCTCTCCTTGTCTCTCTCTCTCTCTCTCTCTCTCTCTCTCTCTCTCTCTCTCTGTGCTGTAGGGCTCGCCCCGCCACTCCTGGTGTTTAATAAAAAATGGGAGTATAGCTCTGGCTTTCATAAATTAAATGCTGGTTTAGGAGCCATGGTAGCTGATGATTCACAGGGTAGCCATACTTCAGTGCTTATCTTTGAGAAACACACATGCACACACTAACTCACACACACACACACACACACACACACACACACACACACACAAACACACATACACTCCTCATCAGCTCAAATTGAAAAATAAGACATAACAGCCCTGGGTTTCAAAACCACCAGTGAATATCGAATGTTGAAGCCATTCTGTCTCCAAACCCTGCCCAGTTTCCCCTTTGTTGGTATATATACAAGGAAACTGGGAGCCATTAGGGAGCAGAGTAACTTACTGCATGTCCTATGGGCTCAGCTCCCATAGCTATTTAATTGGCAGCTTCTCTTTTAAGTGGGATAAATTTATCTGGCCATTTGCTCCTAGTAATTGGACCATTAAAAAGCCTTTGTCTGCTTCTGGCGACACACAATAATGCTGTTGAGAAGTGAACGAACGTGCGTGTGTGCGTGTGTGTGCGCGTGCATGTGAGTGTGAGAGTGTGAAAAGATGGTACACGGATGACAGCAGCTGCTCTCTTTCCACACATCTGTCTTCGTCGTCAACAAAATCAGCAACACATGCACTCAAAGCCTCTATTTGTGTGTGTGTGTGTGTGTGTGTGTGTGTGTGTGTGTGTGAACATGCACACCTGTCTTTGTCTGTACGTGACTCTCTGCGTGGCGTAGGACGTCCAACAGCAGTGCCACACTGTCCTCATGTGTGTCGATGGAGCCGTGTGCGTGTCCCGAGGAGTGTGTGTTCACCGCTCTGTCCCACGCCGACGTCACGTTCCGCAAGATGGAGGGATACTTGAGGACTCGCCAGCTGTGTGACGTCACTCTGGTGGTGGGAGACAGGAGGATACCTGCACACAGGTAGGAGAGCGCACACACACACACACACACACACACACACACAGAGCAAAACATGTTGGCGGTGAATAGATGTGGATATGATGACCTGCACTAAAAAAAAAGTCTGTGCAAGTGTCAAAATGAAGGTTGGGATGACGTCTGTAGCTGCTACCTGCATCATTTTGAAAGCAGGACTTCCTGTTTCCTGTATTAATGTTTTCCATGCCATATATCATCCTGTCAACATCCTGTGCTCATTTGGGTTGAAGTTGAACTTGGGTTGATATTGAACCACCTCCTGCACACCGCTATCCATCAACTGGTGGCTGGGCACACACTGAAGCAAATGTCAGCACATGCACACACACGCACACTCGCCCCTATTTGGATGATTCTACGGAAACGGTTACAATTGGGGGTTGTAAAAATCTTCAAATTTGTGTTCTATTTTCCCCAATTCTAAACCATGCATGTGTTAGTCCAAGTCAAAGAACCACAAATCTACTAAAGGTACAGTCACACATTTTTATTTTTATTTTTTTTACATATCTTCAGAATTTAACAGAATTTTTCTCCTTTCCAAAAATGTGTCACTACCGTAACAGAAAGAAAAGCTGAGATTAAATGACCCAATAGCTGCTCAAAGTGGAAGTGGTTCATCTTCCATCAATAGTAATCACTATTAAGTCACATTATGACTTCTTCTGTTGATTTTCTGTTAAAAATCTGAAAACCTACTTATTTTCTAAACCACTTTGCTTCGGTGGAGACAGCAATTTCAACCGTTTCTGTAGAATCACCCATATACATAAAATAATAACACAAACACACACAAAGATAAATGCGCAACACATGTGCATGCAACTTACTGCCATGTACGCATTAAGCCACAGTCCTAACACCACTGCTGACACATTCACACTAATTCTGAGCAACACACACGCGCGTGCACACACTCAGAAATATATACATGTGATGACGCATACACAGCATACAGATTTGACAAAATCACGCAGATACACACACATACAGCACAGGAACAAGTCCCCTTTTATTTTTATAGTCTCTCTGTACCACACATAGTCATCTGAACCTCTGAATCATTCATCAAACACACACACGCACACACGCCTCTCATCCATCTCAGATCCCACTCTGCTGCTCTGTCGCTGTTGCTCTCTGGGCATGTGGCCACTGGTGCAGCAGCAGGGTCCATCTGCACAAGGATGAGACAGAAGAGCAGCCCTCCACCAGTAGAAAGACTCCTTTTTTCCCCACTGCCTTCCGCTCCTTCTTCTTTGATTTAGTCCTCCAGGCACCGATGGCGACAAACAAAAGGCCCTGCTGTATGAGAATGGTAATGTGTGCGTATGTTTTTTGTCTATGGCTGTGTGTGTGTGTGTGTGTGTGTGTGTGTGTGTGTGTGTGTGTGTGTGTGTGTGTGTGTGTGTGTGTGTGTGCTCCAGCAAGGGGTGGGAGTAAGATGTCTTGGTTTGAAAGCAGTTGCTTTGTTCTCAACTGATTTATTGTATGTATTGGATAAAACTGCTTTTCTGGGAACAAAACACACACCCCTTTTCTCACACACACACACACACACACACACACACACAGACTGTACATGCCACTACTTATATATAGATGCATATTTGTTTGTTTGCTGCAAACGGCACAGATTGACCAATTCTCTAACTCTGTTTAGAGGGAAAGGACACGATAGATTAGCACCCCCGCTTCTCTTTTGCTCTCTCTCTCCCTCTTCCTCGCTCTCCCTCTACAGTATCTCTCCCATGCACATTCATACATAAACACAAACAGGCACAGTACTCATCCTCAAGGCCTTGAGTTTCTGTTCTCTGCTCCTCTCTCTCTTGCATTTTGCTCATTCCATTACCGTTTTACACACTGCATGCCATGTCTCTGTCTCTGTGTGTTTTGCATTTTGTGTGTGTGTTTGCAAATAGCCGTGTGTGTGTGTGTGTGTGTGTGTGTGTGTGTGTGTGTGTGTGTGTGTGTGTGTGTGTGTGTGTGTGTAGAGAGAGAACTAGAATGCTGGCAGAGCAACTTCCTACTGATTGTAGTCTATTTTTACATCCCTTTCTGTAAAAACACAGATCATAGATCTTACACATACACATATTCACACATACATCCTATATCTGGAAAACTACACGTGACTGCCATTTTTGGATACACCTCCTTCCTCCTTCCTGCCGCCTCATCTCCAAGGACACGGAAATAATAAAGAAAAAACAATATCAAATGACAGTACTTATTTTTTAACAGAAATGTGTGTGTGTGCCTGTGTGTTTTTAACTTCATGGTCAAAGGAGGAGGGTAATAGTTTGTTGCACAGGGGAATTAATTAAGTCTTTATACAAGTGACCTTAAGATTTAAGCCTCTCTGTCCTTCATCTGCTCTCCTTCACTCCATCCCCCTCTCTCTAAATTTTTCATTGACCTTACATTAAGCTCCTTCCTTTTCTCTTTCTGACCCTCACATAGTCTCGCTCTTTGTCTCTCTCTCTCTCTCTCTCTCTCTCTCTCTCTCTCTCTCTCTCTCTCTCTCACTGTCTCTCTCTTTTTTCTCTCTCATCCCATAAGCTCAGCTGTGATAGACATATGCAAAGTGAAAAATCTCTTCTCCCTCAATAGTCAAGTAGTATTATGGATTGGAGTGAAATCCCTTTCAGGAGGTGTGTGTGTGTGTGTGTGTGTGTGTGTGTGTGTGTGTGTGTGTGTGTGTGTGTGTGTGTGTGTGATATGACATCCTTACAGTCGGGGTGTGAGTATTGATTACCTTAGCAGAACAAAGCCTTTTCCAGTTAGAATAAGCTCCTTTGTCTCTGTCTCCATTCCTCCTCCATTCCCTCTCTTGCATCCACTTTCCCCTCTCTGTTTCAGATTCTCTTCCCCTCCCTCTCTCTACGTCTCACCACCATTTGTTTTGTCCCTGTTTGTGGATAAGTCAGTCCGAGGCAGGCAGCGTGCGCTAATGTGAATTGCTGATGTTGAACAAATTCTAGTTGGCCTATAAAATGATGTGAAAACCACAGTCACTCCCTCTCTACCCTCGTCCCCTATCTCTCTACTCTCTACTCGCTCTACTCACCAGGTTATGCGTCTTTATGTGTTGACCTTGGAGGCAGTTTCCAAATGGCAGCCCTGCCATAAATATGAGCTTTGGGAAGCTCACAATGTGCAAGTTTTTGTTGAGACTCTGCCACAGAGGTGTTGATTCAATTCTGTGGTCAATTTCGAGGCTGTAGTTTTGTGGTTTTTACCAACTATCCTGTGTTTGTCGATCCCCTTCTGGTGAGCTTCGACTTGCAGTTAAATCATTTTGCAGTTTTTGTGACTGATGCATCAGCAGTTTGGGCACCAACGCTGTGGCCTCTTTGGAGCTCTTTTAGTAGCTTCATGTTGCTTTGATAGCTCACATATAAAAGTGGTCATTCTTCCACCTCTATTGGCATTCAGCTTAATATGACTTGCCTGTGTCGCTGCTTTTGTAATTGTGATTTAGTAACTTCAAAGTTAAAGTCCCTTTTCATTTGGTTCTTTCTGATATTTTGTCCACCCCCCTGTACTTATGACTCAAAATACAAATACAAAATACAAGTGATGTGGCAGGAACAGGGCACTGTGCAATGGCTGAAAGAACACAGACGTAGTGTAGTAGTAGTACAAGAATTGGCTTCAGGAAGAACAAAAGAGGCTGCATATTATTCTTGTGCATATGACCCACTCTGTTCCTCTCTCTACCACCTTTCCCTCCCTCCCTGCCTCTCGCTAAACTGGTTCTGTTGTTGGTGCGTAAATGCTTTGCAGCCATGTTGGTCAGTTGTGATGTTCCCCTCATCCCCTCTGGTCTAACGTTCTCCCGTCTCTGTTCTGCTTCCATCTATACTTTAATCTGCATCAATGTACTTTATTCCTCTTGTCTTCTCTGGCCATCTTTCTCGTCCCTACATCCCTTTTCCTCCCAGACAGGTTTTGTAATCATTTTTGGGCTACTTTGTGGTATTCCTCCATCCCATCCTGCCTGCTCTCTCTAATGTTTTCCAGCCCAGATTGGTCAACAGTGTCAACAGTACTCAGTCCATCCATTACAGCTGTTCTCTGCCTAATGCCCTACATCCTCTCCCCCTGTAGACTGGTCCTCTCATCCGTGTCAGACTACTTTGCAGCTATGTTCACCAGTGATGTGCGGGAAGCCAAGCAGGACGAAGTGAAGATGGAGGGGGTAGACCCTGATGCACTGTGGGTCCTGGTGCAGTATGCGTACACAGGTACAGACACGGATTTTCTTCATTAGAAAAAGTTAAATACATACTGTCAAACTGCACACTAGTCACACACAGGTAGAGGCAGCTTCTCTTCTCTTCCTCTTTCCTCCGTTCCACTCCAGTCACTTCTCATTTGCTTCTCATTTTCTAATTTATGATCAACCCAGCGTTGAAATGAATACACAAGTTTGTTATTTGTATTTGGAACTTAGTAGCAGACAAGTAGTAGACAAACTCATGACTTACGATCATGGTAATCTTTCTAATGTACATTTTTAAAGCACTAGGAAGCGATGGATAGCTGTGATCAACTTCTCATCTGTTTTCATCCCAAAAGTTCAGCAGTGTTCAACCTTTCTGTGCTAACTGGTTGACCGCCATCACATCAGCTGAGTTTGTTTTTTTTTGTCTTGTCTTTCTCTATCCGTGTGTCTTCCTCCCTCTCTCGCTCCTCCAGGTCGTCTGGAGTTGAAGGAGGACACCATCGAGTCGTTGCTGTCGGCCTCCTGTCTGCTACAGCTGTCGTCGGTGGTTCAGGCCTGCTGTTCCTTCCTCATGAAGCAGCTCCACCCCTCCAACTGTCTGGGCATCCGCTCCTACGCCGACGCTCAAGGCTGCAATGACCTGCACAGGGCCGCTCACGCCTACACCATGGTTGGTGCAGAGCCAGTTCCTCTGTGTTCATTCAGCGCTGCTAGGGCCACCGCAACAAAATACCGTGCCGGGGGAAAATATAGATTTGAAAATAAACTTTACAACAAGTGTGATTTAGCTCACCACCCCCATAACCCCCATATAACCCCCAAATACAAAGAAGTAGGACTGAACATCCGGTGTTTTAATAATAATGTGTCCAAACAAGCAATATTTAGTGCTGCAACTCCAAATGCAGCCACAAATGAAAACGGGCGTATTAATGTACACCCCCACGCGTTCATACACACACACATACCAGAAGATTAAAACGTGGCGCGAGGGCTCACTCTGTCTCCCTCTTTCCATTATTCATCTGTTCATCTGTAGATCGTTGCATCTCCCCATCTCTCTTTACTTCCACCATTTCCCTTTTCCAACCATCCCCCTCTCCCTCCATGAGGTATTAACCCAGTCAGTTTTTTTTTCCTTTTTTTTTTTCATTTCTCTGCCCTGATGTTATTCTTGGCCAACAAAGTGGTTTCTCATTCACAACGCACACACACCATTATCACGACAATGACTGTTTTCGCACAGGGTTGCTATGGCGACTGTGAAATAGCTGCTTCATCCAGTCGGTTATTCTTTTTTTCCCGTTTCGTGTTCTCTCTACTTCCCTGTCCCTTTTTTATTTTTTTACTTCCCCTCCCTCTCTGTCTCTCCTTCTTTGTGTCTCTGTTCCTCTCTTTCGGTCTCTCTCTCTCTTTTCTCTCTAAGTGGATTATTATTAAACTGTAATCTGGGGTAATTATGTCGTAGGGGTGGCTTTATCTAGGCATGACTGGCTGCCTGTGTCTGTAATTCAGTTACGCACACACACATACATGCACGCACACAAAAACACACACAGCTCACAGGATTAGTGCAATTTGTGTTAAAGCTATACAATAATCTGACTTGGTGCAGAAAAGCCTTGAGTTAAATTTACCACTCTTCACCCATTGCTGTTGTGTTGAAGAGACTCAAGCTCCTGACTCTCTGTACATGCTCTCCTTCCACCCCCTTCCCTTCCCTCCCATCTTCTTCTGCAACCCCTTCTTCTCACCTCTGCCTCCCCACCCTATTTTTTCCCACTCCCCTGCCTCTTTCCACACCTTTCTCCCCATCCTCGTTTCCCCTTATGTTCTCGTCTCGATCCTCCTTTTTGCTCCACCACCACTTTCTCTCACCTTTCCTCCCTGCGTTCGCCGTTATTCCTTGCGCAACCACTCTCTCTCTCTCTCTCTCTCTCTTTCAAATTTACTCCACCTCCCTAACTCTTATAACCATTTCATCCATCCTGCTTACTCTAACCTTTCTCAACCGTTCAATAATCCTTGTCTCGCTTCTTCCCTTTCCTATTTCCTCTTCCATCCTCTTCTCACTCCTTTTTCCTGCCTCTTTTCCCCCCTCCTTCATTCCTTGCCCAACCTCTCTTTCTTTGCAATTTTCTCCACCACTCTCCTCCTTCACCCTTATAATCTTTTCATCCATGCCTCTTTCTCTTTCCTTTCTCAACCCTCAATTTCTTGCACCCTCTCTTTCCTTCCCCTCCCCGCCTCCTTTCTAAATCTTTCTCCTTCTCTTTCCCTATGTGTCCACCTTTTTTTTTCACTCTGTTCCTCTCACTCTCTCAACCTCTCCATCCATTCCCCTCCTACTCCCTTCACACTCTCTCATTTCAACCTAATCCACTTCTCTTCTCCTTTACCCTGACAACCTTCTCATCCATCGATCCCTCTTACTCTAACCTTTCTCGACACTTCCCCCCTCTGTCCATCAGGAACACTTTCTGGAGGTGGTAGGAGGCCAGGAGTTCCTGCTGCTCCCAGTAGAGGAGATGGAGAGACTGCTCATCTCCGATGACATCAACGTTCCAAACGAGGAAACCGTGGTAACCGCGTTACTAACCTGGGTCCACCATGATGACTCTGCCCGGCAACCACACCTGTCCTCGCTGCTGGCTCACATCCGGCTGCCTCTGCTGCAGCCACAGGTGAGAGCAGCCGGGGTCCCTGTAGCAAATGACGACGCAATAACCGAATAGCCGAATTATCTAAGAACTTGTCAAAATGCAATAAATTGTTCCTCTCAGTGAGACAGAAATATCATAAATCCTGTTAATATAATAACATGCCAGATCTTCAGACTGATATTGCATTTTAGTTTTATTATATTTATATTTTGCTTATTTTACTCATTTTGTCAATCACTTATATGTCTTCATATCTCTACGGTGTAATAAGAAGTGAGAATCTGTTTTAATCTTTCTCAGTTTTCTATCAATCACAGTGGTCAAATATTCTACCACTGTGTACTCTCTGTTAAAGGTCAAATAAAAGTCTGGTTTGCTTTGAGGACTGGTTTCTCCAATATGTAATTCCATTTTTCTTAATAATTTGGTGAGACCAGATGGATTGAGGACTGTCCTGAAGCTGTAATATTTGTGGCCAGTTATGTCTCAATGTTTAAATGCCACTTTATATAAGAAGGTGACCGTCTCCACCTCAAAACCTTAATGTAATGTGTAATTTATGTTGATCAAAACAATACCAAAAACATTTTTGCAATAAAATTCTGTTCTACTTTATGGAGTTTTCTTTAAATTGGAAAACCTAAGCTAAAAAATGTTGTCTCCAATGTCCATATCACTACCGTAACTGTTTGAGTCTCCAAGCTGAACCAGATTTTAGACTGTTTAACTTTTAAATGGATAATTGGTTCTTTTATACCATGTGGGCATCTGCAACATGTCACAGGTGAGTTGAATTAAACTGCAAATGACTGATCTATTTCCTCCAACAACATTTTTTTGGAATTGTTCTGAAAGGATCCAGTAATCATGGCCAAGGCCTCTTTTCAACTTTTATTAAGTTTATTTTTTTATTGTTTGCTGTTTGATGTGCTGTTGTAAATTGACAGATGTGTGAAGAACTAAAGTTGTTTAAATTTCCATTTGCAAGATATTGTACATCTTGCATATCTGCATAACATACAAGCGTGCCAATAATCCTGGCCAGAACTGTGTATACCTCTCCCTTTCTCCCTTTCTCCCTTTCTCTCTCTCTCCGTCTCTCTCTCCCTTTCTCCCTTTCTCCCTTTCTCTCTCTCTCCGTCTCTCTCTCCCTTTCTCTCTCTCCATCTTCCCACCTCCTCTTTCAGTTTCTATCTCACACTGTCTTTTTCTTTCTCTGTTTCTCTCTCTGGCCTATAATTAGAGGGACTATAGCCATTATGCTGACTGTAGATCATTATGCTGACAGGTGTGTGTGCTCCAGTGTTTGTTTATTTTTGCGTGTGTGTGTGTGTGTGTGTGTGTATGTGCGTGCATGCCTCTCACTTTCCTCCTCCCTCTACCGCTGTCTTGCTCACTCTTGGCTGGTATAGTGGTGTAGCTGTCTGATAATGTGATGCTTAACAGTTTATATGCTAGGCAGAACCTCAATTAATGCCTAGGGCTTTGGATACACACCCACGCACACATACAAGTTTTCATCCTCAATTGAGTGTGATATCCCATTTTAACTGCAGTTAAATAATCTGTTCTCATCTCTCTCATAACTCATTTCCCTCTCTCTATAAAGAGAGGGATAAACACCATCCTCTCCTCCAGCTGAAACCACAAGTAGCTCTAACATGGAGTCAGGAGGGAAGATGGATGTCAGAGAGGGAAAACAATGGAATGGACATGGGAGAGAGAGAGAGAGAGAGAGCAGGGGATTGAGCCAACCTTAAACAATTGATAATGTGCAATCGTTTCCGCTGCTACACTGACAAATGGATGAACCATTCAGCAAACTCATGAGCCGTAAAAACGCCAATAAAACGAGGAATAAACACACAGACAATCAATCAGTATTCACCACCCACTTAGTCAGTTCTCTCTAGGCATCTATGCCCACCACTCATCAAGAGAGAACTTCAATTTACCAGATTAATGCCCTCCACTCCCTCCACTCCCTCCAAACACACACACACACACACACACACACACTCGGTCTAGTCTGAGTCATCTCAGTCTATAGGCCATAAATCAGGCAGAGTGCACCAAACAGATTTACAGGGTGGTAAGGGGGGTAGGGTGCTCATGAAAAGTCATGATAGAGAGGGTAGGTGTTGGTGTTGGTATAGTAGCTGCATATCTTAGAGTGGAAATGAGAGGGGAAGAAAGAATGAAAAATATAGCTGGAGGGGTGTGTGTGTGTGTGTGTGTGTGTGTGTGTGTGTGTGTGTGTGTGTGTGTGTGTGTGTGTGTGTGTGTGTGTGTGTGTGTGTGTGTGTGTGTGTGTGTGAATGAATGTGAGAGAGAAAGAGGAAGAGAGAGTGTGTTTGTGATAAGGGGCAGAGTATATGCTGTCCCTGCTGTCTATGTTTGAGCTGGGACAGAAAGGAGAGCAGAGCTTTTCTCCCCCATTGGGGAAGGAGGGGAGAAGGTGGGAAGCCCGGAGGATTCAGCCTTATCTCCTCCTCCACATTCAATCCCTCACACCATGATGAATAAATAGTACAGGAGAGGACAAACAATCTCCTCTCTTTCTCCCTCCCTAATGGATGTGAAGTAGGGTTCACCCTAATTTGTCCCCAGGCGACTGTATGTAATGCAAGCGTAGGTTCACCCTGGTGCGTAAGCTGCTTATCCATTTACCACGCCGGCTTCATGTTCTCCACGTCCGGTTGACAAAATGCTTCTATATTCAGCGGCAAAGTTAAAATAGAATAGCTGGATGAAAATAAACCCACTTTCTTGTGATTTTGTTTTTGCTGCTGCTGTCGTTTCGTCCGGGTCTTTCTTTTTGTGGTGGAGCAGAGCAGAGAAGAATCAGGGTGTTAAAAAAAAAAGTGAGCATTTGGGGTTTCCTTGTCCATATCTCCTCCGTCATACTTGTTCTCTGTGATTGATTCATCGCGGCCATTTCCGAATGTCCCCGCTGACTTAGTTACAGCACGCCCAGCGCATACCATACAGCACACACGCACGCACGTGCACAGGCTAAAAACTTCAAATAAATCTCTGGAAGATTCAATCTCTGGAATGTCCACTACTCTCCACCTATAACACCAACACACACACACACACACACACACACACACATGCACCTATCTAAATGTAAATCATGTGTTTCTTGCCTCCAGGAGAAAACTTGTTTCTCACAACCGTGCTTTTCATACAGGCAATGTTTCCGTGTGGATATATTTTAAGGAACAGACTGATGGATTGAAGTGCTTCATGCTGCAAGCCACATCTATGTGTGTGTGTGTATGTGTATGTGAGTGTGTGTGTGTGTGTGTGTGTGTGTATGTGTGCGTGTGGTTGTTGGTGTGATTTAATCTCTCAATCAATGAGAGAACAGCTTTCTTTAACCCTTAGACCTCCACACTCACTGATAAAGGTCCGCCACATACTCAGTAACCAGTACTCAATAAGCACATACCACATACTCAGTAACCGTGTGTGTGTGTGTGTGTGTGTGTGTGTGTGTGCATGTGTGTGTGAGCGCTAATGGTTGTTGGTGTGATCTAATCTCTCAATCAATGAGAGAACAGCTTTCTTAGACCTTTAGACCTCCACACTCACTGATAAAGGTCCATACCCATACATACTCAGTAACCAGTACACGTGTGTGTGTGTGTGTGTGTGTGTGTGTGTGTGTGTGTGTGTGTGTGTGTGTGTGTGTGTGTGTGTGTGTGTGTGTGTGTGTGTGTGTGTGTGTGTGTGTGTGTGTGTGTGTGTGTGTGTGTGTGTGTGTGTGTGTGTGTGTGTGTGTGTAGTTCCTGGCAGACCTGGAGTCCAACCTTCTGCTCCGGGATAGTGTGGAGTGCCAGCGGCTGCTGATGGAGGGGATGAAGTACCACTTGTTGCCCCAGCGCCGCCCCCTGCTACAGAGCCCCCGCACCCGGCCCCGCAAGGCCACCGTAGGGGCCCTGTTCGCCGTGGGGGGCATGGACGCTACAAAAGGTAGCACTGTCACTTACACATTCCCACACACGCGGATACACACACAAAAATAGAACATATGCGTACACGTAAACAGGACAAACGACAGTAAATCGATAAATCTCTTATTTTAATCAATATAATTAAATAATAATAAAAATGTGAAAATAGTTGGATGATATATGGATGATGAAATGATAATGAAATTAAATCTTCCGTTATTGAAAAGTAACTCATTGACACATTACTGACACCAGCAGCATGAATGAGTTAGTGCATTCATATTTCAGTTTGTGTTGTGTTAACAACGCAGCGTTTATCAAGTATTTTACAAAGGCTTCAAAAGGGATCGATCCAATCAGAAGTGAGGACCGGAACGATCCGTTTTATAAGCTTGAACACAACATGGTCGAAAATATGATTATAGTTCTCTAGTTTCTCAGAATATGTCCCATTTGAACCGAATCCCTTATAACTTGAAAACCTTTAATGGCATTCTAGAAATCCTGTAGGAGATTTTCTTACAGCTTCAATTTGATGGATCTGACATGAATAAAATGCTCATGCTCAGTGATCATGCTCAAATGCGCTGAAACACACCCACACTCAGCGGCTTCATGATGGCTGATTTACTTGATACTTGCATACTAAGAGGGATATTGAGCGCTACTCAGTACTCTGCTCTGCTCTTTCTCAGACCAATGTAACTAGGAATTGATTTACCATACTGTGGCAGTTAGGACAGGGCTATGAGAAACAAACCAGCTTAATTCCATCATTTAATTACTGTTGCCAGTGATTTCTTAGATTTTTTTGATTGAAATTAATAGAAATTAAAATGTGAAGGTGAATGGTTTCAATAGATACTGCGCGCTGGTTTATTTTTTTTAAATCATTTTATGAATCTATAACATGCAGAGTTGCTTCAAATGAGCATCCATGCATTCAGACCAGACG
Source organism: Hoplostethus mediterraneus (assembly GCA_034670385.1). Classification (NCBI taxonomy): domain Eukaryota; kingdom Metazoa; phylum Chordata; class Actinopteri; order Trachichthyiformes; family Trachichthyidae; genus Hoplostethus; species Hoplostethus mediterraneus. The sequence goes on along the minus strand of JAXDDW010000135.1, from coordinate 479,387 downwards.
TGTGAAGATTAAGTTCAAATTGATAAATTCCGTCTTTGGTTGGTAGAATGAGCGTATCCCCATTTTAAGATCAGATTGCAGTGCATGCTCCCTTCACAAATCAGGGCCTATATTTTTGTATTTACATTGTGTTTTGCGGTGTGTCCCAGGCGCCACCAGTATCGAGCAGTACTGTCTGCGTCAGGACACGTGGAGGCAGGTAGCCACCATGAGTGGTCGGAGACTGCAGTTTGGTGTCGCCGTGCTTGACGGACGTCTTTACGTGGTGGGGGGTCGAGATGGACTAAAGACCCTCAACACCGTGGAGTGTTACAACCCCCACAGCAAGACCTGGAGCGTCATGCCCCCCATGTCCACACACAGGCATGGCTTGGGTGAGCCCCCTTTTTTATACATGTGTGATTAACGTGCGTGCAGACTAGGGAGAGTCAATCCGCATTCAGTTCATATTGACAATGTTTTCGCGGACCGGCCGTCGGGGCGGGGGTGGTTATGTGTGTGTATGTGCGTGCGTGTGTGCGTGTGTGTGTGTGTGTGTGTGTTTTAATCAAACACATCTGGAGCTACAGATGTTCTGGCAGATAAATCCCTTGAGTATGTAGTGTCATCATGCTGCTATCCAGCAGAAATCTCAGCATGCTTAATGGCTTGGGTGTGGTTGCACACGCAATAAAGACACACACACGCCTTGTCTTCAGCCATCTGTGTGGTTTTATGGGCTTATTCAAGCGGAGAACTTTTTGGTAAGTTGCCCTGATTTAACCTGCGTATGTGACCGTGTATTGCAGGCGTAGCAGTCCTAGAAGGGGCCCATGTACGCAGTAGGAGGACACGATGGCTGGAGCTACCTCAGCACAGTAGAAAGGTGAGAGGCCTGGTGTTGCACACTAGCTTTATGGTATTGGTTGTGCTATTCTGTGTTGTTTACTTTGCTCAAAAAGCTGTGGGTTTTTCTTTTTTGGGGGGATTTACAATTCAAAGCCCAAAAATGCTATTTTGCACTACAGTTCTGATGATTTGTACATTGTTAATCCTTCTAGTATTAATGTTAATACTTACCACATGACCACATGATACTTACCATATCCATCTTTCAGTAATTACCTCATTATTAGTGGTGCTTGTGAGCTGGATAATGCTCAAACTCAGATGGTTAGTGCTACAGTAGAGCATCACACTTCAAACTGTTTAACTGAACAGATGATGAATGGAATGCTGTGATGTGAAAACGCAATTTCCTGACTGTGTTCACCAGCTCAGGTGTTGGAATTCCCATATAAATGTCCTGTGCATGCATGTTTCATATTTTGAAAACGTTGTGGCCCCCAAGGAGGGTTAGCCAGGTTCCACCGTATGCTGAACTGGGTAGTTGTTTACACCATTCCTACTAGGTGGGACCCCCAAGCTCGCCAGTGGAGCTTCATCGCTAGCATGGCTACACCCAGGAGCACCGTGGGAGTGGCTGTACTCAACGGGAAGTAAGTGAGCATGGATGCACTCCTGTATACTCAAGATCAACCAGGTTACAAGGAATTTGTCTCAGTATAGACACAAGACTACATACTGTACACCCCCGTACAACATTATTGTATATACCCACTATATACAACAAAATCAGTCAATAAATAAATAAAATCCAATACTAGTCGTTAGTAGACCCAGACCCTCAGAGTTCAGCACCCATACTGCCACAGGGTAGATGGTGTGATGAAACCAATACATCCTAGTCCTGCACCCTAATCCTTCTTCCAGAGGGAGGACTATAGGGAGAGAATTTCTTTAGGTGAGGGATGTCAGAGAACACCTTTTAGAGCATTACATTATATATGAGTGGAGAATATAGGAGAGACAGAGAGAAGGTTGTAGACACTAATTTTGCTGCTGAGCGTACAATCCTTTCCAGCTGCCTCCCGTCCTGAGCAAATGTATTGCCGTACCAAACAGAGATGGGAAAAGTGACAATGCAACCCGTCACAGCACGCTCGCATAGAAGCACACATACGTACTAACAGGAGGTTCTAGGCCAGGCTTGAATCGTAACCTCTTTGCTTGCCCTGGAATTCTCTAGCAGTCCACAAGGGAAGTTATTAGCATCGTAGTATTGTGTAGTTGTTATTATTCAGTGTCTCGGAAAGCGGCAACCAAGAAAGGCTTCACAGATGATAATTAATACAGAAACAACACCTTTTTGTTAGGCAGTGGTGTGTGTGCATGTGCGTGTTTGTGTATTCTCTGGGCTCTTTGCCTGATGGAGCTCATTACTTGCTTGACTGGTTCAGTTGCACTTTTTCTTTCTTTGCCCTCCTGACACACACACACACACACACACACACACACACACAAATCCACATCCTTGGACACGTGCACACACGTTGAGTGACTGGTTAGGGTTGTAATGCCCCAAGAGTGCTGGCTGATCGATTTTTCTCACCTCACTTCATCCCCCCGCCCCTCCACCACACACACACACACACACACACACACACACACACACACACACACACACACACACACACACACCTTATTCCGTCTGTTCCGCTGTCACTAAATTGAAATGGGACTCCCAGAGCCCAGAAATGTGCGCAGCTGGGTGAGTTTAAGTATGGCAGGCGTGTGTGTGCATGTACGCGTGTGTGTGTGTGTGTGTGTGTGTGTGTGTGTGTGTGTGTGTGTGTAGGTGTGTGAACAGAAGGATAACACCATCCTCTCTCTCTCTCTCTGTCTCAGGTTGTATGCAGTAGGAGGTCGTGATGGCTCATCCTGTCTGCGTTCAGTGGAGTGTTTTGACCCCCACACCAACAGGTCAGAGACAAGGGACTTCATTTAACCAGAACTGATTGGCATCTCCAGCTTTTTTTCTTGTCTGTTGTTGTTTCTAGAGAAGCCCTCCTATCTTTCTAATGTGAATAACCCACAGATCAACGGAGGAAGCTAAACCTCAGAGGGCATTAGAGTAGACCACATTCAAACAACATCTGTTCATCAAAGACATCCATTGCCTCAAATAGAAGGGTTAGGGCTTAAAAAAAAAAACACATTTGGGAACATTTTGACCTTCAAACTTTTGTCAGTAGTGCTTTTTTTGATGTAACTGAAAGTTTGTTTTGACTCAGATTTTTTTTTTCTTTCTTTCCCCATCCGGTTCAACTCGCTGACCTCATTCCCCAGGTGGAGTGGTTGTGCTCCCATGGCTAAACGCCGCGGTGGGGTGGGTGTGGCCACATGGAATGGCTTCCTCTACGCCATTGGAGGTCACGATGCTCCAGCCTCTTCCCTTGCCTCACGGCTAAGTGACTGTGTGGAGAGGTGAGTGTGAGTGTGAGTGTGAGTGTGAGTGTGAGTGTGAGTGTGAGTGTGTATGTGGGTGTGTGTGTGTGGGTGTGTGTGTGTGTGTGTGTGTGTCGTTTGTTGCTGTTTCATTATGTATGTGCATGTGTGTGTGATGCGAAAGTGTATGTATGTATGTTTGTTACATTTTGGCATAATCACTGTGTGTGTGTGTGTGTGTGTGTGTGTGCACAGGTATGACCCTCAAACAGATGCATGGACAGCAGTAGCCCCCATGAGCATCAGTAGGGATGCGGTTGGTGTGTGTCTCCTTGGCGACCGTCTCTATGCAGTGGGCGGTTATGATGGGCAGGTGTATCTCAACACTGTAGAGGCTTATGATCCTCAGACAAACGAGTGGACACAGGTACACACCCAAACACACACAAATGCATCAGCACACATACTTTTATATATAGACAGAGAGAGAGAGTCTACATACACTCATACAATTTATTAAGGCAAGGCAACGCTTATTTATATAGCACACTTCATACACAAGGAAGATTCAATGTGCTTCACATACAAACACATGTTATAGGCATTTGCAAATACCGTATTTAAACAGGTAAAAGACATTTGCAAGTACAATAAAACTATTTTAGTGTCATCGAAATGAAAGCATAACTTTCCTGATAGACATGGAGGCACTGATGGTTTGTCTACTGAAAAAGGCAGCAAATTCATTACATTTTGCGATAGAAAGAAGCTCGGGGGCAATTGATAGTGGGGGGTTTACCAGTCTGTCAACCGTAGAAAAAAGTGTACATGCATTGTTTGTATTTTTACAACCAATGCAAAATTGTCTAGGGTTTTTCAATTCTATGTAGTAGTTTGAAGCCTCTCTTTATAGATATTATACTGAACCTGGAGTTTTTGTTTTTTGCCATTTACGCTCAGCCTTTCAGCATTCTCTCTTCTCTCCTTTTACAAGCAGAGAATTTCTCCAGGGTGATTTTTGTTTACCAGAGATTGCTTTTTCCTTGATAGGTGCAATGCCATCAATAGCATTCATAATTTTACAATTAAAGCTTTTTAACAGTTCATTGATAGTAGGTGCGGTGAGCATTGGTGACATAGATTTTTCTTGCATAAAAGCTGCAGCAGTATTATCACTGATATGGCGTTTTCAAACAGTTGTCGTCCTGACTTGTGATAATCAGTAGAGGCCGTATTGTTACACACATAAATATATGCATAAAGTAGCACATATGTATAGACACATACTGTAGTTCAATCAAACCAAGTCATAAATCAATAAACAATAAGATGGTTGTATATATGCACACGCACACTGTCACAGAAGCACACAGCCTGACCTTCCTCCAGGCTCCTCTGCCATGTATCCTGGCATGTTGCTTTTACTGTTATGTAAATGTGTGTTTTATTCATGCTAATATTGTCCTTGCCGCTGTGTACAATACTGCAGTGGGGGCGTGGCGGCGGGGGGGGTTGGGGGGTGTTAAAGTAGAACAACGATCTCACTCAGCAGGAGTCTCTATCACACTCCATGTTTATATCCCATCTCTCCTAGTCTCAGAGGATTTCTCAACAAAGTCACTGGTAGTCTGCCTTATTAGAGAAATGCGCCATGCAGAGAAGAAGAGGGGTAAACGTGGGTGGATATAGAATGTGGAGGAGATCCACGGAGGGATGTGGATAAGATGAGACTTTGAGGGGAAATTCTTGAGACAAACTTCACCGTGTCTCCACCCTGTTCCCCCTGAGAGGCAAACTAGTAGATGTGTAGTCCGTCCTGACACAATTCATGATTACACAGATTCTGCTTCAGCACAAATCTGTCATTCCCCGCTAGCTCCGAGACAGGACAATGTTGGTGTGAAGTTTATGCTTAAAATTAAATGACTGACAGGTCGAGCATCAGTCAAATGTAGATAAGCAGCGGCTACAGAAACAAAGATAACAATCGTTAGAGGCACACAGCTACCTCTGCAGCACTGATTAAAGCTGATACTTTTTTAGGTGGGTGTTAACCACTGTTGTGGCGTTGGTATACCATATTGAAAGCCACATGTGTGCATGTGGTGAAGGGATAGTGGATGGATGCACAATGTTGTTAAACTGCACATAAACAGTTCTGGTACACAGCGATGAGCTCATATATACAGTTCATACCTGTACACTTATAATCTATAGCTTTTCTTGTCAATACAGGTGAGCTGTGATTGTGATTCTCTCTCCCTTTTTCCCTCTAGGTAGCACCTCTATGTCTGGGCAGGGCTGGGGCTTGTGTGGTGGCTGTCAAACTGAAGACACAACTACCAACACTTGACAGCGTATCTGATGTGACTCGGAGACCCAGCCCAAAGTCACTGCTGACATAGTCACCATGGTTACAGTATGTCTGTCCAATAAGAAGAAGAGAAGATATCCATCCCCCTGATAACATATGACCAGAACCAGGAGGCAAGAGAGTGATCACATCAGAGTTTCGACTGTAACTGTGGTTCTATGAATTCTGGATGGCCAGCAGAGGTCTTCTTCAGGTCGAGTCCTTATACCTGCAAAGTCACGTGTGACCTGGGATGACGTCGGGCACACCCCCAGTGTAAATCTTGTCATCCCGTACTCTGTTCCAACGGGATCTTCTTGCCAAGATTCCGAACGACAGAGAACTCTGGCGGTCATCCAGAATCCAACCGTAGTAACTCTCCTTCCATTTCGCTCTTCCTGACCACCAGAGGCACCGGATGACTCATACCAACAAGGTCACGAGGAAGCACTTACCACGCTAAGAGGTGAAAGGCGCTGGTGAGGCGGCCACCGCAACAGCATGGGGAGCGGCAACATTGAGCCTGTAGAAACAGACAAAGCTGCATGGCGAAGCCTACATAGCAGCAGCACAATGATGTAGATACGCTCCTAGTAGAATGGCACTTAACATTTACAGGCACAGGTAGGCCCCGGCATTCAAGATCACATTAACAATCCAATTAGAGAGCCTCTGCTTTGACAGGGCCTTGCCTCTCCTGTGCCCCCCATAACAAATGAAGAGATTGTCAGCAGTAGTCGTAGCAGAGATTGTCTCACGCAAGATAGCTATTGCCTCTACCTAAGCTTTGAGCGCCCACGCTGGGTACAGCGACGCCGACATTTCTTCCTTCCCCCTTAGCTCATTTGGGGTTAAATGTCGCTAGCTCAATCACTCTGTTGATTGATTTACATTACATTACGTATATTGACAAGGCGTGGAGCTCACTCACCTGTTTTGCAGAAGCAATGGCCATTAGGAATGCTGTCTTACACGACAGCCACTTCAGTTCGGACTGCCTCACTGGCTCAAATGGGGTCTTTAGTACAAATTGCAAATCCCATGAAGGTATGGCGTTTTCATGACATTTTTACATTACATTACCTTACAGTCATTTAGCAGACGCTTTTATCCAAAGCAATTTAAGTGCATTCAACATAGGTAGGCAAGAGAACTACTAGTCACATTTCCAAGCCTTTACCCTACGGTAGGCCAACCTTTGACTGGGTGTAAGGTTGTTCTTGTCGTAGACTCCTGCGACAGAGCCAATATGAGGTGAGGCCCAGGGCAGCCCATATGGGCAGCTATGTCATAACTTCTCGTTAGGAGGTCATCAGTTATGCGAGACTGCGGCCAGGGACAGTTGGTTTTTGGTTTGAGAGTTTCATCTGGGGAGACTATGTGGGAAGCAATAGATGCCTCTACCGGGGCATACAGTCCAACCAATCCAGTGTGATGGACGAGGGACCTTGGGTCCAGCCAGCACCTCTGGAGCTCCTCCTGTAAGGTTTTGAGAGGGCACAGCAAAGGCTGAGGATCCTGCCTGAAGAATGCACTTGTAGGTCGGTCCATAGGGGCAGCCCCAAGCATGCTAAGGCCATACATATAGCAGGCTTTATTGTGATATGGCCAGCCCCAGAATAACAGTCAACTCAACAGTCTGCAGCCACAAATAATAGGTAGCTGGCTTAAACAGCAGAAACACTGTAGCCACTACAATACCTACAAATTGGTTTGGCCCACTATTAGCAATAATGAGTGGCACTGTGAGGACATGAGCTACTGCAAAAACAAAAAATAATTAGCTGGCTTAAAATGCTGTCACACGTGTGGCTTAGCCAGAGAGATAATCAACTACTTGTATGGCTAGCTTCTCTGAAAGCAGAGGGCTAGCTCACAAGTATTGGCTCACGGGAGCCCAATTACACAGCCCTCAGAGGTGTAAGCACCCCCGGGCAACAACACAGTGAGGAAGACCCACGTTGCCCTGTATGGCTAGCTCTGCCAAGATTTTGCGAGGTGTCCACCGGGTCCACCATGTGAGATGTAAAAATAGCCTCTGTCATGTACAACAAGAGCGCAGAGCCGGCTAGCATTGGCCAGCACAAGTCGGATAATTAACTTGCCAACTTAGTTGCCCCGTTGTGTCTAAAAAGGCTAGCCCTCTGAGCTGGACTATTGAGTCAGTGCTAATAAGCCAACCAATACATAAAAACAAACAGAATTGGTACTCACCTGTCACCTCACCACCAGCTAACAATGTTGACCTGAAAAGATAGAAGGAACAGATTACAGGATGACGAGGGGTTTTCTAATGTCCTACGTCAGCCCAGGTCACAGGTGACTGTGTTGGTATAAGGACTGCACAAGATGGTGAAGATCCGATGCTGAAGTATCACCTCTTGCGGTCAGGAAGAAACAGAACTGAACACACTTCAGGTTTTACTTTTTACATACAGTCACAAAGTCAAAAGTTAATCTCTTTAAAAATTGATAATTACAAATTTAAAGGGTTATGGTTGAGGTTGAGGTACGGTATTACGTTTCTAATCAAGTTTTTAGATATGAACATGCTGATGAACATTCTGCCATAGAAATTAACAGCTGCTGACTTTCATGGCAAAGAGGAATCTGCAGTGTTTATCTGACAGAACAGCTGTCTCACTGATTTTTTGCATATTATTTTGTTTCCTTACACAAGGTGTGACACACACACACACACACACATACCTACCTACATGGGTGTTTTCAGCTCCTATTTCTGCTGACGGGAGAGAGAGGGAAAGCGAGAGATTGTCAAGACTGTCTCGATGCCTCATCATTTCACCCTCAGTTTTCCTAACAATTTCAGATAGCCTGTATTGATGCTATTTTAATATATTCACTATTATTTTATGCTGCACTTGGTAAGCGCTGAAATGCTCTCTTCCGTTATCTCTTCCTCTCGATTTCTGACAGCAGAAAGGGAGACTTTTGACATAATCAGCACAACTTTGTTTTATTATAACGTACTGCCAGCTCCTGTATTCATCTCTTCAATCAAAAGCATACCGTCATGCTGTATCTGATTATAGTTTGTGTGTGTGTGTGTGTGTGTGTGTATTTCTCCTTGTGTTCTTTCTCATCTGATGTGTGTATACTGTGACAATATGCAATTTATACTTTTCTGTTGGCTTTTTGCTACAAGCTCCAGTATCAAACTGTTGTCTTGGTCACACTCCAGACCTTTTATTTTTATGTTATTAACTTTTTGAACCGTTTTCCAAACAAATGAGGTCCATTAATCGCTTCTTGTTGGGTTTACAGCCTTGGCACTAATAATAATGATAACAGTGGTACTTTATCGATCCCTGTGGGGAAATTCTCTTTTCACTTCCCCCTAGAGCGCAGAATCAGCTATTAACAGGCTTGGTTTTGTGCAGGGCTCGGTAAGACTTTTCTTTGTGCCAGCTTCCTGCTATCACTCCACTATGGACATTTCTTTAGTGTGTGTGTGTGTGTGTGTGTGTGTGTGTGTGTGTGTGTGTGTGAGTGTGTGTTGCGTGTGCATGCTTGTACATGTGTGAGTGTGTTTGAGTGTTGAGGGATTGTGATGAGTATATTTTTATCTCAAATGGGAATCTTCCCCCTTCTCTCTTCTATTTTCAATTCCCTGAAGCTTTTTTTTCTTCATCCCCATTTTCCCATCTCATCACCACACACACACCGGCACACACACGTACACACACCATTACTTTATAGAGCAGAATTAGATACAGAAGAACAGGCCCTATGGTGAAACTATGAATTTAATAACGCAGAGTCAGCTGGTCCCGATGCTTTGTTTGATGTTGAGTTCAAAGGACCTTAATATGTTGTTAGAATTTGATGTGAATGCAGACAAAGGATCAAACTTGAGCGGAAAATGAAGCCCACCAATAACTGAAATAACCTTAGGTGTCCATACGCGTGGGCTTGTCTGAGCATGCTTATATGCCAAAAACCTCAAGAAAATGCATACTGTGGGTGCAATATTGATACATACCACAAACCAATGTTATGTTGTCTGCTTAAATGCCTGTTTCCCTCCTGTGTGTTTGGGTATGCTCTGCTTGTCTGTTGACTGTCTGTGTGTGTGTGTGTGTGTGTGTGTGTGTGTGTGTGTGTGTGTGTGTGTGTGTGCGCGCGCGTGTGTGCGGTGCGCGCGTGTGTGTGTGTGTGTCTCTGACAAACTCTGACAGTGGAGAGGCAAGGCAGTCGTCCTGTCTGTACTGACAGATCTAGAGCTAACATAGCCCCCAGGATGCACTTCTCACACACACACACACACACATATATATATATAAACACATACACACACTTGGACAATTACACGCACACACTCCTGCATATACACACAAGTAAACACACAGCTGAAAACCAAGTGCCCCAGGAGCCAGTGAAGATGGAAAAGCTGAAATTGGTCAGCATGACATCTAAAAAGCAAGGATGAGCAGGCTAGCTATTCCCCACCGCAGAAATGGTATTGTTGTTATTTCATGCTGCTTGTCTTTTTGTACCTACAGTAGGTTACACCTCCTCTTTACAATGGAACCAATGTTATGTATGTACATGCTGCTGTAATATACTCGTATTGGTCTTTTCTACATTAAAGTCAAGATGTGAATTAACCCTTTTTCCTTTTTTCTTCTGTGTAAAATATTGGTGCACAACTGCTTAAAGAATAACATCTAAATCATGTTTATGGTACAGAGATTTCTGCTGGCAGTTTCCATTTGTCTCAAAAGCCTGGCACTAATAAATGGTATTATACACACATGCACACACATAGGGTGTAAATATGTATGTTTATGTGCAGCTCTTATCTCTGACAGCATCCCAGCACCCCTCTGCAGTCTAAAGGTTTCAGTGGGATTTATGTAGTGTTTATTCCTGAAGAATGGTTTTGAATTAATTCTCTGGTGGGCTTGGAGGTAATATGAACCCCCATTATTCTGACGTGTGTGTGTGTGTGTGTGTGTGTGTGTGTGTGCACTTATTCCCTAACTTATAAGGTGCAGCCTGAGCCAGAGACGGCATGGAAAAGCACTAACTGAGCGAAACAAGTGTATGAGGAATGCTCACCATTTACAGATACTCTAACCCTGGGCCCATGGCCAGTAGCCAGGTGATTCACTGCGTTATTTATTGCAGGGGAAACTCTAAATCATAACCAGCTCTGACAAATGACTCCCAGTAGCAGTGAGAAATGATGCCAGTGACCTTGTCTTGCTGCCTTAACGGCACCTGAGTCCATTACATCCGACAGGAACAAAAGAGAGATGGAAAGTGTTGGACGACCGTCAGTCCTGCACGTAATAGTCATCCAAATGTAGGAATATGCCAACAGTTCAGACATGTTGCTGCCCACCTGCAGTGTCTCTTGTGGCTGTACAGAGTATACACATCTCTTCCTATGGATGTTTATACTACACTCCTATCAGCTTAATTACCACTGATGGTGAAAACACTCCTCTACCACTGCACTGACATTTACATCACGTTCACACGGCGAGCAACTTTGTTCATAGATCTATTTGCTCTATTCTGACTATTCTGAGTCATGTATTTTCCATTGCTTTAGTATTACCTTTTATAATGTTACATTGTTTTGATAGCTAGTGCTAATTAGCTAACATTAATTGAAAAGAAGAAATAGGAAAAAAATATAACAAGTTATTTCAGCTCTTAGCATTGACCCCAATGACAGATGCAACCATTTCCCAAGCATCATTTTTGAGACATTTATTCTTGTAGTCTTTCAAATAATAAGTTGAAGAGAACTGGGAAGCTTTGAATGGCTGTAATCAACCTCTCGTCCGTTTTGAGGAACTACTGTTCATGAAATGAAATCATATAGGAAAAAAAGGAAGCATGGAAATCTGATGTTGACAACTGGTGACTGGTGGCCAACTTTTCTTGGCCACCACTGATGACCATCGATACATCAGCCGAGTTTCCCTTATCGCTCAGCTCTGTCGGAAATTAAAGGACTTCTGGTTTTGTTGATCATGTTACTTACAGTGTGAACGCACAGTTACAGTTCAACAATGGGTAGCCTGTTTATGGAGTGAGAAATGTAAATACAGCAATCTAAATAATGACATAGGCCTAGTGCTGTATCTAATGGTACATTTACTGTATAATGTAGACGCCAAAGGTACTTCAACTGATGTGGGCCATTGCAAAGTTATTTGTTATAAACACACAGAGACTATGTTATTCATAGGAGAATGTCTGTGTACTTATACAAATTGTTAGTGTTAAACGATATCAGATTCCATGTTGTTTTACCCTGTTTAGATTACCATGATGATCTGTGCCACAAAAAATCTGACATTGTGTAAATCTGACTCAAAGTCTGGCCAACTCAACACTACAAACCTAGAGGACATGTTCAGGACATGAAATGAAAAGACATTTTTGTGAACTACAAAATAAGATCAAAATACATTCATTTGGGATTTAATTAATTATTAAATTCATGAAAGTATACATTTTTAATTACTAAAAAAAATCTACAATTTATCAAAAGAATTAACCCCCTTTATTCACTTGAGTTTGTCTCACTAGCAAAAACATGTCATCACATCTTCATTTTTCATATTAAGGTAATTGTAAGTCTTGATACATTTTCTTTCAAATTTGTTGTAATTTAACCTTTCTTGCTAGGAAATCATATATCAGGTCCCTTCAATATATTTCAATGAGATTTGAAGTAGTAGGGTAACAGTAGTAGTAGGGTGTATCCTGCTTCTGAATGCTGGAGCACAGTGAGGAATGCCTGTGTCACTTATGGATGGTATTTCATTCCAGCTCCTGGCGTTTAAAAGGTATCATCCTTCCCTCACTATATATAAAAGTACAGAAGGTGTCCTTTTTCGTAGTGTTTTTCCGTCTCATTACTTAATTGTCTTCCACGGTAACATTAGAGAAGAGAAAGTGCGCTTGACCTTGATTTTTGTGGGATGGATGCAGGGTGGAGGTGGCTGTTCAGTCTTTAGGTTAGAGAAGCTGATGATTGCTGGCATCATCCTTCTTCCAAAACGTTTCACTGAACGCTTACAGAACAATGGATAGAATAGGATCAGATAGGATAGATGTTGTGAAAGCTTGGAAATACACGGAAGTATTTACTGAATCACATGGGAAATACATTTGACCAGCTGAGGCCATAAAAACAGCACAGGGCTGCTATCTAGTGGTTTTGTTGTAGACACTACAGTCATTACATATTCTTATCATTTGGTGTGTCAAGCTCACAGAATTTATAAAAGGTGTACTAATGACTGTATGGTGCACCATATGATTAGTAAAGTAGTGGTGATAAAAAGGTAGGTAGACTATCCAGTCAGTCCTGTGAGTCTGTCATTGCACTTTGATTAATATGATTAAGATGATTTCTAGATTGTATGTGTCGAACATTAGCTGTATATTTGTGCTGTGCGCCAGTGGTTCCCAAAGTGGGGTCCAGGGACCTCCAGGGGTCCTTGAGGGGGTTCCAGGGTGTCCCCAGTAAACTGTTTGGTTTACTGTGTCTCCAGTGTTGTTATCCAGTCACCCACAGTATAGAGAGTCATGTGATTCTGTACTAAATCAAACAACGACAATATTCTCAAGTTCGTTAGAACAAAATCTTATGAAATGGGGTCCGTGGTCAGACATCTATTTGGGGGTGCTTGACATGAAAATGTTTGTAAGGATAAAAGATGTACTGCACCCCCATATGTACTTTTGGAAATGTGTATATGCAAAGGAATTCTACTACAGTAGTTGGAGCTACACTTGGACTTGCATTGGTTACCAATGAGTGTAGTCCAAGGCCACAGAGCTAGTTCCAGCCTCTCTGCCCCAAAACAACATTAAACTTGCAAAGGAAACTGGAAAAAAGGAAAAAGAAAAAAGAAAAATTGCCATATTGAATCAAGAAACAACTTAAGCCTGTGGACAGAATTTGAAACATAGCCATACATCTGTGCATATATCAAAGATGTGAATTAAAATTCATGTTCATGTAATGTTCAAACAGTTATATAAGGATAGAGGTAAAGTATTCCAACACAGCCTGTCAGGTTCACAGTTGCATTATAGCGATTTGTCAACACAAAACTCTGAACTGGCTTGTTGGGAAAGTTGAATAAAATATGTAACAATACAGAAATATATTCTTTTAATGTTTCATTATTGAGTTTTCCATATCAATATAAGCATTTGAATCAGTATTGATGCACCGTGTGCAGAAATGTTTCATAGTTTGAATACTGTATTTCATCATCAAAGCATTCCAGGTTAAAGTTTAGCAAGAATGCTGCAACACACTTTACAGAGCAAGGAACATAAAACAGCACTGTTGAGTCACAATACATGTAAAAACACAATATTGCATCAACATTTACAGTATTTACAGTAGAGACAATCCATATAGGAGATTATGGGATGGGTGAATTGTAGAGTGGGATTTGATTCTGGACTTGAAGTTGAGTGGTCTGATTCTCTGATATGAGCAACAAGATTGTTGTCATCTGCTGATTTTACATTTCACTACCAAGAACAACCACTATTACTGAGGGATGAAGATTAGTGAGTTTTTACGGTCCTCACAATTATTTGTGAAATCCTACAATGATATTGTGCAGGGTAATGTAGCCCCAAGTTGCAAGTTTCTACTTAGCTGACTAAGATCGGCAGTAAAGTCAGCAAACTCAAATATTCCTTGTCATCATTCTTTCTACCCAGGTAAATATGGAATGGAATGGAAATAGTATTACTTGAGTTTTCCATGCTGCAAACAGTAGATATGTATTCTATTCTATTCTGTTCTATTCTATTCTAGTCTATAGATTCTACATTGTTGTCAGTGCTCAAATCTCAGCCATGGTCACTCTTAACTCAAGGTCTTTTGCCTTGAATTCAACATCTTATTTGGCAACAATTCCATATAATAAACAGTAAGATTGCTTTTTGTGTCATTTTTGCATCCATGGAAAGATCAATCATGTTCTATTGTTTCACTTGTTCTATTGTACATTTTAACTGGAAGGATTTAGTCCTTGTAGATCTCAACTGTGTTTTGAAATGTAACGATATCCCTGGGCTTTTTGACAATGACAAAATCAATCCAATTACCATGGACATCAAACATGTCATCAAACATTTTCATCAGTGGAAATTGAGATGAGACCTAGTCTTATTTGTTTGTAGTTCAGCCTGTTTTGCTGGCTAGGAAACCGCTTGTCATTCCCAATGGCAACATAGTCAAGAAAGAGACCATCCTTTGCAGGCACTGACTCCTTCTCACCACAATAAGTGTGCAGCAGAGATTGCACATCATTGTGAATCTGTGCCCAGCAGAGGATCTTCTGAGGAAGCACTGCAGGCAATATTTGCGCACACAACGTTTTGAAGTCAAAGGTCACATCGAATGAGATTTCAGCACTCCACTGGCTGGCTGAAGACAAGGACAGGAAGGTTGATGATGCGTAGCAGAGATACCTGTCCATCGCCACCCAGGGAGCTGACATGTACTTTGTGCTGGCTGACCTCTCACAGATGAACAACATGCACCAGTTCTCCCTGGGCTGGTTCAATGACATGTAGTGATCTAGGCAGCGACACAGTGGCTAGAGGGCCCGCCGCCCAACACTGGATATTAGATACAGTAGATACCATCCCTGAGAGGATATACAAGGTAATCCAGCAATTTCTTCTTCCATAATTTGTATTATATGTACAGTACATCTGCTATATATACCAGGCAGTTCAGCTTAAAGTCTCTTAGAATCCAACTCACATATAAAAAGAAAGCACCTTCAAACATTCAATAAACAAAGTGTGCTATTTCTTATTTACCTATTACCCCTCCATGACCAGTTGTGCTTCTCCTTTTTGATGTGCCATAACATCATGAAAAACATTCACAACCCCATGCTGGCGGGCTGCCTAGAGCTGAAGAGTCGAGGACCTTCCTGCACTCAGCATTATTGGCCAACATGATGGACATCAAAGGAGGAGGTACATTTTAAACTCTCTTTGATTTACATACCCTATGGGGATTCATTGAGTGAGAAATTATTTCTCAGCATTTTAAAAATGCAGAGAAGTAATGAATGAACAAATAAAAAGGTGTTCAAGGTACACAAATCAATGTCCTTGTGTATGGGCTCTGTGTGGACCAACAACCGGTAGACTGACTCCTGTTCTCTGCAGGAACACCCACCCAACAGACAACACTGCCGGATGCCTGAGATCCACCTCTACTCATTTAGCCATTTTCAGCTGCATTGTGATAACTAATCTGCAGTCTGTCTCCATTCTGGGTTCCTACATGATGAGATGAGATAATGCCGCTGCTATGCCCATCAAGTCTGACGTGGACCTTCAGTCTTACATCAAAGTGTGCAGGTACCCTGTTTCCCTCTGGGATTTCCATCAACTTATTCACTCCAGTTTATACTGTAGGCTATCCACAGAGAATAATATTTCACCTCAATAAAGTTTTATGTTCACAATGTAATGATACAGCCTATTATATTTTATGGCTCATTGGAAAATATAGTACAGAGAGACAGATGAGGGGATAATAAGAAATAGGTAGTGAGCCAGAAAGAAACCCATGTTGTCACAAGCACATGAATGATCCATCCCAAATACAAGTTTGATTGTACAGTTTTTATTACCTGTGAATACTAATACACACAGTACATAAAATGTAATTAATGTTAGCATTAGTAAAAAAAAAAATGAATTCAATAATTCAACTGTTATTTCCTTTGTATGGGACACAGCAACACAAACACACACGCGCGCGCGCACACATGATTCTTTTCGTAGTTAGACGATTTGGTAATATTTTTCATGTAGCATATATGGCAAAAAAAAAAAAAAAGCATAACTGCACTGAATGAGAAACGAGCTGTATCGAATCCTCCAGAAATAGCAAGGGCAATATCGGAAGTTAAGCGAGTTTGCTTTCAAAATATTTTCATCACACATAAAACCAAACCTATAAATAAAGCACTGTTCCAAACAATTAGCCAATCACAATTCAGAGACCACTCAACGGGCCTACAACAACCATTCAATAAGCAGCTTGACAAATATCTTACTTAATTTAAGTGCAACAAATGAACTTTTCAGCACAAACACAGTCGCTACAACAATTGTCCGTGTAAAGTTTCCAATTCAAAATAAAAAATAGAAAATCATAAAAATGCGCCCAATATTCTACATTTTCAATTTTTGTGGATTCAATAATCCATAGCTTGTTGCTATGACATCGCTGTAGCTTCCGCAGACGCTAAAGAGTGAAGCATTCTGGGATACACACAACTGTTGCGATGAAGATGCTGTGACTAAAATGGTCGTTTAAACCTTATGAAAATGAAGGTTGGTACCAACGAGAGAATTGCAACAACATGTATTACCTGTGATTTAACGAAGTGACTGTGTTCTGTCCTGAGCTTGGTCAAACGAATGTGCTTTACATGCCAACGGTAACTCATGCAAACTGAGCTAACGTCGAAGTTAACGTTTCTAGCGTTAGCCAGCGTTAGCCAGCTAACTCGCTATCTCGTTAGCTTATGACTAGTTAACATTAATTGCTGTCACTCATGTAGTCATGCTGTCACTCATGTAGTCACACATATAACTAGTATGGTATTATACCCGGACAGCTGCGTAACATGACGACGTCCATTATCGGACACATGTTCGCAAACAAACCATATCCGCAAACAAACCACTGATTAATTGTGCCGAACTAGTCTAAAAACCATATAGTAGCTATCTATTGTTATTTTATGCAATCTACGTCTATTTTTCATGTGATGGGAAACTACCAATGCAGCGCTTAACAGTCGCAACCCCCCAGTTCCATTATCGGACACGTAGCCAAGCCAGGTTGGTCACTGCTAACTCATTTTTCTGTTCACAGCGTGTTTTCACTCTCACGGACAAAGCTTGGTTAGGTTACAGCCTACAGTATAAATGGCAGAAAACCCTTGGGAATTATATCGCTGTTGCAGGGTAAGTTAACTGCTGTGGCAGGCGACAGAGCGCCACCAACATATTCATGTTCAGGTACTGCTTGTACAACAGTTACAATGGCACAGTATTTGTATTTTTTATCATACAGAAATGACAACTCAGTGAAAATATTTGATCGACATGGACAGAAGAGGAATGAGCTCAACCTTCCAGGGTAAGTATGAGTATGGTTTGTGTTGATTCCCTTTTTGCTTTTCAAAATTTTTTATTTTAAGTCTCTGTTGTCTTTTTATGCTTTCTCTTGCTACCTCCAGGCGCTGTGTGGAGATGGACTGGGACAAGGATGGGGATATTCTGGCGGTGATAGCTGAAAAGTCCAGCTCCATCTACCTCTGGGACGCGAGTGTCAATAAGACATCCCAGATAGACAGCGGTATGAGGTGGGACTGACAGGCACACCCAACATATTGTGTTTTTAAAAGCGATGCACCACTACTATTCGTTCACTGCTGATGCCAGTTCCAAGTGCTAAACTGACCCAGATCTATTATTATTGCTGGACATAAAACAGTCCAGCAAACATTTTGACGGCCTACACCAGCACTGAAAACGTGTATAAATAAAGCTCTGTGGAATCAGAACCTAAATATCTTTCTGATATCAGTGCAAAATAGTTTCCAACGCTGTTTTAATGTTTTTTTATTGTATTACAATATCAAATTTTGAAAATGTCATACTCATCTGGGTTGATGTTGAACTTTGCCTTCTCCTGCAGGCCACCGTCTGTCAAATGCTTGCTGGGAGGGATTTGATTTATTTTTCACCATTTATTGCTTATGTGTCATTACTGTTTTCAATCTTTTTTTTGTGTTCCTTATCATAAGACTGATGCAGTGTGTTGGATTGGACAAAAATGATTTTACAATTTTCCAACGTTTTACAACAAAAGTTTTGTTGAATCAGGCCCACAACACCCCCAGCCGTTGGCTATACCTACGCTTAGGCTTTTCCCTAGTTCCCAACATTACTCAATCATTCCTGAACTTGCTAATGGGACGGCTGACACGGCTGGTTTGAGCTGGCCCACTCAGCAGATCAGAAACAGAATTTTATCAGCTAACAAGCCAACATATCTGGCTGCTGTAACAAAGAAATTTCTCCTCGGGCATCAAGTACCTACCTACCTACCTATATCATCATTCTAAGGAAACAATATACCAGCAACCATGCTACAACCAAACAGCCAGAGTAATTGGGGTGCTCAGAGTGGTATGATAATTTCCCTATAGGGATCAATAAAATATAACTATTAGTTTTTACCTAACATCCTCCGTTGTGTGAAACAGGCAGAAAATCGAATCACTTCTCTTTGATTTCTCACATGTTGCACGTGGCTCAGATGTTAGTTTTGGTGACATTCTGTGATACAGATACCCTGCTTTAACCTGGTATTGGTGTGATATCTGATGCCAGCATTGGTGCATCCCTAATTCCAACCTGTGTTGTTCAACAGAGCCACTGACAGTTTTTTATAGACTACATTAGCACTGGAGTAACTGATGATCACCTCCAATTCTTAACTAGACATTCCTGCTTTTGTTGCTTCCAATAGAGATCAAATGTCCTTCATCTTATGGTCAAAGACCAGCCCACTGTTGGCAGTTGGGACAGCTAAAGGAAACCTGTTGATCTACAACCAGCAGACCTCACGCAAGATTCCTGTGCTAGGTAATACACAAATGCACACACACACACACACACACACACTGCACAGTAACTTGTCTGTGGTTTTATAATTTTCCAGTTTCTTCCATTATATTGATTCTCTCTCCCCTCCATCACCACACATACACATATTCCCCTACACTCATCCTAGGTAAGCACACCAAGAGGATCACATGTGGGTGTTGGAATACTCAGAATCTGCTCGCCCTAGGCAGTGAGGACCGCACCATGAGCATTAGCAACCCAGAGGGGGACACCATCCGACAGGTGAATGGATGCACACACACACACACACACACACACACAGATAAGCATTTCCTTGGCTGTCCATGAATCTCTTTTATAATCAGACCTGCTCTTTGGAGAGGAAAGATTCATTGCATGTGTAGAGACAAATTATTAGTGAATACATTTTTGACATTTTAGCCATTCAGTTGAGGTTATTCTCCAGATGGATTTAAGATGAGTGCGTAAGTTGACTAGCTTCAATTCCTAGATCACCAACATTACAAGCAACCAATAGTAAATACTGTGAGTAATCATAGAATGACGATGTGTGATAGAGAAATAGTAGGTAAAGAAATAAGAGCTGAGGAGAGAAGATAGAAAAGTTTGTTTTAAAGGCTGAATAGGAAATAGGAGATAAGAAAGAACACCTGATAAACCTTTCTGTCTTTCTTTCTCTCTTTCATTTTGCTAGACATCGCTGCGCAGTGAGCCTGCTGACATTTACTTTTCTGTGATGAAGACAGATGAGAGGTCTTCTCCAGGAGAGAGCACTGTAAAGTTTGTGTGTTGTGTATTTGTGTATTGACCGATAGCCACTTGCTTTCATTTTGAAAATGACTTAAAATGGTGGTGGACTGCTCATGAAGGTCAGCAAACTGAAACAAAAGTGAAATAATGGTTTAAATAATGGTTTACTTATCTACAACATGCAATAAAGATTTCTGTTTAAATTAAATTTGAATGATCCCCATGGGTTTATTAGGTAAAACAAAAAAATAATTTGGCATACATGCTATCCATTTGTGCTGTACTTCCATGACTTCATGTGAGTGAGATTTTGGAGGTAGGAATGATGTCATCACACCCTCATGTCACCTTTGACTCCCCAGGTGAGTGTGTCTGTGGGGAAGAAGACCTTGTTCCTTTTCAACCTCAATGACCCTGAAAACCCCATAGAACTGGCCTTCCAGCCTCGCTATGGAAGCATTGTCTCCTACCGCTGGTAGTACACACACACACACACACACACACACACACACACACACACACACACACACACACGCAGACAACCAAAGATTGGCATTGAATTATGGAAATTAGATATTTGTTAAATTTAGTTCTCTCTCTCTCGCCCTCTCTCTCGCCCCTCCTTCTCCTCCAGGTACGGTGATGGGTATATACTGATTGGTTTCTCCCATGGCTACTTCGTGGTCATCTCCACCCACATCAGAGAGATAGGGCAGGAGCTGTACCAGGCTCACAACCATAAAGACAGCCTCAACAGTGTGGCCATCTCCCCGGCCTTAAACAAGGCTGCCTCCTGCGGGGACAACAGGTATACACACACGGTTTCAAAGAGAAAAAAATGACAGTTCAGTTTATTGATAACCATGTCAAAAGGCTAAAGCTGTGAATGTGTCTCCGTGTGTCTTTGCAGCATTAAGATCCATGAGCTGGCTGAGCTTAAAGACATCAGCAACATAGTTCATCTGGATGACGAGACTAAAGGTGACACTTTCCTGACACTATACTACCACAGTGCTGAAGGGCTGTTTTGAATGCAGCTGAGTCATCTCAAATTATGTCATCCTCGCTCCATTTCTCCTGCTCTTTTTCCCCTCTCCCTCTCCAACTCCCACCTCTCTCTCCTCCCCCTCCCACTCTCCTCCCCCAGGTCTGGACCAGTTGAACTGGACAGATGACGGCCAGTTGTTGGCGGTGTCCACTCAGAGAGGGACCCTCCATGTCTTCCTGACCAGGCTGCCTATCCTTGGGGACAGCTTTGGTACCAGGCTGGCCTACCTCACCTCCCTGCTGGAGGTCACCGTCTCCAACCAGGTGGAGGGGGTGAGGACACACACACGCCAATGCAATGAAATTCTCTTAAGCAAAGTGGCTTTCACATTTTACTGACATTCTTATCCAGAGCGATTACAGCAGAACAATAAGCTTATAATTTCTCTCTCATTCTATGTGTTTCTCAGGAGAAGCCTGTGGCCATAGACGTGGAAGTGGAGCCTACTTTCATTGCAGTGGGACCGTACCATGTGGCTGTGGGAATGAATAACCGAGCCTGGTTCTACGCCCTAGTAGACCATGACCCTGGTGCGTGTGTGTGTGTGTATTGATACATTCATGTATGGGTGGATGAATGTCTGCAAATATGTTTCAGTAAACTATTTTTGTGTGTGTCACTCAGGTTTTAACAGGCTGAAGGACATTGAATACTTGGGGACAATAGCCAGTATGTGTCTCAACTCGGACTACGCAGCAGCGCTGTTTGAGGGGAAAGTACAGCTGCACATGGTGAGTGATTTGTCTTTACGTGCCGGTGTTTGTGCTTTGTTTCCTTTCACACTCAACAGCGAGCAATTGTGTATAGGCTTAATACTTTCGCAGCTTTTTTGATTTCCCTTGAGTGTGAATGCCTGCATGTGTGTTTTAGATTGAAGGGGAGGACCAGGAGGAGAAGAAGCAGATGAAACTGTTTCCAGACGATGACAGAAAAGGTCGCATCCTCTGCCATGCACTCACTGCTGACTTCATCTACTATGGCACTGATGTAAGGCTCATCACATCTCACCTCAGTTAGCCAACTAAATTTGGATGAACATTACAGGGTATCCTTGAATGGGCACACTGATACTGGATATTTTTGAAATCACATCAGAGGGCAAACTATATACAGAACTACTTGTTAATTGTAACATTGCAAATGTAGGCAGCCTGCTGTCAAAGCATTGGATTGTTTGGATAATTTTGCCCAGTTATAATCTCTTTCTCCTTCCCCCTGTTTCTCTGTCCCATCAGTCGGGCAGTGTGGTGTGTGTATTGCTGGAGGACTGGCAGACAGTAAACAGCTACAGCCACTCGGTGGGCGTGAGGAAGGTGTTCCCCGACCCCAATGGCACACGCCTGGTCTTCATCGATGACAAGAATGGTGGCTTCCTGCTCTCCCCCGGGAATGTCAGTATGCACAGATACATGAAGCACCCATGTATGCATGCATATGCCAAACACAGGTTCAAGTTTATTAAGTGATTAAAAAATAGAAGCAGAGTGCTCAAAAACACACAGTGATGAAATACAACGAACGTGACTTACGAGTTAACAGGTAGAGATGTCTTGCCCGGGACACATGGCTACTGCTGGGATCAAACCTGAGACCTTCCAGTTACAGGAGGGCCTTTCTAACTGTTCTCACACACACTTCTGTATAACTGCTGTTAATATAAGAATATTGTGACACAGATAATGGTAAACAAGTTCATTCTCTCTTCAGTATAATTGTTGCAGGAGTGACACCTTTCAAAACCAACAGATGTTATTCATGCTACAGGGTATGTTTACCTGCCCACTAATAGTCTGATGAAGGAAATGCTCTGACTCTAGCAATTGTTTTGTAAATGCATTAGTCTCATTTTTAGTCTAATTTCTGCTCAGACTCAAATTACTTGGCCATGTTAACACTTGAAATGGCAGCAGGCTGGATTTCATTGTGTCACATCCTTCTGTGGGTAAACTATCATATAAATACATCAAAACCCAGGGGGAAATCATGTGACTTCAAACAAGGTAAACATTTAATCAAACTATCGCCTTAATATGGTTACTACACAGTAATTGTGTGCATGTAAAAGTCCCCAGTCTCTGTTGGTGTTTGAGGCTGAAGATGCTGTTGACTGGAACTAAGCTGATATGTGACTCATGTCAGGTCTTTTTGACTCTGATGCATGTGAAAGCAAGTCATATAATGAATCATCTTTGTGTGTGTGTGTGTGTCTCTCTCTCTCTCTCTCTCTTTCCAGGCGACAGACTCCTGCTATGAGCTACCCAACTTCTCTCCCACCATCACAGGAGTGCTGTGGGAGAACTGGCCCGCTGACAGAGGAGTGTTTGTAGCTTATGACGATGACAAGGTCTACACCTACGCCCTGCATAAAACCACCATATATGGTAGGGAGATAATCAACACACACCATCGGTGATAAGTGGCTGCGTCAATGGTGACGTGTATCTCTCACCTAAAGCTCTGTTTCACACCCTACATCTCCTCTTCATTCTTTTTCTGATTTAGATTTTACACACTGATGCTCATTTAGCTGATGCTCAGAACAATGTACAATGAGTGCAACAGTAGTATAAGCTTAAATTTGCGTCAAAAGTAAGTAGTCCAAAGATCAGGTCCTTAATACCTTTACATTTTTCCTGTTACCACATTACAATCATCTAAAAACAAGACGCTCGAAAAATAAAGAGTAAGAAGAGAGATAGAAGGGTGTTTCTTTTTCTCATCCTCTCTTGGTGTATCTCTCTCCAGGTCCCCAGGTGGTGTTGGTGGGTAGCACTGCATTGCTTCTCTCTCAGAAGCCTTTGCTGTTGTACAACGGGGAGTTGACATGCCAGACGCCGAGCGGCAAGACCAGTGAAGTGGCGCTGAGCACACACTCCTTCCTCAATCACCCCTCGAGCACACAGTCAGATACACCCCAGGAGCTCAGCAAACAGCTCTCTCAGGCCCTCATGCTCAGGAGGTCAGCCATGCTACAGCTACCATGCATGTTTCTGATAGAGAAGGGTTCATGGATACAGTGTAGATTTGGTTCTCAGGCCGAGGTCCTCTTCGTAGTCCAATCCAGGATAAATACCAGTAGATAGGAGTAGTCTTATTTTAGCATGATATATGGACAGTAGTGCTGTAATTGCATTTTTCCACTTATGTAAATCAACATAAATCTAGCAATCAGGTCTTCATCTTTTCAGTCTCTACGGTGGGTGCTAGTCACTGGAAAAGACAAAAACAAAAATGAGTTCCAGGCTGTAGTTGTCCAATTAGCCTTAATTGGCTGCAGCCGGTGTTGGATGGAGGGAAGATCCAGCCTACCAGCCTGATTCTCCCCCACATCCAGCCAACGCCTCCCAAGATTTGAGGTTTAGAGAAGGATTTGTTATTCCTCTATGCTATATGAAATAATGACCACCCCCTGTACGGTTCACACACTTTCAAGCATCACTATACATGACATACAGGCACATTTTGAAACAGTGGAGCACAATAATTTCAATATTGCCTTCAATAGCGATAAGGAACAATAGTACAATCACTGGAAAAATACTTTTGGTTATAATTATGGGCAAGCATGTGCTTCTACAGTACAGTGCCTGAGATACACACCAGGGTAGAATATGTATTTTTGTCTGTGTGGTGTCCTGCCCAGGTTTCCTGAAGCCTGGGATCTGTGTAAGTCTGCGGGCAGCGGGGTGGACTGGGAAGAGATGGGCCGAGCCTGTTTGGTCCACATGGAGGTGGAGCTGGCCATCCAAGTCTACCGCATGAGTGGCAATGTAGGCATGGGCTTGTCACTGCAGGGCATCCAGGTAAAAGACACACACACACACACACACACACACACACACACACACACACACACACACACACAATGAAGCATCACGTTAGTTCAGGCAGGACACATAGTTATCCACGACTGCCAAATGTATAAACATTTGTGCAATAAAGGGTTCTAAACTCTTGACGAGAGTTTCTGACTGAACCATAGTTAATGTTATATATAGTATATTTATTGTTGATAGTTAATGTTTCACACAGTCTTGATAATAGGCACCGTATTTCTCTTTCTTCTTCTTCTCTCTAGGGTATAGAGGACAGGAATTTGTTGGCAGGCCATTTGGCCATGTTCCTGAATGACTACAACCTGGCTCAGGACCTCTATCTGTCCTCAAGCTGCCCCATCGCTGCCCTGGAGGTAACACACACACAGTGTGATGCATTTAAAGCCTGAAGAGTAAACCGCAAAGAGTAAACCGTCTGTAAGAGGAAAGTTATAAGGCTGCCGATTTCTCAGAAGTTATGCAGCATGTTGTCCAGGGCAGAGTTTTGAGGGTGTCTGTCTAGTTGGGTAGGAAAGTTAGGGTGTGTGTGTGTGTGTGTGTGTGTGTGTGTGTGTGTGTGTGTGTGTGTGTGTGTGTGAGTGTGAGTGAGTGTGAGTGAGTGAGCACTTGGAACAAATTGATAACTGTGTGTGTGTGTGTGTGTGTGTGTGTGTGTGTGTGTGTGTGTGTGTGTGTGTGTGTTAGATGAGGAGAGACCTGTTGCATTGGGACAGCGCTCTGATGTTGGCCAAGAGGCTAGCAGAAGACCAGATTTCCTTCATATCCAAAGAATATGCTGTCCACCTGGAGTTAATGTGAGTGCGCGCGCGCGCACACACACACACACACACACACACACACACACACACACACAACAGAATATTCAGTCGACCTGATCTACGGAAGTCTAACCCCCCTCTTTCTCTTTGTAGTGGAGACTATGTGAATGCACTGTCACATTATGAGAAAGGCATGACCCACGACCAAAAGGTAAGCGCAGTATATCTGATTTCAGTTTCTAGAAATGTTAAACCTGCTCCCTGCTGGTGATATTTCACTTGACTGTAACAATTTCATTTTTCACTATGCGTCTCAAGTGTGACCTCATTGGCTGGCAACCTTCAACACAGCATGGCCCGAGTGGCCAGATGTGTAAACAATGCATATACACTAAAAGTATGCATACGGCTTTTTCCACATAAAATCTGAATTTAAATGAGATTTTGCAGCCAGTAGCCTAGTAGGTCTCAAAAGTGTTTCATGATGATAACATTTAAGTGTGTCATTGTATAGCGTGTTACTGTGTTATCAATTATGGATATTATAGCTCACAATATGATGAACAAGGGCTAGGATTAGGGTGCGTAATGATACAATGGTTGCTTTGGTGATCCAGAGGCCATCAGATCAAGTTTTGTTAGTGCAGGTATAACTTCTCTTCTCTTCCCCTCTCCCCTCCCTCCATCTCTCCCTCGCTGTGTAGTTCCAAGACCATGACGAAGCGTGCCAGGCAGGCGTAGCCAGGATGTCCATCCGGATGGGCGACATCAGGAGAGGAGCCAGCCAGGCCATCCAGCACCCCAGCAGAGTCCTCAAGAAGGAATGTGGAGCCATACTGGAGAGCATGAAGGTAGAGAATCAACATTACGTGTTTCTAGGTCTCTCTCTCTCTCTCTCTCTCTCTCTCTCTCTCGCTCTCTCTCTCGCTCTCTTTTTTTGATTTTCTTGGTTTATCTTTATCACTTCTCTCCCTTTTTCTAACTTTTTGCTCCATTGATGAAATTCTTGTTGTTGTTATTTATTATAGGAGGGGGATTAGAATTAAAATGGAAACTGTGTGTGTGTCATAGCTTATGTACATCCTTGTGAGTATCTTCATAAGCTTAGTATCCACTAGCGCTTTTTAAGTTACTTAAAGAACTTTGTAACCTTGTCAGATATGTAAAATCTTCTTCTTCTTCTTCTTCTTCAAAATGTGGTTTCCCTGTTGCCACTACAACCACAATCCTGACCTAGATAAGCAAGCAAATTTGAGAAGTAATAATAACAATAATAATATACTACACTTATCACACATAATTCACATAAATTAAGTGAAAAAAAAACAGTATTAGAAAAGGAAAATTTTAAAGCAGAGTTAATAAAATACAAGGAAAAAAGCATCTCCACATGAGCATAACTCGCTTATTTTTATCAACAGCAATTCTCGGAGGCGGCTCAGTTGTATGAGAAAGGCCAGTATTACGACAAGGCTGCATCAGTCTACATCCGCTGCAAGAACTGGTGAGACAAACGCCACACACCAACACACAGATCCCCTAATGTCTCTCCCACTCTGACTTCATGTAACTCCTTACGCAGGGCAAAGGTAGGAGAGTTGCTCCCACATGTCTCCTCTCCAAAGATCCACCTGCAGTACGCCAAGGCCAAGGAGATGGACGGGAAGTAGGTTCTCTGCATTTGTCTCTCTACTTTCTCTCTACTTTCTCTCTACATACTTTCACAGCCTTAAACTGAGACGGTCAGACATACAAACAGATGTCTGACCGTCTCAGTTTAAGGCTGTGAAAGTATGTGGTTGAGAAGGAACCTGATTGTGTGTGTGTGTGTGTGTGTGCGTGTGCGTGTGCGTGCCAGGTATAAGGAGGCAGCTCAGGCCTATGAGAGTGCAAAGGACTGGGACAACGTGATTCGCGTCCTGCTGGACCACCTGAACAACCCCGAGGACGCCGTCCGCATCGTCAGGGAGACGCAGAGCATCGACGGAGCGAAGATGGTTGCCAGGTAGGATAAACACACACACACACACACACACACACACAGAGTAGATATGGGAAGACTACAGTCTGGTGAGCTCAACGTTAGAAAGATAATGAGTGTGTGTGTGTGTGTGTGTGTGTGTGTCCCAGGTTCTTCCTGCGGCTGAATGACTATGGCTCAGCAATCCAGTTCCTGGTATTGTCCCAGTGCAATGATGAAGCCTTCCAACTGGCACAGCAGCACGGACAGATGGAGGTCTACGCGGACATCATCGGTGAGTGTGTGTGAGTGTGTGTGTGTGTGTGTGTGTGTATAGAACATATAGCGCATAAATATAAGTTGAATGTTAATTTTATGAATGTTGGTTTGTGTGTGTGTGTGTGTGTGTGTTGTAGGCTCTGAGGCGACGCAGGAGGACTACCAGAGCATTGCTCTCTACTTTGAGGGGGAGAAGAAACACCTGCAGGCTGGCAAGTTCTTCCAGAAGTGTGGCCAGTACAGCAGAGTATGAGCTCTCAGTCATTCATTTATTTATCCATTAATTCAGCTATTCATTCATCCACCCCCCGCCCCCATTCATTCCTGTATTAATTGAGCAAGTAAGTCTATTAGTAAGTCTATTCTTTCTCTCTGTCCCTCCATCTGTCTCAGGCCCTGAAGCACTTCCTGAAGTGTCCCAGCACCGATGAAAACCTGGCTGTCGAGATGGCTATTGAGACGGTGAGAATGTTGTGGGGATCAAAATGGAAGTTATGAATATCCCAATAGATGTGTGCATAGGGGCATTGTATCAAGTGTGTGTGTGTGTGTGTGTGTGTGTGTGTGTGTTCCAGGTGGGCCAGGCCAAGGACCTTGCTTTAACCAGCCAGCTTACAGATTACCTGATGGGGGACAGTGATGGTATGCCCAAGGTAACACTGGAAGTCTGGAGCTTTCTCATGTATTTAACTTATTTAGGTAACATTGATAGCTACATATTTTCATTCTTTTATTTCAAATAACTCCATGCAGTGTTAAGTCCAGTATTGTCTACATTTAGGTTTTTTACCACTCATTCTCCTCGCTATCTCTCTTTCTCCTTGTCTGGTGCCTGTGTAGTGTCTCTCAGTGAGTAATATGCAGGTGTTTTTCTGTGTGTGTGTGTGCACACGGACGCTGCCTTCATTTGGTCAACAGTCAGAACAACAGGAAATCATATTGTCCTTTTCTTCCATTCTCTACCTTCTTGCCCTGAGGTCCCCGTGTTCATATGGAATTTGAAAGTGTGGGATTTATATAAGCAAAAGCTTTTACTCTCAAAGCACTGTGGAAGAGAAGTGGGACAGTGGCTGTTTCCCAAGTCAAATGGAAACCTGATGCCCTACCCACTTATTTCTGTATTAATAAAATAATTAGATATAGGCACTCTGCTAACAGATCTGTGTTAGTAGGAGCAAGGAGTAGGAGCTGTAAACTGTATGTTTTGGCATATAACAGTCAGGTGGAGGATTTGAGTGATAATGGCAACTAATGTGTGTGTGTATATGTGTGTGTCATAGCTTATGTACATCCTTGTGAGTATCTGAGTGAGCATAGTATCCGCTAATGCTTTTGAGTATTGAGATCAAGCCTTTACGTAGAAAGTGTTTAAAGCTACCATTGTATGTCAGTGTGGCAGTACAGCTGTGTTAACGAGAGAGAAAATGTAATGCTGAAATGCAATTGGCTGACTGTGTCTCCACCCCTTCCTAGGATGCAAAGTACCTGTTCCGTCTATATATGGCGCTGCAGCAGTACAGGGAGGCTGCTCGCACCGCCATCATCATCGCCAGGGAAGAGCAATGTGCAGGTACATGCAGTAGGGATGCCATCCCCCTTGTTAGCAAAATGACCAAAATGCACCTCCCTTGTTAACCTGCCACCCCCCCCTTTCTGTCCCCTAGTAGCAGAGAGAGTGCTGCGTGTGCAGGTGGAGCTGGTTAAAATCCGGGACCCGCAGTTTATTTTTTGACCGCCCGCTCCCACCCTGCAGCAGAGTTAAAACCGTCCGCTCCCGAGAGATTTGTGATGGGAAGACAGACTCTTTTAACTAACCCGAGTCTTTCGAGCCGTCGATAGAAGTGAATCGATTCTGAATCGATTCATTATGATTCGGCAATAAAATTGACAGTGAGGTGATAACTAATACTATATAAGGTTTGAACTCACGACCCTCAGCATGAGAGTCTGATGTTCTACTAACTGAACTAAACAGGCAATGGAGTTACATCAGCGCCACCACCTGTCGAGTCAGAATAATAAAATGGTTTTCACAGAGAACACAAACTTGTTCTTTATTCATTGAGTCTACTCCCTTTGCTGGTTATTTCAGGGGTGCAAATATTTCCTGTTTCCTGTTTAGTGCTCCTATTGGGCCATGCCCCCTGTTAAAAATTAACAAATCACATGACTAAGAAGTAGTGCACCCTGTAACACATTTGATATAACCTTAATTGTGTTTCTTTTCCTTCTGTATTTGTCTGTGTGCGTTACTCTTGCAGGGAACTACCGTAACGCTCATGATGTGCTGTTCAGCATGTACACAGAGCTGCAGGCCCAGAAGATTAAGATCCCTGCCGAGATGGCCACCAATCTGATGATCCTCCACTCCTACATACTGGTCAAGGTCATTACAGCTGCTTTCTGTCACACACCAGTGGTGCTTGAGGATGATATTTACTGTAATCATGATGGTGGATTGGCTCGGTACAAGGACTGTCAGGCATCACTGAAGTACCGTTCAGTAATCTCTCAAAAGAACGTGTAGGGCATTACAGCTTTATTGCAGTGCTTGCCAAATACATGTGTAAAGTCTTTTAAGAAATACAAGGTATGAGTTGGTTTACTATACCATTCATACTCAAGAGGGCGCTCTTCACAGTGGTTATGGTGCATTTTTCTCCAGTAACATTTGTGTGAAAAAAAACTATTTTGATTTCTTTCACTCATCCAGTGTTAGATTATATAGCATCTCCATCTCAGTATTATATAAGTGCAGTGTTCTTGACTTTGTAAATGACACATTGTTCTGTAGATCCATGTAAAGAGAGGTGACCACCTAAAGGGTGCACGCATGCTCATCCGTGTCAGCAACAACATCAGCAAGTTTCCTGAACGTGAGTTAACACACAGTATTCATTTTTGGCTGTATTTCCCAATACCAAACTAAACTGCACGTGAGAAATTCACATCATAAATGAAATTCAACGTAATATAAACGACTAAAAAAAACAAAACATGAAAAAGTCCCATCAAATGCATGTGAGTGTGCAGACAAATGTGTTTGTGCGTGTGTGTGTGTAGACATTGTGTCCATTCTGACGTCGGCGGTGATCGAGTGTCACCGTGCTGGGTTGAAGAACTCGGCCTTCAGCTTTGCCGCCATGCTGATGAGACCAGAGTACCGCAACAAGATCGATCCCAAGTACAGGAAGAAGATAGAGGCCATGGTTCGGTAAGGGACAAGCATGTACTCACCTCTACTATTTTGTTACTTACATTTTATTTTGCCTTTCCCTTCTGCTAACCATTTGCAATCTCCATCGATCTCTCCCATCTTCTTTCTTACATCTTTCCTGCTCTACCTTCAATTCTTTCTCGATCCCTCTCTGCCCTGCCCATTCTCTTTACCTCTCCATCCCCAGTCGGCCAGATACGTCAGAGCTGGAGGAGGAAACTACTCCGTGTCCCTTCTGTGGCTTCCAACTACCACAGAACGAACTGCTGTGTATCTCCTGCAAGAACAACTTGCCCTACTGCATCGCCACGGTATGCACGCAAACACAACACCAACACGTAATCACTGACTTGTTCATGTACACACACTGTACTTTTACTGAAATAGTCTCCTACTTTTTATCACTTTATCTGTCCTTGTCATTCTCTCTATCCCCCAACTCCTTTTCATTTCCCCAGGGTCGTCATATGCTGAAAGAGGACTGGTCTGTGTGTCCTCATTGTGAATTCCCTGCGATCTTCTCGCAATTCATTCTGTAAGTGATATGCATGCAACTTAATAATTGTAGTTGTCGTACAGTCATTCACCAATAACTCCAATTCCAGTTAAAGAAAAAGATCACTTTTAAACCAAATTCACATTTTGCTATGATCATTGACACTGTAATTCATATTTCTGAGCATGAACAACACTCCACCAAAATGTGAAACTAGAGAACCAAGGTTCGATTCGCCTCGATTTGTGTCGTCATCAGAAGTCAAAAGCTGCAGTTGCTAAACTAAAGCTAAAGCTGCAGGACACAACAATGAATAATGAAGATTCCTGTTTTCCTGCTTTTCTTCTGGTCACATCCCTGATTGACAATTAATGGAAGACTGACTGTGGACTCTGACATCTTTTTAAGCTCTCCCCAGAAAATCACTATGGGTACTATCCCTGTCAGTGGGCACCTGGTTTTGTCTGTTAACATCCATCAAGATAATCTTGGCACACCTGTTTCTTTCTTTTGAGAGACTTGTTCACATTCACATCTAGACTGAATGTATTATCACTTTTAATACACAAGAACCAAAAAATGTTTTGAATTGTAGGTGATCTTTGTCTGTTTTTTCTTAATGTCCAGGCTGCTGGAGACAGAGAGTGTGTGTCCCATGTGCTCTGAGACTCTGAGTGTGAAACAGGTGAAGAAGATCTCTGATTGTTCCAGCTACTTGCAACCTAATGAACTGGAATACTGATGTAAAAACAAACACACCAATGTAAATATTCATCCAATAATCTAGGGTGACAGGTTTTGTACCTTTTTAATACTTTAAAATATATGTATTGGAAGTTGTGTATACAGTATGGTTTTGTATGAGGAAATATTAAGAGTAACAGAATAGTGATAATGCAAAAGATGCTCAATTTGCTGATAACCCAAAAATGTCAAGAATGGGCAAAATTAAATTAAAAATGCCATGTATATTCAGGTGAAAGGACCAGTAAGAAACCTGTGTCCATCCATCCGTTCTCTTGAAAATATTTCAATTACCTGGACTTTGCAAACTCCATACATTTCTTTTTTTAACAATGACTTTCCAGTGAAGCCCCAGGAACTTTTGCACCTTTTTTGAGACTAACACCATGAGTAAGAGACAGAAGGCAGTGAGACATGGAGATGTCTTTGAAGGGTGGAAGGTTTCTATCCAGACACTTATTTTCAGTTCAGGTTGAAAGTGTCCACCAAGGTCATTAGGTCCTGCAGTGTCTGGATCAAACTGATGATTCAAGCAAAGACGTTTGTCAGCCTTTGTACCTACAAAAGGATGTTGCTCTTAATTCTGACCAGAGTAAAGTTCTATTGTTTCTTGAGAAGTTTGTCTTAATATTATTTGTCATTTTACCAGTGGCCTGTAATTGTATTTCCAAGTCTCTGATCCTTTCCTTCTTCTTTGAACTTCATCTTTACCTCAGTAATTTGTCATTTTGCTCTCTGAATGTTTTTACTGGATTGTGATTGTTTTTTGTTTACCTTTCTTGGGATTAATCAAGCATTTTGACCTTCCTCTCAATTTTAGCCTTTGGCTAAATTTGCTTTTTTAAATTGTTAGTTTTTGCACTTTATAAACATCTCTCTAGAACAGTGGTGTCCAACCATGTGCCATTTTTATAGACATTGTAAAGTCTGATTCCATCCTTAGACTTTTTGAGAGGCAAAGTCAAGCTTGCCGTTTGCATTTAGCATCTTAACAAATGTCTGAATACTGGATGTAATCCCTGGTGCTACTGCTAGCACCAAATGTGATTTAAAAGCCTTTCCTATAAAAAGCTGCATCAGTGGCAGCATCTTCAAGACTAATCGACTAGCCGTACAGTTCCCAAGATGGTTTCCCTATTAATGGTGCTGACCTTCCTAGTACCATAGTTGGTTAAATTACGCAGATTTTACTTGCAGTTATATCAGGATCTTCAAATCCTGATATGGAGGTGGTCAACCTCACATTATGATCGCAATGTTAAGTAGAGGAAGAATAGGTAAAAGCTAAGTAATGCAGCTAATACAGCACGCCAAGTGTGGACATACAGCGATGTGATCTCAAACTCTCATCTTTAAAATCAAAATCAAAGAAAATGCAATTAAAAATAAACACCAGTGTCTGTTGGTCTGTTAGTGTCGCCTGCCGTGGTGTAATAGTCCATTCTGGACAAATCAATCACTGACACTGATGGGCTTGACATTTCTCTATTAATCATCATGAAATGTTTCCAAAATTGCCATGTACAGGAAAGTTAGTGGGTTAACTGGTCATCAAAAGTGCTCACTAAAGAAAGCAAAAGTATTACTGTTGTACAGAGCTCCACTGTAGTAGTAAAAAAGTAACAGGTCTTTTACACTACAGTTGCATTATTTACAGCGCCAACACTTGGCTCTAGAAAAAGGCTACACTCCCATTGAGGCACACATTACTTTAGAGGAGCAGACATGTTGCTGACATGATACTGGATGGAAAGTGGATCAAGAATATCATGTGCTCAGTGCAGAGACATTCTGCTGGAGACATTACAGGAAGCAAAAAAGGAATGTTTGGGTGAGGGAGTGTGGTTACCTGCCGTTTACAATTTAGGACTCCACCAGTTTCTCTACTTTGCAAGGCTCTTTGAAGCAACAATGCCTTAAGAGGAAGTGCAAAGAAATCAATAGTCTCTGGGGAGGGGCAGACAAGGACTGTTCCTCCACTGGTCATAGCTCATTTCTTAGCCTTAGCCTTGCCCTTGCCCTTCCCTTCCCTTTGCCCTTCCCAGAATCCTCTGTCTTCTCCTTCTTGGACTCCTTGGTGGCTTTGGCCTTCTTCTGCTGCATGGAGCAAAAAGAGACACAAGTGATCAGATATGAACAGATGCCTGCTATGAAAAAAAACAGCTTCAACAACAAGTTTGAGAACAGGCAAAGACCAAAAACGGTTGTTAAATATAATTATAATTTTTGGTCTTTGCCTGTTCTCAAACTTTGTTCCTACAGATCACCATACAGCTAAACATTTCCTCCTGTTATTCTGCTGCCTGGATGGTTAACTATCCCAACGTTAGTTGAGGATCAATATCAAAATATGAAACTTCAACCAAGTCCTTAAATCAAATTCAAGTACTTTGAAGGCCAACCATTCATTTTGAAAAACTTTTAAGGCCTTGTTGTATTTTCCCTCAAATTCACAAGGCTCCAAATGCTCACACACACAAAGTACAAAAAGGTATATTGTGTGTGTGAATGGGAACATGATGAAATGTTTGTAAATCACCGTTGTCTGCAGTTTGACTGCTCTTACTTTGACCATGGCGTCGACTGTGACTTCTTCCTCCTCCTCCTCGGGCTCCTGAGAGTCAGGGTCCATCTCGTTTCCTGCCAGCTCAGACTCCGCTCCGCCACCGCGGCGGCCCTTCTTGACCGTCTGCAGGGAGTAGGGCGTCAGGTGGACCTCGCGGTTGTACGTCCGTGTGAAGGCCGCCTTCACCTGTGAAGAGACGACGGACGGGGCGGTGTCAGAATTGTGCATGGCCACGATACCTCTGACTTTTCATATATCTGAATATATGTATCTGAAATATTTTGAAGAAATAAGACTAATAAATTGACTAAATAGTTAGACGGGTGTAGGATTTAGCAAATGCTGATAGATGAGGATACCATCTGAGGCATGTTGGGTAAAATTATGTTAAATGAGCAATTCTCATGAGCAAAACTGTCTGAGCCGATGATCAGAGTGTTTTATCATCTTTGTTTTCGTTCCAAACCCAAACACATCCTGCTCTTCCCTGCTGACCTTGGGGTCCAGTTTAGAGTAGGGGTCGGGCTGTCCGCCCCAGACGCTGATCTCCATGATGTTGTCCACGTCCTCCTTGATGAGCTGGTAGTCGTCCAGCAGCTGCACGGCCTGGCTGGCGCCCTCGGCTCCCTGCCTCTGAAGAGGGCTCAGCAGCGCCCCCCGCAGGTAGGGCAGGTAGTCCTGGTTCACTGCCTGTCTGCTGCTCAATGTCCTGGGGGGGGAGAAGGGGAGGGAGAGAGAAGGAAATAAAATAGAGAAAGAGGAAGAGAAGTTAAAATGACTGTTATTACTATCAAGAGGCAAGGAGGAAGTCTGCGTGTGTTTAGGATTAGCACTGACAGTAGCGACACAATGCTATTGATATGGCCAATATAGTATAATCCAGCGGATAGTTTCAGCCAAGCAATCTGATTGGTCAAGGATGTGTTCCAAGCGTGCTGCCAATGGTACTCTGCTGCACCTGCCTACTACATCATCGCTATGGCCAGAGACGTGTCGTGTGTGTGTGTGTGTGTGTGTACGTATGTGTAAGGAAACCGCTGAAACCAAAAGGTGTGTGTGTGTGTGCTACCCACTTCAGACTCATGTGTGACGCCAGCTCCTGCACGATGCGGGAATGTTTGCCGGTGGAGGAGTGCTTGCCCAGCCAGCTAGGGAAGGTGGGGAACTGGTTCATATAGCCTCGCATCAGCTCCCCTGGTAACACGCTGGCATAGACGGCCTACACACACACACACACACACACACACACACACACACACACACACACACACACACACACACACACACACACACACACACACACACACACACACACACACACACACACACACACACACACACACACACACACACACACACACACACACACACACACACACACACACGCAAAAAAAAGTAAATGCAATGAAATGTGTTTTAAGAAGTATTTTAAATGATGACACTGAGGTTGCCAGCCTAAGCTCCTCAAGCAAAACTCATCAAGAAATGGCTGCTGCTACTGTTAATTTCAAGGTGTGTGTGTGTGTGTGTGTGTGTGTTACCTGGGTGGGCAGCAGCGACCAGGTCTGTCTAGAGCGGATCTGTCTGTCCACCAGGTCTCCATCACAGATTGAGTCAGCTGTCTTACTGAGCAACACTAGGTGGGACTTCAGATTACCACTGACGGAGAGAGAGAGACGCACAGGGAACAAATTACACGTTAACCTTTTAGCAACATGTGTTCAAAAAAAACGTAGAAAAAAAAAAACACAAAGTAGAAAAATAAAACTCTCACCCTGGCGGCCACTGGTCGTACATGCAAGTAGTTCTCTTGGACAAAGAGGGGCGCTAGCGAGTAGTCGTGGAAGAAGAGGTCTGACTTGTCTATGAGGCTCATGTGGGCGGTCTCCTCCCCCGAGGCGAACACCTTCCTGCAGACGTCGAAGGGCCCCAGTTTCAAATCCTTGCGGGCACTGGCCGCATCAGACTTGCACTGATCGTACGTCATCACCTTGTCCTTAACCGACCACATGCTCAGGTTATGGAGCACCTGGGGGGGGAAGGAAAGAGGCAGCAGGGGGAAGGAGAGACAGAAGGGTGAGAGAGCAGAGAAAAGGAAGGTAGGGGGAGGGGAGGGAAGGGGGCAGCTTTAGCGGTGACCGTAGTCGAGAGACGTTTCCTCATTCCCAGTATGAGTTCAAGTCTACGATCCTCTGATTTCTTTACCTGTCGGACATCCTGATTGGAGGCTAGGATTACTTCGTTGAGGGCTGGGGGCGGGATCTTGAGGCCCTCCTTGAAGGCTATGGACATCATGGCTGCCTGCAAAAGGGAAGGAAAAAGAAGAAAGGAAGGAAGTGAGGTAGAAAAGGGAGAGAAAAGGAGCAGAGGAAGGGAGAGTGGAGGGTTGGGTGAGATGAGTTGTAGAGAGGACATGGAAGATGACTGAGTGAATGTTATAGTCATCATTTCCCCTTGCAATAATTACATCGTTTAGGGTCAGAGTGTGTGTGTGTGTGTGTGTGTGTGTGTGTGTGTACCTTGATCTGCTCCAGCCGAGGTCTCTGGACGCGCAGGTCGAAGCAGTAGTTGGCCAGCGACCTGATCTTCTGGTGGTTGCGATCGTTGCACATGCAGATGATGGGGATCTTGGACTGTTTGATCAGGCCAATCATCTCCTACAAGAGGTCAGAGGCAGAGGACGCAAAATAATTGATATCTTTCAATGTGAGTTGCCCCCTTTGATAACGAATATGACATGCACCTTCTTTTTCAGCTCGCTCTTCACTTTTGTTGTTAAAAGTGAAGAAAAAGAGTGAACCTCGCTCCGACCTCGTTGTGAAACGTCAGAATCTAACCAGACTAACGGGGCGGTGTGTGTGTGTGTGTGTGTGTACCTGTATTCCTCCGCGGTCCTCGTTGCCAGCCATGCCGTCCACCTCGTCCATGATCAGGACGTGTTTACTGCTCACTGTCTGAGACGTACCTACAAAACACACACAAATAGTAACGCATACAAATCTGTTTATCTGTAAACGCGTAGGTTGAAAGTTGCATGAGATAAGAGAGAAGGACAGAAAAATAGAAGAACGAGAGCGAGACTGTACCTGTGTAGAAGTTCTTGATGCTAGTGTTGTTGAGTGACTCTGCGATGACCTCCTTCAGGCTGTTCTTACTACGTGTACAGCTGGCATTCATCTCCACGTAGCTATAGCCCAACTCCTACACACACACACACACACACACACACACACACACACACACACACACACACATACACACACACACACACACACACACACACACACACACACACACACACACACACACACACACACACACACACACACACACACACACACACACACACACAATATATAAAAAAAATAGCAAATGAACAAATCCTTGAAAACAACCAAAGATGACCAACATGAGCATTCTCTTAATATGTGTGTGTGTGTGTGTGTGTGTGTGTGTGTGTGTGTGTGTGTGGACTGACCTCACAGACCAGGGCAGCCGTGGTAGTCTTCCCCACCCCTGGGGGTCCAGACAGCAGGGCAGCCTTGAACGATGATCCATCATCTTTCCCTCCTCCAAACTTGCCAAACCTTGCCACTGTGGAGCAAGAAACAGTCCAAGTGTTACACACAGGTACAATCTTTTATTAGCTGACATTCACTGAAACTAAATAAGCTTTGGTTACTCTCAAC
This sequence comes from Hoplostethus mediterraneus, assembly GCA_034670385.1. Taxonomy (NCBI): domain Eukaryota; kingdom Metazoa; phylum Chordata; class Actinopteri; order Trachichthyiformes; family Trachichthyidae; genus Hoplostethus; species Hoplostethus mediterraneus. The sequence continues at coordinate 440,711 of JAXDDW010000135.1, read as the reverse complement.
AAACACAAACACTCTCTCTCCTACCTGGTGGTTTGGCACCCCCACTGTGGTGCCGGTGCCAGTTCTGCAGCCAGCGTAGAAGCTTATTGGCACAGCTCTGCTCCCCCTGCTGGCCAATCACAGCCTTCAGAGAGCGGGGGCGGTATTTGTCCACCCACAGCAGACTAGCACCCTCTCCGGTCAGCGATGGGGAGGATGGGGTTGGGGTGGAGGACGAGGAAAGGCTGAGCCCCCTCCGTACCTCAGAAGCAGAGCCTCTCCCAGGAGGAGTGGCGCTGTTGCCAGCCCTGCCAGCTCGGCCCCGGGCCCTGGCCCCAGTCTTGGATGGGCTGGGGGTCTGAGGGGACCTGGAGTTGCCTTTAGAGGGGGAGATTTTCTGGGCATGAGGGGTGCTCTTTGAGGGCTGGCTGGTAGGAGTCCTGCTCTTAGAGGCTTTGCTCTGTGTGAGATGAAAGAAAACCCAAAACAAACAGAAGAGAAATAATGTGTCAAAACCATATTAAACTTTACACGCATGAACAAATGACACAAATGACACAAATGACACTGCCACCTATGAAACCAATTTCTAATGAGCAGAGCATGATATCCTGATCAAGGTAGATGTGTGTGTGCCGACCTCAGCCTCAGCAGCGATCTCATACTTGGACTTCTTCCCTGGTTTGGTTCTGATCAGCTCCAACAGGCCATCCTCATCCAAGATCTTGGTACCAAAACTCTCCGCCTGGACAGTGAAGTTAGAGAGAGTATAAAACCAAACTGAACAAACACAGTTTATGGCAATAAAAAATAATCTGCATGGCGTAACATTAGCGAGAAGATGGATAAGTATAGAATGAAAAGTCAAAGAACACAGAGACCGAATAGGAGGACAGATGCAGTGGAAGTTGAGAAGGTAGGAAGGTGGAGAGAGAGAAGAGGCCCAGGGTGGAGCGACTTGACAGACAGCAAGTTTTAGTGTAAAACGAGAGAGGCAAGAAGTCTCCAAATCCAAATCTGTCTGCCTGGTTTGTAAGTGATCTCAGGTTTGTCACCTTCTCGGTCTTGGACGCTCCGCTGTCTCTGCCCAGCACCAGGTAGCTGGTCCTCTTGCTGACGTTGCCCGTCACCTTGCCTCCGTAGCGCTCGATCAGGGTCTTGGCGTCGTCCCTCTCCATGGACTCCATGACGCCTGTCAGTACAAACACACAGCCCTCCAAGCAGTTGTCTGCTCCCTGGGAAACACAAAACACACCATAATATACCATTTGTGATAAAGCAAAGAGACAAATCCAGTGCAAATGACACATGATACTTTATTGATGCCTCTTTTTACCTGCCCCTCCTCCACAGGGAGGTCAAAGGTTATATGTATTACCTTGGGCATTTCCTTGGAGCCAAGTGCTCGTGGTCCATCTCTATTGAGGTAGCTCCTGTAGGCTGAAGAATTGGCCCTCTTCTTCTCCGTGTAATCAGGACTCGTGCTCTGGTCAGACGAGGATATGCACCACATCTTTTCAGTATATTTCATTTCAACTGACAGATTTTCATTTTTTTTCCCTTCCAAGGTATGGCAACTGAACCGCTCACCTCTGGTTTCTTGGGGGATGTTTTAAGTGCGGTGGGTGTTGTTCCCACTGCTTTGGGTGTGAACTTCTTGTCTGTGCTTGTCGGAGTAAGGGGTTCCTTTTTGGGAGAGATTTTAATTTTCATGGGTGAAATGGGAGTTTTGCTCTTCTCCGCTTTCTCATCATTCTTTCTCTTCATCATTGACAGTTTGGAGCTGGCTTTGACAGGGGCGGGGTTCTTTTTAGGAGACGGACTGATGACATCCTCTGTTATATTGCCCGTCCTGTTGGTCTTTGATGGGCTGCTTGTGCTGCCGGCAGCAAAGTCTGTAGTGCTCCTTTTGGGTGATGTGATTAGCCCTGGTTTCTCACCAGAGTCCTTACGAGCCTGGATGAGGACACACACACAAAATTATACATAACAACCAATGGTCTATATAGGAAGTGCATGTATGTTTGTATGGTTGTGTTTGTCACCTTCTTGTTATGAGGCTCCTCGTCCAGCATGGCCAGTGTCTTGGCAAACATCTCGTCATCATGGACCTGGTTTTCCAGCTGAGTGAGTCATAGCGAGAGAGGAAGAAGAAAGCGTTAGAGGGTGAGGTGCAGACACCAAAATATGGATCACACCGTTTCATGCTTACACACGTAGCCACTTTTGTTAATAGATTAGTAGTATAGCAAACAAGCAGCTTTAATGCAGGTCTGCCTACCTCCATGTCCTCATCCATCTGCAGCTGTCTGGCGATTAGCTCATCACTCATCGCATCATCTGGGTCCTGAGTTGGCTGAGGAGAGATGGATTTTATTACACACCATCTGATTTGTCAGTGAGCGGCAATTCTGAGCATTTATACAGGATCACTGTTTGATAGGCCAGTGAACGGAGAACTGGCCTCAGTAAAAGGTTCAATGTAGAATACTCAAAAGAAAGCCAAGACTGCTTTTGATGAAGAAGGTAGTAAGTGAGAGACAAGTGAGGGGGAGAGAATAAATACAGAAGGGATGAAGAAACATTTTTTAAAAAAGAAGGCTTGAACACTCACAGCCTTCCTTTTAGTGCTTGCTACCAGCTTCTTATCTGAGCGGTGCACACTCCCACTGCCAAAGTAGTCCAGCACTGAGGTGGGGGTTTGTTTGGGCTGAGGAGGCGGGGTTGACTTAGTGACAGGAGGGGATTTCACCCCCTTTTTCCCCTGGGTGGAGGAGGCCTTAACAGGAGACTTCATCGCCTCCCTGGCCCCTGTACGAGTCTTCTCTGCATCCATCTTTGTTTGTTTGGCAATGCCATTCTCCTTGGGTTTGGAAGTCTTCAAGGACAGAAAGTTGTCACTGTCTGAGTCTATGACCAAAAAAGGAGAAATAACCGATCAATATAAATCCCAATTACCAAAACATAATTCCTTGACTTATAGCAGGCAAGTTATTCTGTAGAACAGCCAGGAAAAGTTCCCTCTTGATAAGAGCTGAAATAAGAGATGTTTTTGGCGCTTGACAAGTGATCAAGACAAAATTGAAGTATCCAACTCCTAGTGTACTTGCATGTATGTGTGTGTTGCACTGCGATGATAACATTAGTCCACATCACCTGTTTCAGAGACATACTGCACAGGATCCTTCTTGGGAAGTGGGTCTGGCTTGCTGGTCTTCTGGCTCCCTTTGGAGGATTTCTTTTGCTGTCTCTCTGGCTCCTCCTCCGAGTCTGTGGCAGACAGAAAGACAGAAATGTATGATGAAGTAGAGACACAGGGTATGTGAAGAACATGGCAAGTTGTTGATAACAGTTGATGAAAAGCTAACAGTTTGATAATGACTATCGTTGTCATAGTACAGATAATAGAGAGGTAGTGGAGAGGCCATTCTTCATTCTTACCTGATTCTATGACTGCATGCTTCTTACGTTTCTTCTCCCTGTCCTTCTGTTTCTCCTGTGTTTTGGGGCTTGTCACCTGAAGCACATGAACCACAATGAACACAAAGTCATGGTGATCGTGAAGAATCAGACAACATCAATCTACAACCCGTTGGAATGGGGCATCACACGACTTTCTTGCCTTGGGAGACACTTTCTTTTTCTTCTTCACGTCAGAGGAAACGGGTTTATTTTTCTTCTTCTCTTCCTCTGTGCTGATGCTTCCATTTCGGGCTGGTTTCTGCACTGCAGGTTTGGTTGATGTCGGTGCAAAGAACCGCCTTATGTCCTGTGTTCCCAGAGAGGAGGAAAATAATGTAACAGCGAAAAGATGCATAGTTCAAAGTTCTGGGTTTCGTAACAAAACACCCGGCAGAATATAATACGAAAATAGATTAAAGACGGCAAAATGCGCTGCTTGGCAAATTGTTATTAGCCACTCGCTAACTTGTTGGCTATCTTTTGTAACGCCTGCTAACATTAGCGATGTGGCTAGTGTGCATGCTTAAAGAACAGCAAACTGTTTTGAAAAGACAACAACACGAACGTTTTCATGCAGTGGAACGAGTTTACTTAGACGCGTCACTGTCTGTGTAAATCAATGTTTGGAGTCTATGACATACCATAATCAATACACGTTTTCTCGCTGATGGGTGTCAGATTAGTTGTCAAGGCAGTAATCACATCCAGCAAATCCTTGGCGCGAAGTACGATTCTGTTTGTGTCGCCTGGAGATGACGTCGTCGCGGGAAGGGGTTGTGCGTGCGTGCGTGCGTCGGCGTGCGTCTCGCGCTGAAATGCTCGGACTGTAAATTTTAACTGCAGCTTACAAGCTCAAGAGTTTCTATCCCAACTACCGTGGCAACCAGAGTGCTGTTAAGTTGTGTGGTGACAGGCGTTAGTGCGGCCCCAGAGTCACCGTCGTTTTACCCTCTTCCACACTGAAGTTACAAAATAAACTTTACACGGCCAACCAATGTGTAACCAATGCTTCTTTCTTCAAACATTTCCAAGACTGTCCAACCATGGTCAGTTAAGTTATCTCCAAAAAGTTTGATTGGTTACAGTAATCATACCTACATCGGTCTGGTTTCAGTAGATCAAGGCAATCAAACTATGGAATTACCTTTGGAGGGCTGTCAGGGGCGATTTTGAGTCCCCTCAGAGAAGGGTGATGTTGCACTGTGCACCTGCCGAATTTTCAAGTGACTTAATTACATTTTATTTAATGCGTGCTGCGCATGCACATTGAAAGAAAGGGACAAGAAATGTGTGATAAATTTAGCCCAGAGAAACAGACTGGTATACCATGCAAAGGACCTGGTTCCTTTCACATATTTTAGTGTTAGGTTTAAATGAAAGGATCCATTGCCTTTGCACGGATATCGTATCCAGCCAAAGGTCCAGTTGTAACAGTAGTTCTGTTCTATTGGGGGTACATTGGCATTTGGGCAATAAGCTTAGAGCTGTTGTAGTCTCATCATGGTGAAATAGTAATAGGCCTACTTCAAAGATTCCTCTCTCATCTGTCTTGCCTGATCACTTTCTTACCTGGCTGCTGTACATTTTGTGGTTCTGCTGCTTTTCATCAAGTACTTTCTTCTATCCATCTATGGAGAAACAGGTTTATTTGTAGGCTGTGTTATGAGAGCTGACACTTGAGTAATTTTTGCTATTATAGCTGGCAAGTTACAAAGCTAGTGAGTGTTGTAGCTAGCTAGCTAATGTTGGCTACCTTTAACAGAGGGGAGGAACATGCCTTGTAATTTCTGTTACAGTAATAGACTATTGAGTGTGCATTTCTCAAATTTACTACCTGTCTGGGATTACTCACCTACTCTCTGGGTTTAGTTTAGCTCCTCTGACCTGAGTTCACTTGTGTAGTGCCGCGGTCTGCCTGCTCTTCCTTATGTCCCAGTCTAGCCTGCACACGCCCACCGCCTGATCTGGTGGCCCTCTGGAGTTTCGTTTCTCTCCATGCTTTGAAACTCACTAGGGTTATTTGTTTATTCAAAATCAGTATTTTATGCCTGAGTTAGGTAGCCTTAGCCTAGTTAATGTAAACAAACAACCCTTTTCTAGGCGGGAGATGAAAAAGGGTCTAAAATCACTCCTGACTATGATTAAGATTTAATGTATCCAGATGGGTGTACTTCAGTGAAGAGGTAGATAACTGAACATTTTACATCAGTTCGCCTTTTGTTGCTGGGCAAACAAAAGTACTTTCAGAAGAAGGGCTAAGAAAGTACTGTGTATAATCAACTATGGAGTATGAGACATCTTGATCAGGCATTGATCACATCCATGAGAACACACATACACCTGACCAAAAGAGCAAGTGGGAAAAAAATAAGCACAGAGGCCAGTTTATCTGGAAAAGTGGGTTGAGGATTTTATTGGTCAAAACAGGACAGATTTCTATTCAACATCTTGTTCCATCCGAGTTCTTCTCACTTACTCGGTGGAATAGATAGATGCTGTCCAGGAACTTCCTGATGTCCTTCTTTCTGACTGTGGTGGCCTGCTGGATCAAGGCCGCTGGTAAAGGACAAGAGAGCAAAGAATGAGAAAAGGGAATTTATCACAAGCAACAGCACCACAGTGGTTTATTGGGTGCATCTAGTACAATAAGGGGTCAGGTATTGAGGCCTGGCATAATGTATCAGTCTACTTGGCAGAAATGCTGATGACAATGTTTTGTTTTTTGACATTAAATTAACAAGTTAGAGCTCAGATGCATGCGGTGGTTAGTGTAAAATCCTGCCATTAAATGCGACTCAAAATTAGACGTGCAAACAGCTATTTGAATCAACAGGTTACTGAAAATACTATCACAAATACATTAAGACATGTAGTATGTGGTATGTACAACCACCTTGCATTGCACAAAACATTGAAGAGAAAACACCTCCCAAACAGAAACATTATACGAAAAAGACAGACAAAAATCCTTTTGGTATCACCATACAGACAGTGTAAAGGACATAGAAGGAAAAGAGTAGACAATGAAAATTGAATCCCCCTGTAGGACACAGGGGGAGCTTTGGTAAAGTTGTCTAACCTCTTATGAGTGTAGCTGTAACGTTTACTGATCCATGTCCACTACCGTTCCCTTCTCAGACACGTAAATACCATCCAAGAACTTTCTGATATCCTTATTTTTGACTGTGGTGGCCTGCTGGATCAGAGCGGCTGGAATAGAGAGAGAAACTTGGGTGATAAGCAGCAGGCACAGTTCACACAGGGTCAAACATCAATCATTACAGACTACAGGTTCAGAGAGATGGAGAGAATACAGATAGATAAAAAGGGGTGGGGGGATGCACAAAATACTTGCTTTCAGGAAGGAGCACTACTGGACAAGCTAATTCACAATGGAATGGCAATGACTGGGTAAGAGATAAGTACATTGAGGTATATACAGTAGATACACAGAATATCTATTATATACAGAATACAGATCTGAACACTTCTGACAATGGTGATAATTAAAGTCACCTTTGCATCGACTATTGCATTTTTTAAAGATGCCATGTGGTCAATTTGGATCCTGTTTTTTTGTACTGGAATTTACCAAACAATTGTGCTTCATCAAATCACACTGCAATAGTGGCAATTTAATGATTTATTAAGTATTCTAGCAGTAATCAGGTGACTGCAATGGCACCATGTAAAGACAATCACACAAAAATAAAATCAAGGTGAACGCGACCTGAAACAAGTCAAAGGGAATGATGAACTGTCTAAACATCTAAGGTGGGATGGAGGTGTGAAAGTGTCAATGGAGAGAGGCTGAAGAAGTTCTACATGACAAGGACGTGGGTTGGACAGGAGTAAGGCAAATAGAACTAATATCTACACCATAGTGCTGCTACGTAAACCTAGTCGTTGAGATTATGGACAACTTTCCAGAAATGTCTATTGGAACGTATTCCCAGGAGGGAGGGAGCAATGTTAGCATGTCCTTGGTTTTATTTACACATCAAGTCCCTTGCAAATGGATAGGCACGTTTAACAGGCAAGTGTCCTTTGCTTTAGTGGTTGGTCTCGTCAATATCAGTGCTAGTAGAAGGGGAGCCTATCAGGGTTCCTCTCCATCTTGCGTGCATGTCTCTCAAAATAACGCCCAGCATGTTTAACACATGAGAAAACATTTGCCACCGAGCTGCAAAGTAGTGTCATTGTGGTCCCCTGAACTGGAAGAGCAATCCTACAGATATGCAGTGTTGTTGAAAACACTGATAATATGCGAGTGGAATATATGGGTTAATCTGGGGTGAGGTGAATGAGGTGAAGTAGTATGGAAGAGAGAAATGAACATATGTAGAAATACTGTCGCAATGGTGGACAATCTTACCTGAGTTTGACACCAGCTCAATGTCATTACCCTCCAGCACCAGCTCATCCTTCTGGGCAGCTGAGACTGAACATAACACACCTAGAAGAGAAACAGAAAATGCCAAAATAATTTACCAGAGGAAAAAACACAAAAAAACACAAAAGGTACTTCACACAAAGCTTGTTTCAGAGCAAGAACTGACTGAATTTAAGGGGACAGTTTGCCAGTTTTGTGCAAATTTTTCCTAAGCTTCAGATATTCAAACAACATTTGTCCTGACTCTAGGTGCTATGTAACCCCCAAATAATCAGTCACTCAAAGACCATCCCAATTTCCATCAGTCTTACTCACCGGTCCTCATACGGACACGGCGGATGTACTTCTCTCCCAGGAAGTTCCTGATCTCGACCAAGGTTCCAGTCTCCTGAATGACAACATTGATGGGGAAATGGGCGTACACAGAGCGCATCTTGTACCGGAAACCCTAGAGCGAGAGAGGGAGCGAGTCAGGCAGTGAGCAGGACAGATGAAAGACAAGAAAAACAGATTGCTCTCACAATGACCAGCCATTTGGCTACTGCAGTACAACTACACAATGGAAACCACCGTGACTATGAAAAAACACAAAGCCCTCTAGAAAGGCAGTGAGGCGCTGCCATCACAGAGCATATAAGTAGAGTCAAACAGAGGAAATGAAAACCGTTGATGCTTCACAGCAGTGGCAAGCTAGGGCAAAAGATGTGTGATAATGGTCTTTGACAAAGGTACATTAAACAGCAATCTCACCAAAGTGACACCCTTGATCATGTTCTGGACATGGCTGCAGATGGTGCGGACTGTGGCCAGCTCCTTCCTGTTCCCCCACCATTTATCCACACGGAGCTGAGGAGAGCAGGACAGTGACACAATTTTTTTTTTAAATTTTGAACTACATCATCCCTAGAAACGGTTGGGTCCTCTTTAGCAAATAATCATGAACATGTACCAACTGGCAGTGTCCAGAAACACTTCCTTGTGAAGAAAAACATAATCATGCATTCAAGAAAAGCTAGAAGTTTGCAAACCAATGAAGACAGCGTTGCCAGGAAAGCCTGAGTGGGGTGTACAATGAGTCCTTAGTAAAAATTATCAACACTTCATCTTAGTCTGACAACACTGTCCACATCTGTCCTTCCACTTTGGAGGTTAGAAGCTTCCCAGTTCTCGAAGGCACTGACACTCAATGTCAGAAATATCTGGCTGTGGCAAACAACAATCAGTTTGACACTTGCTCATATTTTTTTCTTCCAAAGCATGGCTAACTGTCCTCATGTAGCCACCATCAAATCTGTGCAAATAAGGGCATTTTGAGGTACTTTCATACATTCAGAGAAGCTAGACTCGATGGATCATGACAGCTTTCCTTACCTTCTTCTGTTTCTTGCCCAGCAGGCTGAGCTCCAGGTTGATGTGGTTGAACTCCCTACGGAGTGTGCCACGGGGGCCCTTGACGATCACCGTCCGCCCCTTCAACCTCACCTCGACTGCAGGAGCACAGAAAGTACAAGGGATGAGATGCAGCACTCCGCACCAATCATGGAAAAACAGCTTTGATAGTGTTAGATTTGCAAAAATGATAAGAGTCCAGGTGTAACCAGGTAGCAAGCAAAGCATCAATAACACAATCATTTCTTACCATTCTCGGGGATGTCGACAGTCTGGTTACTGAGAATGGTCTTCATTCTGTAATTGACGAGAATTGACAAGGGTATTCACATAGGTTTCTCAGATTCAGGCAAGCCTGGGTCTTCAATTTCAAATCGAGGGTTACAAAGGCCCCCCCTAACCTAGAGTGCAGAAAGTTGACAGCAAGTGGTGGCTTATATATAATAAGGTGATTAAGCTGATCAAGGTCAACTACGCAGCCCAGGTTTTGTAACAGTAATTTGTCCCATCTACATCATTTACAATTCAATGTATGGCACCCAGTGTCCAAACACTGCTTACGTTTGTCAGCTAGCGTAAATGCTAACGTTACACTAGCTCAAGTATTGAGACCAATGCCTCCATTCGGAGCATAAAAACGGACAGTTAGCTTCGAGAAAGTATATTGTACATTAGGGTCAACGATTCACAGCCGAAGCCACTACACCACTTTACGTTACTTCAAATCCGTTTAAAACTCCGCTGTGCCCTATTACACTAAAATAGGTGCAACGTCAGGCCTGGGACGAGATAGTGGAAAAACAAATAGCATTTAGCACGACATACATACTGTAAAGGCAAAATACAACTTCTGTAGTGCAACTTAGTAAGTTTAGGATCTGGCAATTGAAAACACAGTAAAAGATATATTTTATTAGACACCGATGGAGTTAGATGAAGTGCATGAACCAATTTTTCGGTATTCTCACCTCGCCGGTAGCAGAGGAAAGGGGGAAGGAAGGACGTCACGACGCAATTGTAGTGTACGTACGTACCGTCATCAGGCATTACAAGACGATCGATGAACTGGTTATGATTACAAAACAGTTATTTCCCATTATAGAATGATTATATTACTTCAAATAATGATATAAGCCGTAGACGTGGAAATAGAAACCTACTCGATCTAGAAAATACATGATATATATACTTGTTTTTTCCTACTGCGTTCATTCATGAGTTCAGACCAAAGTAACCGCTCATCGATATTTGTTGCCAATGACAAACGTCCGGCAGTCAAGTTTTAAGTCATGGCGCTGGTAAAACAAAGTTGTTTTATTGCTGGTCGTTTCTCCACTAATAATATATGGTCGGGTCCCAAATGCAACCCACGTGTAAGTATTTCCACTCTCCGGAATGCTGTCGCTAAACATTGTTGTCAATGATTTCTTGTGACGCCATATATAATGTGTGAGCTAACTAGTCGGCTAACGTCGTTAGTCTGGTTGTGGACCTTGGATTACAGGCTGCTGCTATGTTTTAGTTGTAGTGCCACAAAGTGTCTATTTGACATCTCAAATGAGTGGCATGATGCACGACTAGCTAGTTCGTATACATCATGACGCCGGGGCCATAAACGTGAAATGACACATTGATAAATTAAGTCTGACTCACTCTTCTGCAGGTGTATACCAGTGGCCTGACAACAGCGGCCAAGTCTTCCCCGACTCGGGCTGACAGAAAGAAGGAGTTGTTGACTGATGACGGGCCTGATCTACAAGACTTCATCTCTGGGGACCTGTCTGAGAAAAACAAGTGGGCAGAGTACAGAGGCAATCTGACGAGACAGAAGGGCGAAAGGTATGAAATATATTGGGGTCACATTACTGACACTGTAGCAAATAGGAGTTAGGCAGTTCTTATAGGTTCTTGAAAGCTTCTCTGTCTGTTAGTGAATGTGGGGGTATCAATAAGTTGTGATGGCGAAATTAAGCTTCCTGAAGCGTTGAAGCTTTCCAGCCTTGGGTTGAAAAATAGGTTCATTTCTCGAGGCTTCAACACGCGCTTCGAAGCTTCGGTATCAAGCGTAACATCACTATCAATAAGGTTCAAAGACAAACTCGGACAAATCCTTATGTAACAGACTAGTGAGCTATAGCATTTTGATGAACGGGTGCCCTTGCATTGACTGATGCATCAGTTACATGAGATTCTTACTGTTGCATGGCATTTATTCATTCCTTTCATGGCCTAATTTCTGTTCTCGCTCATATAAGTATTAAATGGCATGTCTCCACTGGCCAGGGTTTATCCACGCCATGACCTGTGTAGCTCCACTGTTTGTGGAACCTGGTAAAACCATGCTTGAGCCAGCCACCACAACTGGGCCAGACCTGGCCAAAAGTAGCCACTACTTGCTCCAACATAAGGGATTAACAGTTATTGATTCCAAATGGGTTTCCTGTATACTATTTAACAGATTTACATAGCATTCGCCTTTTAAAATTTAGCTCTATTAAATTGTACTGTTCTTTTACTCTGGTGCTGAAACCACTGTCAATTCAAACTGTGAAATGTGCTCATTATTTGCAAATGCTGCTGTTCTTTGGATAGCTGGATAATCCCATGAGACATAAAGCAAAACACACTATTCCACGGCTAGTCCCAGCCAAGCTGAACAACAGGTGGAGACAAGGCCATACACATGAATTACAGTATTTATTTGTTGTGTTGTAATAGGCTGAGGCTTCCTCCATGGCTGAAGACAGAGATCCCCATTGGGAAGAACTACAACAAGCTGAAGAATTCACTAAGAGACCTTAACCTACACACAGTAAGTGTGTGTGTGTGTGTGTGTGTGTGTGTGTGTGTGTGTGTGTGTGTGTGTGTGTGTGTGTGTGTGTGTGTGTGTGTGTGTGTGTGTGTGTGTGTGTGTGTGTGTGTGTGTGTGTGTGTGTGTGTGTGCACCTGATGCTGTTGTAAAACATATTTTCAACTTATTTGGTTGTAAATGTACCATCAGTGTCCTCAGAGAACTTTAATCCCATATACAAAATAATTGTTGGATTCAAATCTGGAGCTCAACAGATATGTCAGTGCATATATCAGTTTTACTTGAGGCTAACATTGCCTTATCAAAGATGGATAACTATTTGGATATATTTTCCAGATTTCCTTGAAATTTCACATAAATATCTAACAGTATATAAAATGTCTATATTTTTGAACTTGGTATCAGATCCCAAACTCCTGTGTCAGTTCGGCTGTGTATAAAATGTGTGTCTGTGTCTGTTTTTTTCAGGTATGCGAGGAAGCTAGGTGTCCTAACATTGGGGAGTGCTGGGGGGGAGGAGAGTATGCCACAGCCACAGCTACTATCATGGTGAGTCTTCTCGCAGGCTGTGGCTCTGTGGAACCGATTTCACTGTCAGTTAAAGGAATGTACCCAAATGTTGACAAGTAAGCTTAGCTCTACTTACTGTTGTAAGATTAGATTAGATATTAGTAGCAGTTTCGCTACAGGCAACGTACTCGACACACAGGGCTAAAATATCTCTCTGTCTCTCTCTCTCTCTGTCTCTCTCTGTCTCTCCCTCTCTCCCTCTGTCTTATATAGCTGATGGGGGATACCTGTACTCGTGGATGCAGGTTCTGCTCGGTGAAGACGGCCCGTCAGCCCGCTCCTCTAGACCCAGCGGAGCCCTACAATACCGCCAAGGCCATCGCTGCCTGGGGGCTGGACTATGTGGTTCTCACCTCTGTAGACAGAGACGGTAATTGGACACTGGCTTTGTACCACGTTGTATCTGCCTACGTATGGGGGTACGTCACCTTATGTCATAGCCAGGGATGCACGTTAAGGATTTTTGTTACTATCCCCACAGACATGGAGGCTAATCATGGATATGTTAGCAGAGATTCAGAGCACTAGCTGTGAGTCCCTGATTACACCCCTTCCAGTCTTTTTGCCTGAACCAGCACACTGAGGAAGGGCGATCTCTACATAACAGGCCTTGAAGTTAAAACACTAGTTCATTGACAGTGAGCAAATAGTATAACTTATCCCAGTAATAACTCTCTGTTCTAATGCCGTTCTCACATTTTCTGGTTTGGCAGATATTGCTGATGGAGGGGCGGAGCATTTTGCCAAGACTGTCTCCAACCTGAAGGGAAGGTAAAATCTCATATTGCATCCATCCAGCCATTCATCCAACCATCCTTCCATTCATCCAACCATCCTTCCAACCATCCAACCATCCATCCAACCATCCTTCCATTCACCCAACCATCCTTCCATTCATCCAACCATCCTTCCATTCATCCAACCATCCTTCCATTCATCCAACCATCCTTCCAACCATCCAACCATCCATCCAACCATCCTTCCATTCACCCAACCATCCTTCCATTCATCCAACCATCCTTCCATTCACCCAACCATCCTTCCATTCATCCAACCATCCTTCCATTCATCCAACCATCCTTCCATTCATCCAACCATCTGGAAACCTATAAGCCCTGTCTTTCAAAGCCAAAGGGAATGTAATGTGGTTTATCCACTGCCTCTATGTTCATGTTCATGATGTAGCGAGCAGTATTCCTTTGACAGGTGTTGTTGGCATTATTCCTCATCTAGGAACCCTCAGATCCTGGTGGAATGTCTGACCCCTGATTTTCGCGGTGACCTGGTAGCGGTAGAGAAGATCGCCCTATCAGGGCTAGGATGTGTATGCCCACAATGTGGAAACGGTCCGCGAGCTGCAAAGGTACTGACTGAGACTTCAAGCTGAACGTATAATAGACAATAACCAGTTTGTTTACCAGGTGATAACAGTACATTTGTATTTTTATGATGTGATACTGGCTAGCACTTTGGAGCTGAGCATCTAATCTCTATTTTTACCTAACTAAAGATTTATGCCGTGCCTCCATCAGCTTTGTTCCTGTCTGCTGCTAGGTTTTAGCAGCAGACGATTAGCCAGCAAGCCAAAGAACAGCAGGATTTTAAAATAATGAGCAGATCTCATGCAGAGAGAACAGTGAAACAAATGGCGGACAAATGATGGTTTCATTATTGTTGTTCTTCCAATCCCTATAGATGAAGAAATGTAATACTGCTAAATATTGAAAATTGATTGCTACCCAAAACATTTCTGCAATACATAGAAAATCTTGTATTTAGAATCAATAATATGTTGGAGCCCATTTTGGCCTTTGGCCATTGTCCAGCCAGGTTTGGTCACAGTGAAGACGACAGGCCACAGCACGGCTAAACCCTGGCCAGTGGCAACGAGACATACACTACGAGACTACACATCCAGCCTCTATATTTACCAGCTGATACAGGGTTAGACCACATTTCTAACTTGTATTTTTATACATGAAGATTGTATAGCTGGCCAGTGTGATTGGGACTCGAGACCAAAAATCTGGTCTCCATGTTTCCCTGGGCAGAGACTGAACCATAGATTGTAAGTGTAGGGGTTTTGAAGGTAAAACTGAGCACCATACCGGGTCCTTCATTTAGATGTTTTATTCGGTTCATATTAAATGTGTCAGTCATAATGTTGCTCCCAGCTCTGCCGAAAGAGGGAGGTAGTTGAAGGTTGTAGTGAAGTGGAAATCCCAGACTGGAGGACAGAGTTACAAGCATTCACCAGCAGGTGGCACATGGAAGCCAGTTCCCTGCTCTTAGTATACAATGACCACATACAGAAATATGAACCACACTGTAGAAACAAGCACACTGAGATTTGATTGTAGAAGTTATAAAGGGGCTGTGAGTATTTCTTGCTAGTTAATGAATGAAGTGTGTATGAATTAGACATAGGCACACGGTACAAGGATGAAGGTTTAGTAGAATTAATATGTACAGTTTTTTGCTTCTTCGTGACATTAATATTGAGATCTGTGTAGTACTTTTTGATTGTTCAGGTTAATCGGGGGATATCTACATTAGTCACCTTTGTCCCCAGGCACGTTCGTGATCCCAGAGCGAACTTTGACCAGTCGCTGAGTGTTCTGAAGCACGCCAAAAAGGTCGAACCTACCCTGCTCACCAAGACCTCTATCATGCTGGGGCTGGGGGAGACTGACCAACAGATACTGAACACCCTGACAGGTGTGTATACACACATACAGTGCCTTGTCTTGACTTTTGCACATTTTGTTGTACACACACACACAGAGTTTTGAAATTGAATAGAACGTTTCCTGAACACACTGTTGTGGTGATGGTGTTACAGCGCTGCGGGAGGCAGGAGTGGACTGTCTAACACTGGGCCAGTACATGCAGCCCACCAAACGGCACCTCAAGGTGAGCACGGTCCATTTCCCCATTCACTACGCCACAGCGGTCAAGCCACATCAATGCAGAACATTTTGCAATTTGATAAACACGTGGATTTGTGTGTTTTAGGTGGATGAATATGTGACACCTGAGAAGTTTGCCCACTGGGAGAAGGTTGGGAATGACATGGGCTTTGTCTACACTGCCAGCGGGCCCCTGGTGCGATCCTCTTACAAAGCAGGTGAGACACACACGCACATGTACTTTTGAGATGCACAGGTGATGTACAGCCCATGATATTCCAGCGTCTTACAGTACCAGTCAAAATAGCCACCCTTTGCCTTAATAACCCTCACCAACACAAGGCATTCGGTTAACAAATTTCAGCAGGAAATCACCAGACAAGTCTTCTCAGCTCTTCTCCAGAGATGTAGGACACTTGTGGGTTGCTTTGGCTCTTCTGTCCATTTCATTTTCCAGTTCCACTTTTTAATGCAGTTCTGCTGTGATTATCTGCTTATATAAGAACACATATCGTATAGTTTAAATATTAAGTGTTTATGGAAGTTTATACAGTTTAAAGCATACAGTAGATACAAATTGGTTTCAAGCAGGTGTACTCAAACTTTTGACTGGTACTGTAGGTCTCACATTTCCAAACTACTTTGACATGTTTATCTACAATTACATTTTAGATATTTAGCCGACGCTTTTATTCAGAGAGACTTACAATTAAGGCAACAGTAGAATAAGCTTAGAGGTCAGGGCTTTAGTGCCCTTATAATATATTTCTTACTGTAGATCAGTCATGCCAGAGTGAATGCTTAGAAAAGAAATGGAATAAACACTAATAAAAGACATAGCAGGGATTTCTTTTTTTTAATCTTTTTTTTTTATTATTCCATAGGAGAGTTTTTCCTGAAGAATCTGCTCGAGAAGAGAAAAGCAAAACCTACTTTAGCAGAGTAAAGATCACAGGACGTCAGGCGGCTCCTAGTGGCTGCCCTCTTCCTTTCAGACCTCCTCTTGACTCCCCTATCTGCTTTCACAGTATGAAATCCAGTCTACTCATCAGCATTATTGTTTAGCTTCACTAATAGTACAAGTATCAAATGTTCTGAAAGTAGCAGGAGAACTCAACGAATGGGCGTTGATTTAATCCAAGTACAGGGGACAGACTCTACTTCCAAATTCACTTTTATATACTTGTACTGCTATACACTGGAGACAGGCCAGAGGTGTGCGTTTTAGAGATCAGTCAGGAGCCTGACGAAGCAAATGAGTGTCTGGGCTTTGCCCACGTGACCTAGCCAGCAGAAAATATGGTCCAGGTATGAGCCATAGCTGTAATTCCCAATCTGTGTATCTCAGGGCCCCCTAAATCACCACAAACACCCTCCCCCCAGGGAGGCCTGGACTCCAGGTTGTGAACCACTGACTCGTATCAGAAGCCAGGGCTCTGCATTTGAGTTGTTTGTGCAATGATGTATGCTGTTGGCGCTAATAAAATGACTGAAGTCATGTGTAATTATAAAACAAACTGAACCATGTATACAATTATGTAACTTGTAAAGAAATATTCAAAACTATCAATTCACATCTATTGGATTCAATCTTTAGATCTTGATTTCATTTTAGTGGTAAATTGATTTATCTGCATTTGAGGGGGAAAAACAAAGGTAACAAGACTCATGACACATCACATTTATTGCATTGGCCCATTTAGTACACTGATACTGAGCACACACAGTGACAACATCACTGATCAACATACAGTAGGAGATTAATACAAATATTTTTAAAAATGTATAAAGTTTTTGCTATTAATGAACAATACTTGATTGGTAAATAATGACATGGTAAATACATTATAAGAATTTAGAGGTCCTAAACAGATCCATTAACTATCCAAGGGACAGTTTTCACAATTGCTGCATTTGAAATGTTAGGTGAATGAATGCATATTACACATATCAGCATGACCTGTACAATATAAATCCTGGCTGTGTTTCTGGGGTGGATTTGCACCGGAGATGACATCTAAAAGTCAAACTCATTCATGGATAATTTTCACACAACCTTGTGGACTTCAGCCTCAACCAGCTCAATGTTAGGCAGGACTTAGTCAACAGACCACTTGGTATTTTTGGTTATTAAGCATGTTTGACTGAATTGGTTAACACGGCTGTAGAAAGGGTGAGAAAGGAATGTGTGTGTGTGTGTGTGTGAGAGAGGAGCGGGGGTGGAACGAGTTTCAGACTTTGACTTTCTTGGTGGGAGGTTCACTGGCACTGATACGAGGGCATACAGCTGCAGGGGTGTAGGGGATACGTGTTGATGTCACCTTCTTGCCGATGGTCTCAATCTGCAGTCAGAAGAAAGCAACAAAATATTTTAGTAATTTTTTTTCCGATTAGGATGTTCTGACCTATGGCGCCATGAACACAGCCAGCAGCTTTGCACAGCTGTGTGAAAGCACTTTGACCTTTCACTGGCACGTCCCTCCTCAATATATTTGATGACCTAAAGCCTAACACTGAGTGTCTCCAAGTGATTTGTCTGTTTTGTCTATTCTAGTGACCTTGTTATTGAGCTGTAATCTCCCCTATCAGGCGTGTCAAGGCCTGTGTGTGAGGGTGCTCCCAGTTTGACAAAGAGAAAAGAGGCCCGGACCGGAGAACACACATCTAGTTAGTCACTGTCGGACGGCCTGTTTGCACAGCAAATCAACTTGAACAATTGATAAAATGATCACACTGCGGTGCAGCCCATCAAACAGGTCGACCAACCCACCGGCTATTGTCCTCTTGTGTAATCATATCAAAATGCAAAAAAGGCTCAGGATAACAAGCACAAATTCCCAAACATGTAGGAGTGCCAATTTGACCGTTTTATGCAGAAATATTGTGGGTATTGGACAAAATTGCAAGTATTGCGGCAATTAGTTGAACTTAAGTTAATTCTTGCAATAACAAGCTCGCAAAATTCTGGAGGGACTGGCTAGGAAAAGGTGTTAGAGTTCTATGAAAATGTGGTGTACTTTCTCTGAAGGCCCCCCGTCTGCTCACCTGGAAGCCTATGTTCTGGAGATCAGAGTGGAGGTGGTCCAGCACTCTCCGACCATCAAATATAAAGGCTGGCTTCAGCATCTTCTTGTAGATCTTCTCATAGTCCAGCTCCTATCGTGGAACAGAGGGGTTTGAGTTTGACATTCATGCTCATTGTATGACAGCTTTATCTTTTTCTACATGGTTTCATTCACCAATAAGCATTTGACAGTAGAACAGAAAAGAGTGAGTTTGTGACCTTAAACATGTCCCACTCGGTGCAGATGACCAATGCGTGTGCGCTCTGGCAAGCCTCATAAGGGTCTGTTGTCACAGTCACCAGCTCTGACACTAAAAAAAATACATACAGTCAATATAAGTAAGGATTCACCAGTATAGTCATCGTTCATCGTTCTGTCCTTCACAGCCAGTAATCACCAAAGCTTTGCATCTAAAACAGCTACGAATGATGATGTCTGAATCTCTTAAAAACATCGAGCCATTTAGTTTCTATTGAATTGTGTTGTTGGGCAGTATCAGTCAATAGGTATCAGCTTATTGCCTGCATTTGAGTTTAGGTTTACTGAACAGTATCAACAAACACTGGGAACTGCTGGAGCCATGTTGATTTCAACAGCATAATTCTCTCTCAAAATATGGCAATGGTAAATCAATATGAACAACATACATATGTACCATAATTAGCACACTCACACCACTTAAAGCTGCATGAGGTGAGTATTTAGGGGTTTCTACACACATTCCACTTCATTGCATACTTTCTCAAAACATTTCCTTGTCATTTACACACACACACACACACACACACACACACACACACACTCTCCCTGGCTACCTCTTTGAGGGTTGTCCTCTGAGATGCTGGGCTGGGAGAGGTCATGAATGATTTGTTCCTTAAGGACTTTGGGGTCGTAGATGTACAGCTTGGCCCCCTCATCCATCAGATACTTAGAAATGTAGATACTGGATGACTCCCTAGGGTTGTGACACAGACACACACGCTTTCATAGGGGTCATATTACAACACAGTATGTGTACAACACGTGTTGCCTTCTATGGATAAAAGGTGAAGGGAGAGTTGGCGCACGTGTACAAGGAGCATACAAAAAAGGTTCAGAGGGAAGTATGGCCAAGTTTATGACTGACATGACAACACTTAAGAAACATCAAAGAGCACAACACAGAAAAAAACAAGTATGTAAGAAGGTAATGAATAACATCAACAAAGGCCGACCTGGTGTCGCCTGTGTCTTTCTTAAAGGAGAAGCCCAGCAGAGCAATCTTTTTGCCAGTAACGGTGTTGAAGAGACAGTCTATGATCCTGCAGGCAAACCGCCTTCTCTGGTACTCATTCATATCTATCACCTGAAAAAACGTGAGAAGGTGAAAATGGTGAGACAAAAAAAAAACATTCAGAAAAGAGAAATGTCTAGTGCTACTCTATGTAGTTCCCACCTGCTGCCAGTAGGAGGCCACCTCAGTGAGGTTGAGGGCCTCACACAGGTACACCAGATTCAGCACATCTTTCTGGAAACAACTGCCACCAAAACCTGGACATTGTGTGATAGAGATGGAAGACAACACTTAATCGGTGTCGAGTCAAATTAAAAGAGAGATGGAAGACCATTCTAAACACTTCAGTTTGTGAGCCCGGTGTGAGTACACATCTCTTACCTATGCTGGCCTTGAGGAACTTGCTGCCTATTCTCTGGTCCATGCCGATGGCCTTGGCTACCTCCTCTACATCGGCTCCTGTGGCCTCGCACAGAGCACTAATGCTGTTGATGCTGCTGATTCGCTGGGCCAGGAAGGCATTGGCTGCCTACACACAGATTTTTTAAGTTTGTATTTAGAATAGCAATAAATGAACAGCAGACATTCAAATACACACTCACTTGCAAACACTCACCAGTTTGGAGAGCTCAGACGACCATGTGTTGGTGGTAATGATGCGTGCCTTGGGAACCCAGTGTTCATAGACAGCACACAGTGCTCTAATTGCCCTTTGACCTTCCGCTGTCTCGTCTCCACCAATCAGGACGCGGTCTGGCTCCTTCAGATCCCGCACTGCTGTTCCTTCTGCAAGGAACTCTGGGTTGGACAGCACCTAGATAAATGGTTTTAGAAACTTGCATATTAACAGATCTGAGAGAATTTTGTCTCTGAAACACAAACACGCACACATAATAATACACACCTGTAGGTTGAGGCTGGGTTTGGTGTTGGCATCAAATATCCGTCTGATGCTCTCGGCAGCTCGCACTGGGACTGTACTCTTCTCTGTGACGAGCTTGTAGCCATCGGACACCTCTACAATCCGTCGAGCACATGCCTCAATGAACTTGAGGTCGGCGGCACGACCCTTGCCCATCCCATAGGTCTTGGTGGGAGTATTCACCTGTGGTGCAACCATTGCTATTTATTTATTGGTGTATCTCTGTATACATACATTTATTTGCTTAGTTTGTCAACAGTAGAAAGTGTGTGTGGGTGTGTACAGAGGTAGATGTGTGAGTATGTGAAAGAGAGATGTATGTGTGTGTGTGTGTGTGTGTGTGTGTATGGGTGTGTGCAAGAGCTAACTAAATGACTCACAGAAATAAAGACGAGGTCAGCTTCCCTAATGGCAGTGTCTATGTCTGTAGAGAAAAACAGATTCCGCCCTCTGCATGACTCAACCACCTCTTTCAGACCCGGCTGGAGAAAGAGGGGGGAAAGAGGAAAAAAGAGGAAGGGGTGGGGGCAGGAGAAACAGGGAGGGTGTGTTATGAAATGCCTGGAACAAATATATGGCACAAAGAAAGTTACACACGTAATAATGGTTCATGAGGACTGTCACCATCCGGCCTTTACACTAGTCATTCATGATTAATACGTTGTAGCTGTTCATTGTGGTAACTAGGGAAGTTGTGACAGACAGTGGTCTGGAACTAATTTACTTTACCAAGTCCAAGCATTCAATTTTCTTACAGAGCAAAAGATTGCCTGCCTACATTTACTACTTTCATTAAACCTTCCTGATTTCATTGACTCTTTCTAGATATAAGGCCATGACATGAATAGTAAATAGAGATGGGAATTTAGGGGAGAAACACGGGGCACAATGAAAGCTACAAACGTAATAAATTAGTGTTCATAATGACCAAGAGTGACCACTCTCCCTTTAACTTATGACACAAGAACCAGCCATTAATCATGCCATACCCTGAGCTGTTTTTCTGGACAATTGTACCTCATATATGGACAGAGTGTCTGAGTTCCAGGCTTTGATTCTGGACTCGTTGACATCCACAACTCGTTGACATCCATTACACTAGTCATTCATGATTAATACGTTGTAGCTGTTCATTGTGGTAACTAGGGAAGTTGTGACACACAGTGGTCTGGAACTAATTTACTTCTCCAGTCCAAGCATTCAATTTTCTTACAGAGCAAAAGATTGCCTGGCTACATTTACTACTTTCATTAAACCTTCCTGATTTCATTGACTCTTTCTAGATATAAGGCCATGATATTAATAGTAAATAGAGATGGGAATTTAGGGGGGAAACGTAATAAATTAGTGCTCATAATGACCAAGAGTGACCACTATCCCTTTAACTTATGACACAAGAACCAGCCATTAATCATGTCATACCCTGAGCTGTTTTTCTGGACAATTGTACCTCATATATGGGCAGAGTGTCTGAGTTCCAGGCTTTGATTCTGGACTCGTTGACATCCACAACAGTCACTGTGATCTCTGGGCACATTTGGGCGATCACGCTACACGTTGGACCTCCCACATACCCTGCACCAATGCAACAGACCTTCTTTATCTGAAACATCTGGAGAGGGAAAGAGAGGTTAGCGATACTGCTAAAACATGTTATCTAATTAATAGACATCGTTTGGAGGACGAAAGGATCTGATAAAGCAGCCGACTTTCATGTGGACGACAATCAAACTCCTAATAAAACTTGGACCCATAGCACTGATTCACTATCAGCAATTGAAAAAAAAACATTTCTATCCACCTAATGCCCTAATATTTCAGTGCTACCAAGTACCCCATCATTGCGCATTAACCTCCATATGTTGGTCTGCAGGGGCAAGCAGAGCTCGATCAGTAGTTATGTTTCTTCCAGAAATAGCTGTCCCTAAAGTAACTGGTGACAAGAAGGTTCTGTGTTACATGCAGTGACGAACTTAAATTATAGGGTTTCCTATGCTGAATATACTCTAAGTACCCCAGTACCTCAAATAACCTGAGTAGTGCTCGGGTATCCGTAATAGGCTGGTGGAATATAAAGAGCCTTTCATTGAAGCTAAGCCACGTATAGCAGAGTAGTGAAAAAATAGCTTTTCTTCCAGCTAACGTTACACTTCAATATAGCTAAACTACAGAGTGTCACTGCCATACTAGAATTTGTAGGAGACGTTACAATTTGGTAGGACCACAGTTTGCCTTTTTAATCTTGGGTGAGCGAGTTGGACACAAGAAACAAATGAATGAACGTCTAGCGCTAGCCTGCTAGCTGCTATTAGCTACATTACCTCTGCCAACTCGACAGTCAAGGAACTTCAGGAATGCGCAGATTATGATGTTAGCTCCTTTTTCCAACAAGAACTTCTTCAAACTGTCGATCGCGAAAGCACTATTTTGCTAAAATGTCTTAAGACCGGGGTAAAGAAAATGGCCTGACAAAAAAGTCTAACCAGAGTAAGGTTTATCTTCGAACTTTTCAAGAGCTACGTGTATCTAGAATAAAGTACCTAAGTCAAATCAGAAACACGTCGTTAAGCAACCGAGAACACTTCCGATTCGGTATTTTCAAAATAAAAGCATGGGGACGGGGTAACTACAACGGTAGCTTTTTGTGAGGGCTAGAACACCTTTACTCTATGGTACCACTTACGGTAAATGATTAGGCATCAGCGGGGTATGACACGATGTAGAACTTACTGAGTCCAAATTTGATCGTGTAGTTTCTATTGTTACAACAGAGACCCAAATTCTAGCAGAAATCACCAGACATGCATTTGGAAGCCATACCTAAAAATGACATATGGAGAGCATTTAGGCCCAATTTTCCCTCTAAACTGTATTTGTCTGTGCAATATTCTGTTAGGTTGGTTACCTACAGCTAATAATTTATCACAGTGACCAAACAGTCTTGTCAGTCATCAGTTATTGCTCCATTCTCCCCAGAAAGTTAGTCAGTATTGATGGATTTGCAGTTTTTGGTGGCAAAGCAATATTAAATGCAGGGACTTTGCAATACTTCAGGGTTTAGTGTATTGGCACCCTGATAATAACTTATCTAAATCATCTAATGAAAACATATTTTCAGGAATTCAGCACCAGACCAAACAGCAGGGAAACAACATGGGAAACACACCCTCACACAATCTTAAACATGAACACACCAGTAAGTTATACATTGCTTCCTTGTGTTTATGGTGTGTCTGCCATGTTTGATTAAAAGCAGAAATAGATAATCCTCTCCTTTTACAGCATTATCTCCACCCTTGAGATGTACATTCTTCCTACAAAACACACCAACAAAGCACTAGTCTGTATTCTTTTTATTTGTTGTTTTGTAAGGAAAAGTGCATAGTTGAAGCCCTTTCTTTTAGATAATTACAGTGTAAATTCAGGCCTCCTGTGACACCAGATAGTATACATATGGTGTGTTCATCTCAACAATCTATGATGGATTCCTTATCTAAAACTGTTGAATTTAAATACGTTTTACCCAATATTTGCCTTCCATCACAGCTCCTCACAGACATTCTCCAGAGGGTCAAAAAAGGAGTTTAGATTTAAATGTAGCCACACTCACTGATGAAGAACAGAGGACTAGCAGCCACTGTCGATTGTAGGGATGAACTTTGTTGCGTTGCCACATAAGCTCAATGACAGCGTGTGTTTCAGATCATACCCACTGCAGCAGGTTTGCAAATTCCACACCATATGTTTAGCACAGAAGAATCTTATGACTTGGCCATGTCATTTTGGATATCATGAGTAACTTGGAATGTACCCCAAGACTCAGATACATTTTAATAGCCACATTTCCACAGCAGGGCCAAGAAAAAGCTTACCAAGTCCAAGTTATGTCCAAACAAAACTGTTTACAACAAATTTGAAACTATAGTCCAACTGACAAGTCATCTATCTAAATATAAAATGAATCACTTATTCTGTTTAGCGGAACATTGAGTCACATGAATGAGCACACCATGTAGCAGGCTCTGTGGTGGAAACTAATGTGATCCGAAATATTATATCAAGACAGAAGATTTCTATTGTGTAGCATTTCCTTGTCCCCTTTTTATAAAGATCTCAGATTGAATATGACCTGATGGGTCAAATATCTTGCCATCCTACCGTCTAAGAAAAACAAGTGTCTGTAGGTTAGTAATGAGACCAGTGAAATACCTTCAGATTGGCACCATTTCAAAATTTCTAAAATGCACCTTTTCTAACTCCCTTCCTTTTAGTAGTCACTGGTCTGACATATGATAGAGAAACTGTGGGAGTAGAAACTTACAATTCCACCCATTAATCCAACATCAGACTACAATGATTCTCAAGGGAAAGGGACGGTGCCCGAGCCCTGGTCTTTGCAAGGCCATCATTTAGACAACAGAATCAGGATCATCAAAACACACCATCAAAACAAATGAATATACTGTAACAAAAGTGCTAATAAAATATAATTTTCAGCTACTATTAAGTCAGTGTCTCTATACATTAATCATTGTTTTCTTTTAACCATACAACTTGAATACAGTACATGGAATCATCATATTACAAGAGTAAAACTTGTTTGTGTTGAGTATATTAATTTTTACAATGTCCGTACACAACTGTAACTGTATGCCAGCAAAGCCCCTGGAATTTTGAATCCATCTCATTTCAACCACTGAGTGTGCAATGTGACAAATAATTTCAAAGCTCAACTTCTAACTTCTATTGAGAGACGTCACGTGTACTTCTCAAGAGGCTGAATTAGTATCTCTTGTTGTAACACACATTTTGTTTACATGTGGCATAATAATGCACTCATAGAACTATTTTACTTATGGCAAATGAAACACTAGAGTGCACTAGAAGACTAGAGTAACCAAACTGTCCCGATCCTATTGATACTTCAAAGTGACAGTGTTTTGACAGACAGTTTTCTTGGAACTGTAAAAAGTTAATCTAACAGACCTAAATATTTTCTGGTTGGATCGAGTAGTTAATGTAATTGAAGCTTGCATGTAAACACAGAAGATCAATTCAGTATATAAAAAAATCCATATGCTGCGTTATCTTTTAAAGCAACTGTAATTTCAGCAATCTGCTCAATCCAATATACTCAATTTCACCCTTCTGCTAAGGCCCTAGTTTAAATATGCAATTAAAGTATCCTGTGATATGACATCATTACTGGCACTAGCCAGAGTTGTGACTTCAAAGCGGAAAAAGTGGAATGTTTCTGTGAGATTCTGAAGAACCCTCCACCCTGCATTGCTCAGCAAGCACTGCAACTGCACACAAAGAAATTTATGGCTACGCATCCCTTCTCCCCCAATCCCTGTGACATATTCCTTCATTTTGACTTCATGTCCGAATTTCATCAGAAAAATCTTCATCAGAGGTTGGGGTGGGAGGCTTGACGCTATACCTTCTGGTTAACAGGCTTAACTAAGTAAGAAGAGTTCTAGACATAGCTAACCTACAAAAGTAATGGAAAGAAAAACAATAATCAGAATAGGAAACAGCAATGGATAGTTGAATGAAGGTTGACAGGGAGTTGGCGCAATCCTGGTCACAGTAACTATCTAACTGTGTAGCTCCAGTCAGAACAGATGGTTGAGTACTGGCTCTCTGGCTCCACTGCTAGTCAATAGGTGGTGCTGGGGGCCCTCTGCCATCGCTCTGCAACCCAAGACGACAATGCAGATAAACAACAAAAGAATAATTTGGCTGAGGCTGAGCCGAAACAATATAGATCAGTGGGAGTTTTGATTAGTAATTCAAGTAATGACAGGCATGTGGAATGTGTGCAGTTGATACTAACATTGTGGGGTCCAGTGGGTTTGCCTGTGGGATGGGGACCTCTGAGGCTGGATGGGCGGAGCAAGAAGAGGAGCAGAGCCAGTACCATCCATCCCATCAGAACCATAGGAAGGGTCAGGTCCCCTCCTCCCCCCACTGGCCCACTGGGACCAGGCACTGAACAGACCGAGACAAATGTTAACATGTACCGACATGAAATCTACATTAACATTTATGATTCAAGACTATGTATAAGTGCAGCCATGCTTCCACATATCCCAACAAATATGAAAACTTCCAGTGTGAAATCAATTACAAAAGGCTCATACATACTTTCCTGAAGGCACTCCGTGTCTGTACAGTAGGACTGAGATTGCCTGAGCTGTGAGAATATATTAAAGCAAGAGCAAAAAACAAAGGAAATAAGGGAGAAAAAAAGAAAATTATGAATCCTCCCATTCTAACATTCAATTAATCTCATTGAATTCCTCTGGTTACCACCGCCCTCATCTGGGGAGGGGAGAAAGTACAGGTGGCCTATAAACACTAGGGTTGGGTATCCTTTAAATACCTTTAGATACCGATACCTTTAAATTTGATACGATACGATGATACTTTTTTCAATACATTATATGAATGAAACCATGTTTTTATAAATGATACTCGTATCTTTGTAATTTGTACAAATTTTTATTCTGTAAACATTGTCATTGTAAAAATGACAGAATAAGCAGAATAAGAAAATAAAGTGCAATTTTGATCATGTCATTAAATGACAGAATAGGAACAGAAGAAAATAAAGTGTAATTCGAAACCTGTCTTTTATGAAATGTCAGGACATTTCCCAACCCGAATGTTCATAATTCTTCACTTGTCTACTTTCACCACGGTGGCACACGCTACACACTATGCACAAATAATCTTTTGGACTTTGTGGGTAAGTGAAATTTTACATATTTTTTTTTCATTATAGGGCTCGCAGAGGGGAAAAAGTCAGTGGAGCAGGACAGGACCCTTTGGAAGAAATAATAAAAAACATATGATGAAAAACTCCCCAAAGGGTCCTGTATTAGGGCTACAACTGTACCATAAAGTATCAAAATTTGGTACCGTTTTTCCAAACTTTTTTCGATACTCAGTCAGACCAACATATTTCGCCTTTTCAATACCCAACCCTAATAAACACACTACTAAACTAACGTCATAATAGAAGTGATCGAGTTGTGTAACGTGTGCAAATGATATCATCTCAGCTGCTTTATTACACTGGGCATGCACACATCCACAAAATAAATCACCATATGCACACATTCATGGTACAAAGCAACTATTCCAAGTCTTTGTTTCTTAGCATAACATTGCATCGCTGTTCTAGCTAACTGATACATGCTGTGGTTTAGCTGTTTAGACAACACCCTTCTGCAGGCAAACCAGGAAGCCCCAAGAGTGGTTCTGAGCCAATTGCAGCTCACCACGATTGTTACACCTGCACACAAGAGCCAATGAGGCAATGAACTTAAATTTGAGGCTGTATTCTTGAATCTACTCAGAGACATAGTTGATCTCAACCACTTATATTCTATTAGTTACATGTTCACTTTTCCATTATGAAAGGCTTTCAAGGATTCACATGTGCACACAAACCTGACAACACAGTGCAATCTACTCTCTGTGGGTCTAGGTTGATATGCCCTCAAAACAAACAGGAACCAGGATATGCTGGCTTGGTGTCACTTACCGGCTTTTCATTTCCTTCTCTCCTTCTTCCCTAGAGTATTTCCTTGACTTTCTAGCAGTCTAACAGTAATATGTTGCCACCTTTAGGTGCCACCTCTCGTCACGTAAAAATGTGTACTTAAAACAGTTAATTTCCTTTTGATCTACCTGCACCCTGATTCTCTAATGATCAAGTGGATTTGGATTTCGAGGAACACAACAATGAGAGCTTTACTGTTGCTTCTTTGCAATCACTTACCAGGTTGATGAGTCGCCTCATGGCATACTCGTGAGAGCAGATGCACTCACATGGGTCGTAGCCTCCTTCTGCCATATCTCTTTGATGGCATTCACCTTAAAATAAACCAAAAGTGTGTAGAACACAGTGAGCGAGAGAAACGCAACACTAGCTCTTGTCAGTGCTGCTTTGTATTGTTGTTTCACAGATACAGATCAAGGGGGAGGGGACTGCTGAGGGACGGTCAGCAGACTGTGGTGCGTGTATGTTACAGAAATCTTCCAACTTTTGGTTTGTAGTGACAACTCTCAATCTGGCTACGTTTCGTTTTTGACACCTAGCTGTCGTAGGATACGCTGAAAGGCAAAATATAAAGTCTACACTAACGTTACATTCTGGGGCCAACAAACTACTGACGCTGACTCGGAGTGGATTTATCTCGACGAAAACCACAACTTATTTTTCACGAGTGAATGGCTGCACAATTCAAGGCAGCTACCGCCACCTTAACTCAAATTTTACATCCATCTAGCCTTGCTCTCTATCTTAGCTAACGTTGCATTGCCTAGCTGCTAACATTATCGCCAAGCTAGCCATTTTGAAACATCAACTCTTTCTTTTCGACTGTAAATCAAAAATATGATCAAAAACAGATGTGACAGTAAAGGACATCGAAAGGGAACTTACTTGTGCTTTTTAGACGTTCAAAAAAGCGTTTTATTGTCTTTCTACTCCAGTGTGCACTGCTGTTTTACTGTTAGACACCTTGCAAAGCACTGAACTACCAACATGTCATCTGCACAGCAAATTCCAACCGTCTATGTTTTGTTTGATACACGTGAGCCAAGTAGCTATTGCTCACGCGAGACATCCGGGAACTCGAGGAAGATTTCCGCAGGTGTCATCAAATACCTCTTATTGGTCCAAAAATGTAATGAGCAGGCATTTGAGCCAATCACAACAAGGAACGGGCTGACTCCTGGATAGTAAACAAACAATCCAGCTGCCACTCATCCAGCAGCATATACCCTGAGCTCCAACATCTGCAGTTGTGTAACCAAATATGTAAATATATACCACTTATCTCTGTATTAAAAGGTTGGCACATTAAACAGCATGTACATACATTTATCAGTTTCTCACCTTGCGTATTCCACAATTATAATTATATCTCATTTTACACGGCATGACATTATTAAAACACGTATCAGACTGTAGTCTTAAAATACGTACACTATACAGAATTAATAATTTCAGAAAGTGTTGAATTCGAAACAATTATGGAAGACTTACTGAAAGAACTGTAAAATATGTGCATACAGCTTAATATAAAAACGACCGTTGGCACTAACTAACATTAGGTCTATTGTACAACTGTCACTCAATATAAATTACATATCAGTATCATATATATATATATTATTTTATTTTATTTTATATTTTATCTACACATTGTTTTATCAGAGGAAAACGGACGGGTTAACTTTTAAAACATTTTTTGGGTGAACCATAAGGAAAAATTCCGAGATCTTCCATCCTCCCTTTTTTCCAAACCCAATGTTCGTGTGTGTGTATGTGCGAGAGAAAGAGAGAGAGAGAGAGAGAGAGAGAGAGATTCATAAAAGTCACAAATCAAGTAAGCACAAATCCCTGTAGAACACATTCAGAATTGCATTGTAGTGAGTTAATTTAAATCCCATCACAAGACAGTGCTAACCATGTGTTTTTAGTAGAGTAGAAAAATTCTGAAGGCAAATCAAAACAAGGAAGTCACTACAATCCCGTTCACTACAAATGCTCACAAATGAAAATTCTAGTTTCTCCATTAAGGCGCACCACCGCGGCACTGTGTGTATGTTTCTGGAGACTGACGCTGTGCGCTTGCAGTCAACGGTCGCTGCTCGCCGCTTGTTTTCAAAGGGGAGCAGGTTTTGAAGTGGTAAAGCGAGAGACGGTCAAAGTGAAAGTGGGATCCCCGTGAAAAGCAGCAATCAGCCAGCGCAGACAACAGAGGGAGGCCTGCTCTAGCTAGGGGCAGCTTCAAGCAGCAAAGAAGACACAGCCATGGCTAACATTGCGGTCCAAAGGATCAAGCGGGAGTTCAAAGAAGTTCTCAAAAGCGAAGAGGTGTGGTATTGACTATTTTACTTCGATGTTGTCTCTAATTTCAAACTGTTTAAGTCGGTTAAAATTAAAAGTTTTTGTTGCCGTTGTAATATAGATTACCGTTACCTGGGCTAGCGTAGCTAGCTCTCAAGCCTGTGTTGCAGTGACTCAGGCCCATATAGGAGAACTAGCTTTAGCTTGACATCTATGTCTGCTGCGTTTTGGTCCAGCTTCTCTTACGCCAGGTGGGTGTGTTCAGGAAACGCCGGGGATTGAGTCTTGTGAACTGGCAGGCCTTCTGTTTCATTTAACAATTCGAAAAGCAATACCGCACACCTTCGAGTAATTGTCTAAACGAAACTACATTAGGCTATATGAGGCGTGACACACATACCGTTTACTATTTTTGTAATGCTAGCGTTGGTTAGCGTTAGCTTAGTATGAC
The DNA here is from genome assembly GCA_034670385.1 of Hoplostethus mediterraneus. Taxonomy (NCBI): domain Eukaryota; kingdom Metazoa; phylum Chordata; class Actinopteri; order Trachichthyiformes; family Trachichthyidae; genus Hoplostethus; species Hoplostethus mediterraneus. The sequence goes on along the minus strand of JAXDDW010000135.1, from coordinate 409,615 downwards.
AACGTTTTGCTAACGGTAGTTTGACAGCTCGCTCCCAGTTAACATTAGCATATTACGTTAGCTGGCTGCGTAACTACTAACAAACTTGCCTAAATCAATTTTTCCCAGAGGTCGGCGTCATTATGAAAGGAATGCGACCAATAAAAGCCATTATTATGTTACTGTCCCTCAAGCCACAACAGCCCCTTGTCGTGGGATAGCAAATTTTGCTAGCTTGGCTCTACTAGCTAAATGCCCTGACGCCAGACACTAGAGAGTTCCATAACAGGACGAATTGGGCTTTCTAGAATATGAGAATAGCTATGCCTCCAATAGCTAACGTGTCTTGTTTCACAAACAATCGGTTACAGTCAGAATTTGTGGTTTAATACTTAATAGAGACATTGGTCACCAACTGACTGAGATTGAACCCCCCCCCCCCCCCCAAACCATCACCGTTATTCAATGTCATTCTCTCATTTTCTTTTTCCCTGATAGACGAGTAAAAACCAGATAAAAGTAGATTTGGTGGATGAGAACTTCACAGAGCTGAGGGGGGAGATAGCAGGTCCACCAGATACACCATATGAGGGTAATGTTGAACACCTGCAAACTAATTAAGTGCCACTCTAGTTATTTCGAGACTCTTTGTTTTAGCATCATAATATATTTTGTCTGTTTTCTTCCTTTCTTAGGTGGCAGGTATCAACTTGAAATAAAAATCCCAGAAACCTATCCTTTTAACCCACCAAAGGTATGCACTCTAACATCTCCCACCTGCTCTGCAGAATTGTTGTCAATTCCTTCTGTCCTTTACCTCTTGCTTTTCTCACTCACTCACTAACTTGGTCTCTCTCACAAACACACATTTGCACAAACACACACTCCCCCTTTTCTTTTTCTCCCTCATCATACCATTCCCATTCAGATCACTCTTTCAGTCTCACATCTTTCTCTCTCTTAGGTGCGATTCATCACTAAGATCTGGCATCCTAACATCAGTTCTGTCACAGGAGCAATATGTCTGGACATTTTAAAAGACCAGTGGTGAGTTAGTAATGCCTGAACCTTGTGCTGTACATCAGTGTTCCAATGTGTTATAGTCCTTCCTCTCTCCCTCCATCCATTCTGTGTATCTTTTCAGCCTAACCACACAAGTTGAACCCTTAATGATTTGAAAATTTCCCTGTACCCCCACACCCTGCTCCAACTTTCCTGTTTCCCCCAGGGCGGCTGCTATGACGCTGCGGACAGTGCTGTTGTCTCTACAGGCTCTCCTCGCTGCAGCAGAACCAGACGACCCACAGGATGCAGTAGTAGCCAACCAGGTGAGAAAGAATTCTTGAATGTGGTTTTATGGGACAGTAATATAAAACAGCTCTCCTCCCTTTTGCATGTTTACTAAACAAGTTGCTGATCTCCATTTATTTTCAATAAGAGCTAAACAAGCAAAGCAATTCTTGTGGAGTGAGAATTTGGGAGTGTTGTCCGTGGTTTAACTTTTGGCTGCTGATTAATAGACAATTGTACTAATATTACATAATGTTAATGTTACAATGCAACATATCACACTCCCTCCTGTTCATACCAATAGCCCAGTTGGAATGGCAATAAGCAATAAATCATCTGATCTTTTCTCACAGCCACTGTCTGAATGCAGTCTCTTGTTTTCTACTGTCACTATATTTTAGCTGTGCTTGTGTCAGATTGAGCTTTTTCTTTGCCCCCACAGTATAAGCAGAACCCAGAAATGTTCAAACAGACAGCGAGGCTGTGGTCTCATGTCTACGCAGGTGCTCCAGTCTCCAGTCCCGACTACACACGCAAAATAGACAAGCTCTGTGCTATGGGCTTCGATAAGGTCAGAACCACTTCATGTTTTTGTTGTAGGATAAAACTTGGATTGATTATAGCATTTTATGGGACAGGACAGTTTTGTGGGTTTGGTTTGACGGCGTGCCTGTTAGGACAAACAGGGTTTGCTAAGTGTTATTGTAAACTAGCAAAAGCCAAAGGGTTTAGTTTTTAACAGTATACAATTTATTCAGATTTAACCACTATAAAATAATTAGTTTCCCATTAAAACCTGGTTGCAATAAGAGGGCATGCATTACATATTTTATGTCAACAAGGTAATTGCATCGCCCCTCATCTCAAATCATACAGTCACTTTCAATCCACTTGGTAAAGGAGTCATACATTGATTTTGATAGCTAGATCACATTAAATTCTGTTTTCCCCTTCCCATTTAGAATGCAGTAATAGCGGCCTTATCTTCAAAATCCTGGGATGTGGAAACGGCGACAGAGTTGCTCCTTAGCAACTGAGACCCAGCCAGGCTTGAGGATCCCAAACGCCACTCGTCATAGCATCAACTCCTCCCTAGTACCATTCCGCCATTGCCTTCCATTACACTGAACCTCTCACTTACCACAATTTAACAAAGCCTTCTCTTGGGAGGGCTTTCACAAGTTTGTATGCTATAAACTGGACACCAATAGCACCACCATCGCCAATATGCACACCACCTTGCTGCCTACTGTCTCTCCTCATTTGTCCTTCTATCCATTATGCTTCCACTAACTGAAAATGTCTCCTTTAACGACACCCCAAAAAACAGAAACATTTTCCATCATGCCTTTTCTGAGCCCCCCTCCCACAAACTCATTTTGGCCCACACTTTTGGCTCTGAACTTTTTTGGAGAAAAAAAATGCTCCCTGATATTGCAAGGAGTCAAACAGCTGCCATTGCCTGGTGAAATTTCCATTTGTAGAATCAGGGTGAAATGTAAAGGAAATCCCTCACACTGCTCTTGTGATACATCACCATTCATTCTTTCAACTGTTTGTTCAGTTAGACCTTTTGTCAGATGATTCTTTCTATGGACAGTTAATGTTCTTAAGGTCTAACCATATCAAAATTAGTTGAATAAATAGAGTTCTACTGCCACAGTAGTGTAATGGATTTTAACATAGATGGTTCACTCCAACACACCTGCAAAGGTGGATGTGCTGGTTCTTCTCATCTAATTTGTAGATTTAGACAACAGACATTCTCAGACACCTGCACTCAACACATGCACAGAAGAAAGTTATCTGTAAATAGATGTGTGTAAATTTGAAAATAAATGGGGATATACTTTTTTTCTTACATGGCATTGTAAAACAAATTATTTTAAATATGAACTATGCCTAGTTTACAAATATATGGAGAGATATCTTTTTATCCTTTTGTGATTCATGAGATTTTCCCCTGAATGTTTTTTTCCCCCCCCAGATTGTGATTTAGGAGGTAGCATAGCCAATATCCTGGCCCTAAATGGTATGGGAGGAGCCATTCAGCTCAGGCTCCTGAAATATCTTGGTCTTAAGGTCACTGCATACCACCTCTGCTGCCCCCCCATGTCTTTTATTTCTTCTTGCACGTTCTATGCTGCCTTTATTTAGTTTTGCCAAATGATGGGGTGTCTGTTCAGTCTAGCATCCCTTTAGTCCGGCAAAGACCTGTAGAACTAGAAAGACTCTTTCTATGGAAAGGGCCACCTTGAACCGCTACCATCAAGCACATCCTGTTTATCATGATATCATTAGGAAACCAAAGGCTTTGCTGTTTATTATTTTACCTGAGTGTGTTTCTTACAAATCTCATTCTGCTCTGAATAGATTCACCTGGCACCAGGAGTAGAAGAAGCTGGACAAGAAATGACTGCTTCTGAATTTTGTTGAGGATCTGAGTTAGAAATGCTGTTTTTTGTTTTTTAAATTTGTTTATTTTTAAGGCACATGTTACTCTCAGCCACGTACTAAGGATCAGCTCACCCTCCATTGGTCCTGACTTCAGGAGGAGGAGCTTTTGAACTAATTGCTGATCAGTGTCTGGGGAACCTCTCTTTTCTGCCTTGATTCATCCACACAATCCAGCAGTAGGCAATCAAAACCATGAGATTATACATGTGTATATAGGTGATGCTCTGTATAGTAAAAACATCCTTTCATACACAGCCCAATGAAATGACAAATGGTCATGTCTGGCACTGAATCATGTCTTATGAATAGTTAGAGGCTGGAATTCCTCTGTTCTTTATCAACCAGATAGCAGGCACAAGGTTTCCTAGACATTTTTAATTTTAGGTAAATGGACTGTAAATAACTACTTAGCAGAAAGAGGTGGGGTATCCATGCATCCTCACACATTGCCCTTTTCTCTCCTCCTTTTGCTTGCCCTCCACGTCCCATCCCTAACCCAGTGGCATACAGTACTACAAGGAGTTATGGTGCAGGGGCTGGAAGCTGGCCACCTTCTCCCCAGACAGTGAACTACTTCCAACCAGAACCAAATGAAATGTTCAGTCTGGTAGAATACGGATAGCATCTCCTTCACTTGTAAATAATCAGGTTCTTGATGAAGAGCCTGCTCATTATCACTAGAGTACACCATTGATGGCTGGATCTATATTTTGTAAGAAAGGACAAAAAAGTAAAGATTCCCTTCTCCCTGACGTTCTCACCATGTACAACATTGCACGATGACCAAGCATAAAAAAAGGGGTTGTTGCATCTTGGTTTCTCCATTTGAATTGGGACTTATTTTCCTCTTGTTTCTTCTCTGGAAGCAAGCATCAGCAGTACAAAGCATGGTTATTTATTGTGACAGTGTCATGTTTCTTTGATTAAAAAAAAACAAAAAAAATAACTTGGAAAATCACAGCTTTGCTTTTGTCATGTGTCTCTTCAGCTCTACCATTCAAGTCACAGGGATCAAGACAAATGCACTACACAATAACATCTAAAAGCATTTATTTTCTGGAAAAAAAATTAAATATGATCATGTGAATAAACATACTTAAACTACATCAAAAAATAAGCAGTGATTCTCAACACAACCCTTAAGGTTTCCACTCATTCAATGCTTAACCCTAGAAAAACCTTTCAAAAAGAAATAAGGTACAAAAAATATTCAGTTGTGAAAGATGACAAAAGCTTGTACACATACCTGTATAGCAATTTATGATCAGTATGCATTCAAAAGTGTTGTACTTAAACAGTAAAAAAAGAAAAATGATGTAATTCATATCTAGCTTGATTTCAGACCCCCTGACCAGTCTGGGGGAATGACGAGGTGAGAAGAAAAGAGCTTGGGATATGCCAAAGCTCTTTGACAGTTTCAGTATTTCCATTAACAAACTGGAAATAAATCGAAGGCCTTTAAAAACATTACAGGAGGCAATAAAGAAGCCACCAGGAGTTTCAACCCGACCTTGTGACAACAACAACCAAGCTACAGCACAAAAGTTTGAAACTTCCCAAAGTTTATAAAATTCACGTCAACAATCTGTTGACAGACTGGGCAAACAAAGGAAAGGGATTTGTTTTGCAGCAAGTCCTTCTGTTAAACACACACATCTTATGCTTTGATGTTCTCATTGTTCCCATCCCTTGCAATTTTTAATCATCAGGGATATTCCAAAAGTTGAGCTGGGATAGTCGCATTTGGGTATATATATGTAACACTTAAGGAGTAAAACAGGTGAGCAAAAGGCAAGCGCAAAGTAAAAATATTGTGCGACAGACAAGTGAGGAGGAAGAGGTCTGGAGACGTACAGTAAGATTTTCCCAGGGAATTTAATAAGCAACATCATAACCAGATTAAAACGTTTGTAAAATGTCCATCCTGTTTTTTTTTGTTTTTTTTAAAAATGGCTCCACAAAAGAAGCAAAGAGCAACAAACACAGGAAAAATAACATGTTTTGAGAGTAAGATCTACATACAATGAGCTTGAAATCATGACTACAAGGTGTTTAAAACCTTCTAGGATATCAGTGGTGTGTGTGTGTGTGTGTCTATGTTTGTAAGAAAGGTCCATCATGTGTCCAGAAGAGCTTTAGAGTCAGAGGAGCATGTATGTAGGGTTGGGGGGGAGGGGGGATGAAGAGTCTGGCCCATTCTCTACAGTTTTGATCTTGTCTTCACCGTTTTCCTCTTTACCTGAAAGAGAACAAAAGTAGGAACTAATGCCAGGCAAGTCATCTTTTTTGTTCCTTAAAAGATGGTCACAGACTGATGATAAACTGAGCATCAATACAAATTATTCACAATCATGAGGACCTACAGAAGTAGCAAATGCCTGGCCCTGTTCCATCATAAGCTTAGTACCTAATTTCTCCAAATACCTAAAATCTGTAATGGATATCGGAGGGTGTACGTGTAAAGCTTCTTAGGGGTTAGAAGAGCCAAGCTAAGACCAGTGTGCTAAGTTACCTTAGTTCAAAAGGTCATGGGATCCAAGTAGCGATCCCAAGTCATTGCGCCTCATTCACAAAATGTGCATACGATCAGATTTCACCTTTAAGTGTACTTACGTTTTTTGACATCAATTTCGGCATATTTCAGGTAACAACATTTTCTTACCTGAAACTGTTCTTAGGGACTACAAAAATCTATGTGTTTGGGAGCATGTGTGAGGGTGGATAAGCTGATGGGCTTTCTACTACTACTATTTTTATTCTTTAATGCAAGGTCACTTAAAGTATAGCAGAAAGCTCCTGTCAAGAGCCATAGTCAAAATCAACAACAGTATTATAAAGCCTGAGGTCTGAGCTTACCATCTGATGGAGATGCTGCTTGAATTAAGTCAGTGTCCAACTCCAGCTCATTCCCTATAACACTACTATTTCCAGTGTTTGAAGGTTTTCTTATTGGATCTCTTTTTTTCTACATTAATGCTTTATATATTTTCACACGTCCCTTAAGTCAACACACATTTGTAGGGTTGCCAGGGCATCTACCTATGTTAGTCAACATAAACAGATAATCAGCCAATTTACAAACAATTGGCATTAATGCTCAGATACGCCAGAGGGTGTGCACAAAATCGAGTGTTTGTGAAGGTTTCATGAATCCCACGGTTCTTCGTAAGCACCTTTCTCAAGAACAAAGGAAAGAAGAATTTCAGAGTTTTGTGAATGAGGCCCATTGTTTTTAAAAACCTGTGTGAATGCAAGCCCTAGATATTCTACCTCAGCATTAGTCACATTTTCACAACAGGTTCATGTGAAGCTATCTAACTAAGACCTGGCCAGCCCTGTAGCAGAAACCACACCACAATATTTACTGACATCCTGGACCAAACCAACTCACTGCTATTCCACCTGTCTTGTCTCCACCTATGGGCTCTCCCTGCCGGTCAGAGGGCACCCCTCCTCCTCACAGACTTGGTTTCTCCCTTACTATATGTGGTGGACCAGGTTGCGCAGTTGTTCGGTCCCCATTTGAGGGGGTATTTCTCCCTGTCCTTTTGCCAGGGATAACACACTCTGGACTGGGCTCCAGCTCTCTCTCAGCGTCGCCCTCACTGCCCAGGAGGAAGGCCACTCTCCCTAAATCTCTCCCTGTCTCCTCTCCAGGCTCGCTCATATTATCCTCCTCTCTGCTCGGGCATAGAAACCTGGTGAAAAAGAAGAGCTGACTTCTCAAGGAGGAAGGGTTATCTGTGCACCACTGTCGACCCTTTCCTTTTGTCTGTCCATTTCCCCTTGTTCATTTATTCTCGTATCCCCCAATACAAGTGAGCAACTCAGTTATTTATCTTTGCTGACAGCAGAGATTTTCTATGTATCAGATGGACAGTTCACCCAAGCTATGTAGTTGTATTTAAACAGGTGGGTGAATTCTGTCTTTAGTTGCTTTTTGCCGCACCGTTCTCTGACCTTACTGCTCTGTTCCTCTCTGCATCCCAAACCCTCTCGTCCCATCCCTCATGTTCCCCTCTCCACACTTACCTCTGCAAGTCAATCTGTCTCTTCGTCCCTTCATCCTTCTGCTGCTGCTGTTTCGACATCTTGATGTTAATTGACTCTGCTGATGGGTCAGAGGTGGGGTCGGCTGCCCTCTTCCTGCCTTTGCCAGCTCCACCACCTGCTGCTGCCCCTCCCTCCTTCTCGGCCACTCCAGTAGGGGCAGTAGCCGCCGACTTGGGTGGACGGCCACGCCGTTTGACGGGAGATGCTTCTGTTGTGGCGTCAGGTGTCGCGTTCTGACCTGCCTCTTCCTGAGAGAGACATAGACACAGAGAGAGAAGCTGAGTAAAGACAACAACGGCGAAGAGGCAAACAGACCTCATGAGGGAAGTCTTGCATATTGTGACTGCACTGTCTGCACAGGTGATCCTGTCTGAGCTTACCTTTTTCCCATCATCATTCTTGATGATTGGGTTCTCGTTGTTTTCCTGTGCTCTGCTCTCTGTCGACTCTGTTCCAGCATTACTGTTACTACAGGAGAAAGTTTAAAATTACACAAATGAAGTACACAATCAATATTTAGATTTTAGTGTGTGTGAGAAAGAGTGAAAAAGTGTGTGTGTGTGTGTGTGTGTCTACCTGTTCTTATTTAGGGCTGGAGAGCTCAGCTGGGAGTTGGTGCTGGCGTTGCTGGCTGTCTCTGGGCCTGTGGTGGTCTTAGTGAAGATCCTCCTCCCTGGTACTGTCAGAGGCTTGTTCACAGCTCCCAGCACTGGAGTTGTCTTAGGCTGCATAGAGAAAGGTGAGGAAGGGGAGGTGTGTAGAGAGTTTGTGCTCAGATTCAGAACATCAGTCACATCCTTCTGTTCACCTTTGCTACTACCTGTAGGTCTGGCCCCCTACTGCTCTCATCAAACAAGCTGAACCCACTTTAGCACTTCCATTATTTTATAAGTTAAATTAGACTTGATATATAAACGATTGAAATTCAATCATTGATTTAAATAAAATATCTAACGCAAAAACAAAGTGCAACACACTCCTTTGAAAAACTGTGTGTTTTATTGTAAGAAGTTTAAAGTGGTTAAAATAAAAACATAAGTAATTAAACAGACTGTTGTATGTGGTCGTGTCAACAAACAATTAGCAGCAACAGTACTGATAATGTGGATTGATAATTGCGGTCTTCTCACAAGATAATGTTCCTATTTCAAGAGACCATGGTGGAAGAAAAGAAAAGCAACAACTGAAGGCATTTGACCTCGCCATGCATTTACCTTGCCAGTGAGCAGCATTTGTCTTGTCTCTGCAGTCAGATAGTCTTTATCATTTTTGAAGTCCTGTTGAGCAAAAGTACAAGGAAGAACCTTTGATCAGCACAGACTGCTAAACCATGTAAATGTTACACAAAGGTCACGTGTTTTCCTTCCCCTGTGAGTGGAATTAATCTTTAAATATATGTGTGGCCATATTTATCTACCCTTGAGTGGATGTAAATCATCCCCAGGAAGAGAAGAGGACATTTCCTCGTCTCCATGAGGAAAAGGTTGTGTTTATGGATGACATTAGTATCTTTTTACATTTCTGTCCCTGTCTGGACAGAAAACACATACTGTACGTGTGTGTGTGTGTGTGTGTGTGTGTGTGTGTGTGTGTGTGTGTGTGTGTGTGTGTGTATTTGCCTTGTCCTGCAGGAGGAAAAACTTGGTAGGTAGGACGGGGTCTTTTGGAGATTCCAGGTGGCATGCAGTGCTCTTGTTGGCGATGACGAAGAGAGCGACATCACACACAATATACAGCTTCTGTAACCACAGCAACACAAGACATATGACATTGGATTTTTTTTATGTCTGTGTGCTCCCCTCCTTGACCTTTTTGGGTTGTTTTGGTGTGTGCATGAACGTACCTCGTTGGCTTTTGTGTCTTCAGGACATTGTGCATCCTTGGTCTGTTTAATGTTTTCCACCATCTTCCTCAGAAAGGCGTGGCTGTTGTTCTCATTCTTGGTCATCAGCACCTCCAGCATGAACCACAGGCACCTACACACACACACACAATACAGTTGTGTGTATAAGGAGCTGCAGTCGATGTCACTTCTGTCCACCTCTGGTTCACTTCTGCCTACTCTAATACCTAACAGATTACTTGATATAAGAAAACTTGTCATTGAATGAGGTGATATTTATTCATTGACTATCTTGCACACACATTTTTTCAATTTCAGAAACGTGTATATATTATGATTGCTTATATAATGGAGTGCTGCTTGGTGATTTGCAACTAAATCTATTCTTTCATTTAGTTACTAGCCACTCGTAAACCAGTGGGTGGTCTTGGTAAACTTCCACTTCGGCTCCCTATTATTGTAGGGCTATAATGTCCTCACAAGGACAGAAAGATGCAGGTGATCCTCCAAAGTGAGGATTTTCTCAACCCTCACCTTGAAAACCATTGAAGGGAAAGGAAGGAAATAAATAAATGAAGATCAATAAAAAGCTCATGAGCAGTGATGGGCGGTAACGTGTTATAGTGATATTATTACATTCTTTAGTAACAAGTAGTGTAACAAATTACCATTTCATTTTCAGTAATAATATTAGTGATCAGAAATAAACCTTACTTTTATCATTCCCTTCATATCATATTTAAGTTTAAGTCTCCCAGATTTATTCCCAGATGTCACGAGCATAATATAACGAGCAGTGTAACAAATTACTTCTCCAGAGAGTAATAATTACTTTTGAAATGAGTGTCGAGTAAAGAGGATTATATCACATTTTCTGAGTAACACTACGCACAATTACAGTAAACCTAATGTGTGTACACCCACTCTTTGATGTCTTTGAGCTGTTCATATTCCTGTGGCTTTGTGAAGTCTGGGTCGTGGGCCAGCAGGTGGATCATATAGGGAACCACATACTCAGGAAGGAGGGACACAAGTTTTTCTGGAGAGGGAGACAGAGAGAAAGTGAGAGAAGGAACACCCATTGGCTTATCCTTCCCCATGACCCGATTTAAAATTTAAGTTATGTTCTATAATAGCCTTTGAGGGCTACGATGAAAACAGCAGCACAGTCAAACCACAAAAAAAATACTTTCAGTATAAAAACATGCATGCAAGTGTACTTGACCAACCGTGAGCGAGTGGGTTTTGTTTGATGTACTCTCTACGGACGGTGATGTTTTTGAGGAGGCACTGTCGGGCGTGGGCACGGCGCTCCTTGACGGGGTCTTTGGCGCACAGGGCAAAGACGGCCAGGTACTCCAGGGGCAGCAGCAGTTTGACTAGAGCCAGGTGCAACTTCTGGGCAAAGATCTGACGAACCTGGTAGCACTCATCCTGTATATAGGAAGGATTTACACAAGACTAAATTAATATTACAAGACATTCACATGGCTCATACAGGAGAGTGAACATGGTAGAGAGGGTTTATGCAAGATTAAAGCTATTGCTAATGGGTGGGAAAAGAAATTATATTCTGCATGTACACATATTCTCTACATTAATGTGAATATTGCAATCACAAACTGTAGTCAAGACAGGACTTCTCGACACATGCACACACACGCACTGCATACTGACATTGATAACAAGGCCACAGAGCTGGAACTGTTCGGGTGTGATGATATCATGGTAGCAGGGCTCCTGGGCCAGCTTCATGATGGCTCCACCTGCAGCCAGCCTCAGACGAGACATGTCTGACTTACTGCAGGGAGGAAAACGACAAAGGGATAGAGGGGGAGTGCAGAGAGAAAAGAAAAACTTTTTGTAACTAGTATCATCATTCCACTTGTGTCTCCATTTGAACTGAATCCCCAGCACAGTGACCTTTAACCCTCGAGTTACCTGATCTTCTTCTGCTCTGTGAGGTCTCCCTCACTGACCAGCATGGCTGAGAGCAGGCGTAGGGTGGAGTTAGCCGACTTGGACTGGTTGTTCTTCATTCCCAGTAACCAGCGCACCAGCAGCTTGATGGCCTGCACCTGGAGGAGAAATAGTTAAATAATTAGAAAAAGTTGTGCCTCTGCATTTTACAACAAAAGGCTTCTGTTTTCACTACCAAAATACAAACCATAAGCAGATATTTGCCATCAATACAGGAGCATGACTTTATTGATAAAGTAGAAAACATGAAGTAAAGACCACTGATCCAAGTGATTCAGCGAATGCAGGTTGGACTAGAGGTGAAATAAAGCTAAGACCTGTGCGGCTCTTACCTTAGCGAGAACCTCAGGTGAGACTTCCTCATCAGACGTCCACAACTTCCCGTTCTTGTTCCCCATAGACTGGAGACATGGAGCAACATCACAATCACATTACTATTTATTTACATTACTATTTTTATGTATATATCTGTGGCTATACCAGTAGAAGAGAATCCAGGTCTCAATTTACTCATGACTGGATTGTTTTGTGTATCTGTTAGGAGACGCAAATTCTGGATAGATATACATGACACAGCGATAGGAAAAATATGTGTGGAATATGTGTGGATGTGTGTGTAAGTGCGTACATGTGTTCATATATGCACATGCGCCTATTCCTATGCGGTTTGATCCTCATCGCCACCCACCCTGTCATTCATGAGCAAGTCCTTGACAATGAAGTTGGCCACAATAGACTTCATTGGCGAGGCAAACTGATCCGGAGCCAGCATGGAGATGTGGCCCAGGGACACAAGAGGAGTGATCAGCTGCTCTGGGACGTCTGCATTTAGACTACGTGACAAAGGCTGAGGGAGAGGGAAAAAGGGGAATCGAGACAGGAGTCAGTTCAAGAAAAGAGAAGATACAGGAAAGAAGACACGGAGACAAAGGGAAAGATGTGAGATGCTAAAACATTGTCTTCTACCTGTAGTAAAAGAAAGGTAAAATCCTGGTGCGACAGGAGGTTAGAAAATAGTCTTGTACCTCAAAAATCTGTGCCAGCTGTACTTCCTTGTTGTTGAAGATGGCATGGATGCAGTGGACGGCCTGCTTGGCCTGGTGGGGCGTACCCCGCTTTGCTTTCTGATGCAGGACGGGAATCAGAGTCCTGATGGAGAAACAGACGTTAAGAAGTTCAATGCATTCTAAGTGGTCTATTGATCCACATATACAGTAGTCGTTCTGCTTGATAAAAAATGTGCAACTTTATGATTATTCGTCTATATTATCATTTTACAAAATATTGTAATTTCTCCATCCATTCATCTCTTACGATCTTATCTGCTGCAACTCTGTCTCGATCTTCTGCCCTGTGTTTCTGAAGATCTGGATGGCTGCCTCAGCCACCTTGTCATCCTCCATCTTCAAACACTGGAGCAGAGACTCATAGGTCTCTGCCGAGTGGAATGCTGTGGGGTGGGTGAAGGACAGGACCTAGAAAGGAGTGAAGAAGTAGAGTGAAGATGAATCATGTCTTTCTTCCATTCATTTGTCCATCAGTCCGAATAGTTCTCCAAAAATGTACCATCCAGCCTAGTGAAGATTTTGCCCTTTCAGCTCGTTACTTCACTCTCGCCCAATCCCTCTATAACGAGTTAATCTAAGTATCCTCGTTAGCCCAGTCCAGAGTAGACAACAGAGAATACTGCCCATAACTACTTCTTCTTCATTGAGCCTTTTTTCAACCAGTTACTCTTCCCCAATTTCCTCACTGTGCTGTGTACAGCCTACTTGCTTTCCCATGCTCTCTACCTTCAGTAGTTCCAGGCCAGAGCGGATGGCCGTATCAGGGGTAACTCCCTCCTCCTCATCATCAGCTGTGCCCTCAATGGACTTGTTCAGCAGCTTCACCAGAGCGCTGAAAGAGAACATTGTAAACAATCACATCCCTAAATTAAACAAATCTAGTTCCATTTCTACCAATTAAGAAAATGTAACACTGTTACATATCTTAGACAACAAAATAATATTTGCCAAAGATACAAAAATTTGTTGGATTGAATAACTTAAACACTAGGAGTATAAATATTTCCTCTCTCATGGTGTTTTTCCATTGAGTAGAAAGGGTTAAACCTGTACTGTCTGTAAGGCCTGCAGTTACATGTGACCACCAGTAGGTGTCTCACTGAATGGGAAAAGCCTGCTGGTTGATAAGTGTTACACAATCACAGAAACAAGGGGAGTACATACAGCTTTATCTCACTTGGATATTGGAAAAGACCATGTACGGCTCGTGTCTCATTCTATGACTGTCCCCGTTTTGGTGTACTGTGCAAACAGACATTTAAATCTCAGGGGACAGGAAATACTGTCTACTCTTACACATTTAATTATAACCAACAACTTTAATCCATTTTATTCTTTGGAGTATACTTAACATTTAGCAATAACTTGAACCGTTTTTGAGAAATTGAGAGAATAAAAGTGAGTTGCAATATTTAGTGTGTTAGATGTGACAGGTGTTTTACTGACCTGATAGCCTCAGAGTCGATGTGGACGGGGGCAATGCGCTCCAGCAGGAACTTGACCATCTCCAGGAAGGGGTTGGTGGGCTGCTTGGGGAACGTCAGCTTCCGAGTGATCTCTCTCTGCACAGATAGCAGTACACCATAAATACCACCATTATTGGACATGTGTGTATATATCTGCATCTGTGGGTGCACTAAGTCTAGGAGGACCTTCCATTGACTACATTCATTCTTTAACCATAATCCTAATTATAAAATGGCCCCTTTTCAAAGTGAGGACCTGCCACAAAGACACACACACACATACAGTCTCACTTATGATCCAGGCCTCAACCAAATCCTCACAAGTATACCAGCCTGTGTGGCCTATGTGTGTGAGTGTGTATGCAAGATGTGTGTATATCTGACGTCAGTATCCCCTCACCACACAAAGCTCGGCCTGTTTGCAAGAGCAGGTTGGGCTGATGAGTGTCTCCAGCTGGATTCGGAGCTTCTCGTCCTCACCGAGAACCTGGTTGAACTTCTTCATGAAGTCCTGAGCCTTGCCTGCATCTGGCAGGTTTTCTGGAAACGTAGCGTTAGGATTAGCGAGTCACACACATTGAGGATAAAAGAGGAATAAACATGTATAATGTGTATGAGGACACAGTGCATTAAAATGTATGTAAAACATGGAAGTTACGGCTGCGTATGCATTTGTGTGTGTGTTTCCAACTCACTAGCAATGGTCATCAGCTTCCCAAACATGGATGTGTTATTGGCCTCAGACTGCCGAGGGAGAGAGAAAGATGGTGGATCATGGACCATGCAAACAGCATGTGAGCTGGGACACTTAGATCTGTGTGTGAAGGAGGTGGAGGGATGCTTGTGTGGCAGGGTGTCTGTGTTACAGTGTGTCTGGGTGTGTGTTTAGACTTACCACAGGCAGCTTGTGGAGGTCCAGCAGCTCTCTGACCAGGCCTCTAAGCATGTTCTGACACTTCCACATCTCATTTAGAGCCCTGGGAGGAATTACAGGGAGAGGAAACAAGTGAAAGGAGAGTTGGCAAAAAAGAGAGGGGGAAATTAATTGACTCTGCTTGTGGTACTGTGCTCATTCAGCAGTTAGTGTGTAGTTTGTGCTTATGTTATGTGTAGTTGTTGTGAAGAGTACCTTGCTAGTGTGTAGTTCTGTGTTTTGTAGAGCAGTGTATAGTTCATTTGTTGTTGTGCAGTGTTCATAGTGTAAGGAATAGAATAATCGTCAATATGACTGCATGTGCCGCTGGTTCAAACATACAGGTTGGTGGTCATGTGTAGGATCTAAGATCTGGGTGTGTGTTTTGTAGAGATGCATGAATATACATATCTACTGACTTGACAGCATTTGTGTCCAGGCAGGCGTACAGGTAGTACAGACACTTCATCTTCTCCTCTGTGTCAAGACTGTGAGGGACCATGTACTGGGCGAAGATCTTCTCCACTAATAACCTGTAGAAATAAGGGAGCTTGTGAATCAATGAGGAAAACCTGTGGAAGCCCTCACATTTGTATTACACAAATTAGCTTGATATTTATTGCCAGTTAATCAGTGTAGATTAACACAGACCTGGGTATTTTCGTAACTAAGCTTAGCTACTCTACTACACTCGGTTCCATTACGATCCTTCCCATCTTTCCTATAGTCTCACTCTATAAGACATCATTCAATGTATGGTAGCAATTGTAAGAGTCACTATGTATATAATTATGCCAATCTGTGTGCATGCTCACTTGTCATCGATGCTGTTCTGGTAGTAGATGTGCAGCAACTTGTCTTTGATCCAGCTGATCTTCAGAGCGGACTCTTTCCCCGCCTCGTGGTGCAGACAGTATTTCTTAAAAAGCTGGGCCAGTCCCATCATGGCCTCCTTACGCACACGCCACTACAAGGGGAGAGATGAGAAACAGAAGGTCAGGGAGGACAGCAGGACAAAATTAAGAGGGGAATGAAAAATAAATAAATAAAATGATGTCATGGTGAATTCCAGTGCCCTCTTTGTCCAATCTTTATTGTGTGTTACAATATAAGTGTCTTCCTCACTGTAGTAACTGCATGTTAATGTGGGTAAGGGATCAGGGATTCATAAATGCAAATCTGACTTGTCTTAAAGACCATGGCTATTAATATTCAGACTGAGGTAGCATTGAATTACACTCACTACCAAAAATGTGAATGACAACTGAAAGAAAGAGCTTGGAGTCGGCAGCCCGATCGATGCACTGGGCTAATACCCAACACGCTCCTGATGCATTCCCTGCCCAGTTCTAATAGAGTTGTGTGTGAGTGATGCATGGCGTGTGTATGAGCGATGTTGTGGATGTCTGTCTCACCCTCTTGTCTAAGGTCCTCTCCCGTACGAAGCCCAAAAGTTGGTCATTGACCAAGTTGAGGTCTTTCTTCCCGGCGTTGATGATGGTGACAATGACATCATGACGGATGGCCTCCTCTGGGTCATGGGAACGCACCTTCAGGTACTCTGACGGGACAATGCAGAGAAGCATATGGGATTGGATTTTTGTAGTGTGTGTACGTGGGAAAGAGGATTGAGTTAGGGCAGAGAGGAGAACAGACAGAAAAAGATAAGCAAGGTCAGACAAATACAAACACATGAATACAAACACGCATGCAAAAACACACCTGTGAGGTCTTTGGCCAGGTCTGGGTGGTTCATGAGGCAGTGACTGGCAAACTTAACACACTCTAGTCTCACTGGAACATGGATGTCATTGAACCTGGAGAGGAAGGAGGAAAGCATCCATTATAGACATCATAAATGCAACTGAATTACGCATCATGCTTGGGAGCTAGTGAGTCACTAACCAAGGGACAGAGCAAATACAATAGAACATAACTGTGTGTGCGTGCATCAGTGTAACTCACCGTCCTAAGAAGCACTGCCACAGGGGTCTGTTCTGCGTGGCCAGCTCAGAGTCTTTGGCCCCAAACAATTTAGCTAGCAGCCGTACCACAGCTAGACGCTCTTCGCCATCATTGCTCTGCAAACACAAAACGCATAGACTTGACCAACTGAGAAGGAGGAGCGCAGGATTAACAATACAATTTGCTGACTTTGTGTGCGTTTGTGTTTTTGTGTGTCTTTCACCTTGAGTTTGAACTCCAGCTGAGGCATGACAGAGGTAAGCAGCAGAGGGTCGATGGCGAACAGTTCCTGGATCAAGTCAAAGACATGCTCTGATAGGTCGCTGACTGATGACTTGCCCATCACTAACACCTGGTTGAAGAACTGAGGGAGGAAATGTGAGATGAAGAGATTGAGAGGACTCAAACAATGTAACTAGACAGATTGAGGGGAAAAAGCGAACACAAACAAGCGAAAACAAAAGAGATGGAGGTAGACCAAGAGAGTGAGTGACTGAAACAGGTAGAAGAAATCCAGAGCAGAGTGCTAGCTGGTACTCACGTTAGCGATGCATGTCTCTATGGTCTGGACGGTCCTTTTCAGCAGAGTCTTGGCAAGGTCATACGCTTGCTTGTTCAGATTCTGGACCGGGGATAGTTTAACATGGATTAGTCCAACTAACTGTGCATGTGAGTTTTAGAATCATATACACAAAGTTCCTACAACAGCATTTTTAGAAACGTTTAGAAACGCATTGTGCCATTCTCAAACTTTTCAATAATCCAATTTGTTTTCTATATGTTGCTAGACTTTACAGACCTGCTGCTAAACTTTCCCACCTTGTGTGCAGGGATAAGGTTGATGAGGATGGTATCCAGCAGCTCCTGTGTGACTCCGTCTCCCTCCATGATGATAGAACTCATCAGGTCCATCATGTGCATCTGCACCTTCTGGTTATGGCTATTACTGTGGAGGAAGGTTAAGGGGCGTCAGACAGAGAGACAACTAGAGGAGGAGGAAACGAAGGAATATTGCATTAACTGTGTCCTGGGTTATTGGCTTGGATTTGGCATTGAAGATCCAGTCACCCAAGCGTCAAATGTCAGTAAAATTTGTCTTTGGTAGGTAAATCAATAAGTCAATAATCAAACGTAACTTTTTGAAAAAACAACATCTGAATGCTTTGGTTATATATATGGTCTTTGGGCTTTGCCTGTTTCCAAACTTTGTCCCTGCTGACCACCGTACTCTCTCTGACCGTGAGCAAATCAAACCAGTAAAACGAGAGTTCAAAATGCTGCACTTATGATGAATTACAAAATTCATCCACTGTATAAGTGAGTAACTTTTAAATCATCAGAGTACCTGATTCTATACACAAAGTAGCATTAAAAGTAGATACAATGGCATTACTGTGAATAATGTATCAGGGTGTATCGTATGGATCCTGTCAGCTTTAAAGGATGGACATATTATTCAAGGAAGTGAGTATAGTGGAGATGGATTTTAATGTCATTGTCAATGTCATAATGTCAATGGTTAATACAAGGTGTAAAAGGGGACCTATCTGAATGTTAATTCAAGGGCTACAAAAAGGGGTGTAAGGGAAGGGACTGATGAATAGAAATGTGTATACAATTCCTAATAAAAAAATGTGTTTCTTTGAGGGTGTAAGGCTGGTGGTGTCGGTTAGGTCAGATTGGTTGGTAGGCTTGTTAATGTCTTTAACATGCTATTTTGTGTTCTGTCTTCCTTGTGTTGTAAATTGGTTTATCTTGTTTTGTGTTTTATTGACTAGCTTGATCTACGTAGGATTTTCCTCTGTAAAGTCTGGTGATTAAGGGCTGTATGAATAAAACATAAAAAAAACAGGGTACAGCAGGAGATGCCGAGGGCCTTACTTGATGACAGAGAAGAGCGTTTTGAAAAGCTGGATAAAGATCTCGTTGCAGTCCTCCAGCTCAAAGCAGATGTTGTAGGACTTCACCCATGCCAGGTTCTACAGTGACACACCAGAAATCAACAATCAAGTTATTCCTCCACCTGTCTTAAGCTTACCCATCCACTTCCCACACCTTCAGTAGGTGGGAGCTCTATTGAACTCGAGGCTTCAGCAGTTGTTAGCTGTACTATTACACACCTTAATCACCCCTCCTCCCTCCTTCCAAATTAGCACCTTACCTCCAGCAGGTAGAAGTATCTGTTAAACTGAGGGCTCTTGGTGTCTTCCAGTCCCTTTAACTGTCTTGTGATGAACAGAAAGATGTCCTGGAGATAATGAAAAACAGGAAAAGACTAAAGGGTCATGGCGAAACATTAAGCATGTGAGCGTATAAAATGTTTGGTTGTGTTGTTGATGTTGAACATTAAGTACTGTTTTGGTTCTACCGAAGGAGCTGTCATAGCAAAGGCTCCAGAAGTGGCTTTGTCCAGAGTTTGGACATTGCCATTTGCAATGTCAGCCATGTTTTCACCACAGTCCTGCTCGATGGGAACATTGCAAATCTGACCATGGTAATATTAAGGAGGTCAGCTTTATTTTTAGGCATTTTTTTTTAATCACAGTATAGACTGAAGAAATAGTCTACCCTTTAAAAAAGCCAACATACTTATTTTGTATAGACGTCTTTCGACAATAACTCGATCTTTGATTAAAGCACAAATTAAGAAGATTAAATTAGGTTTTTTGCTCTTCCTTGTTTCCCAGTTATTGTTTTCATAATGTGGGCATGGTGAAGTCCTTTGAGGCTGTAATTAATTAATGGCTATACAGAATTATGAACATGTTAAATTCATATATTATAGTAAACTATTATCTTGATATTTAACATTGCTGACTTTTAAGCATGAGAATATAGGCATTAGCAAAGTCTGGCGTTTAGACCCAAATCTCACAGCAGACCAGTTTTCCAGAGCAGGTTTTGTCATGGGATTGCCAATGGCTATGCATGGATGACTTGACTGATGACTGAGTCAGGCTGAACTATCGAGTACTATCCCTGGGGGATTTCCAACAGTTGTCTGGGGTCTGTAATGTCCTTCCTAACCTTGAGTTTATCGTGGGAGGTGTATGGGGCCTCGGGGGCGTAGATCCTGAAGATGTCTGCTAGGCAACAGGCCACCAGCAGGCGTACGTCCTTGTTGGGGTTCCTGAGGAAGAACTCTGAGGCCAGGTGGAGTGCAAGACCCAGATACTGCTGTTTCTCTTCCTCAGAGTCTTGATCCATATCCATGTAGGTCTTGACTACCATCTGGGGGAGGAAACGACAAAAAGAGAGGAGGATGGTGGGGTGGGGAGCAAGTGAGATGGGTAAAAGTAGAGCGGGACAGAAGAGGGTTAAGTGAATAAAACAGCAGCATGTAGGACCAATGGCATTCACTTTATTCATTGACAACTAAATAACATTGGTGAAAAATGGTGCTAAATATTATGTTGCTACTTTGAGAACACATTGCTAGACATGCCAAATCTGGTCATGCAACTCTGATATGAAGAACAAAAGCAAGCATGATTCCTGTAGGTATTGACATGGGAGAGGAGAAGCTTACATTTACAGAATTTCATTCAAAATTGATTAAATTAGTATTGTACTGATTTATACACAATAGCCCATTATAACAAAGTGGAGTTTTTAAAATTTACAAATACTTTTGAAATGTTTTGAGTATTAGCCTGTATTTAATGCCACTCCATGAGTTAAGGAGCACCCGAATTCACATTTGTGTGTACAAAAATACCAACGTGGGATACATAAAACATGTGGAAAACAATTTGTGCGTACCAGGTGCATCAGATGATGAATGACAATGGTTTGTAAATTGGATGCGTGTGCCTAAACGCCCTGTTCAACACCGTAAAAGGCTGCAGACTGAAGGGTCGTGTGCAAGTAAACCAGGGGAAAAGAAGGAAAAAGAGGAACTTTGCGGAGTACGAAATTGAAGTGTAGCACTAATGCATGCACAAGAAAAAGTTTTCAGAGGCATCAGCAGTGGAGTCACAAGAACTGATAAAAGTAAAGCATGGCAAGAAATTATTAACACTGTCAATGCTGTTTCAGCAGAAACACACACCGTTGCTGAGGTAAAAAAAAAAGAAAGAAACCATTTGACACATGAAACTACACTGCAAAAAAGGAAAGGAGAAGCAGACGCGTATTATCAGCCACAGGAGGAGGGCAGTGCACTGAGCCGCTATCCAACATGGATCAGAGGATCAATCAATAATAGAAGAGACCTCACAGTCGGGTGTCCAGTCGGCATTGAAGTTGACACAGATCCAGACTGCATCTTCATCAGATGGTAGGACTATGCTATTGTATTTGTAATGCGTCCAGTCCATGTGATCAACCAATTACAAGTTTGATAATCTTGTATTGTTATGAATGAGGACACTTCGGCAAATACGCCATTGCAGCCTATTAGGTCTTTTTTTCTTTCAACAAGGCCACTGAAACATTTTGTTGGTAATGAGGTTTGGCACTAGTGTAACTGATTCTGCATAAAGACTAAAGCATTCTAAGTGTCTTCCTGCATGTTTCCAAACATGATTGCACCAACAAACAAATTCAGATACGAACAAAATGAATGAGACTGTTCGTAGAAAAGTTTGTACGAACACATTACGATCAAATCTGATGTCATCAATTTCAATTTCTACAATCATTTCTACAATGACCCCATGTGCCCTCTCAGCACAGGATGCTGGTTACCTTACTGCAGCAGATACTTTTCCTACTGAGCTCTCCATCTTTGGAATCAACTTCCTCTTACAATAAGGGAAGCCACTTTTTTGGATATCATCAAATCCAAAACCTATTCTCTCCATCAAACAACCAACCCTAGCCATGTCCATTTTGCAGCAGAAACAGCAGCAAAATCCCATCTTTCTGCTGTTTGTTTCTCTTTGTCTTGTTTGCTTTCTTCATATCTCTTTGTCATGGGCCTTGTAATTTCCCAAAGTACCAAAGACTTAAGGCAGGGTTTTTCTTGCCTAGAGAATTCTTTGGCAGCATATTTTTGGGCTGCCAAAACAGAAAGGTCAGCTTATGAGGGCATAAAACGGCCTTCATAATGTAATAATATAATATAATAATATGTCCTCTTCGAATTTCGTACATCAGCTTTTACATGCGCTTTCGTAGAAGAAGCAACGTCTGAGCACTGCCAAGTACCAACAACTCAGGATCTTCATGCTAAGCAGAGATAATAAAAGGTTGCTACATTTTTTTTTAACAAAATTTTAAAAAACAAAACAAAATATGAGCACTTAAAATAATAAAAAATTGCATTTGAACTTATTATGCACTTAATTCATTTTTTATTTCAAGTGATATGCACTTTTTTCTTATGTTCCAGAGAGTTGTTCTGTTTATGGTTTATTTATGCTTTATTTTCAACAATATGTGCCTGTTAAATAAATGTCAAATAAATATTAATAAATCTTTCCTAATACTTGAATCCTTGAATTCGGGGCATGTTGTCAATAGTTACAGGTGTCAGCGTTCGCCTATGGCCAGCATGGATCGTGCAGGTACCACCAAAAGTTTTAACCGATCCCTTAACAGATTTCGGTCAATCATGCATCGCACAGTCATCCACATGGGCGGTCGACCACCAAAGCCCCAATCTTTGTCTTGTCTGCAACAACAACAACCTGGCCCTCAACACCAAGAAGACCAAGGAGCCCTTCAGTCCTTTGGACTTCAGGAAGTCCAAAGCTGGCACACACACACACCCACACCCGCATCGCCAGCTTTAAGTTTCTGGGCGTCCACATCTCCAAGGGCCTCTCTTTGACCATCAACACTTAGACCCTGGTCAAGAAGGCTCACCAGCGTCTCTTCTTCCTGAGGAGACTGAAGAAAGTCCACCTGTCTCCTCAGATTCTGGTGAACTTCTACCACTGCACCATCGAAAGCATCCTTACCAACTGCATCACAGTCTGGTATGGCAACTGCTCTGTTTCAGACCGGAAAGCACTGCAGAGGTTGGTGAAAACTGGCCAACGCATCACCGGTACCTCACTCTCCTCCATTGAGGGGAAGCGGTGTCTGCGAAGGGCGCACAGCATTGTCAAAGGACTCCTCTCACCCCAGCCACAGACTGTTTGCCCACCTCCCCTCTGGGAGGCACTACAGGTCTCTCTGTTCTAGGACCAGCAGGCTCAGGTACAGCTTCTTCCCTTCAGCTGTCACCTTGCTCGGCACCACGGTGGTTGCACTGTAGGCACTGTACATTTGAACACAGGCCTTTAGCTTAAGGTATTTTGCAGAGCAACTTACAATGAGTGCCACAGTAGAATAAACTTAAATTCCTACATCATCATTAGAGATATAACTAGTCTGACAAAACTTTTTATATGCAGCATGGAGGTGAAAAAATATTCAGCTGCGGTTTAATATCCAAGAAATTACATTCAGAATGGTCTTTTGCTTTTACTTGCATTGTTTGAACACCAGAGTGCAAAGCTAGCATGTTTTAGCGTGGGTCATCATACTTCCAGTGAGCCCAGCTCAACTCACTAATGTGTAGACATAGTAGGCTCCAAGATGGACTGAGGCAAAATAAATAAGGACATTCTATCAAGCTGTCAATTAAGAAAACAGCAAATGCCAAGACAAAGACTGTTTGCAAGTATTGTGAAAGAGCCTTGTCTTACAGGTAACAACAATAACAACATGCTGCACCATGTACAACACACCACAATGAAAAAGGTCCAGTTACTGGTATATGGTTTAAACTACAAACTATGCTTTGCACTCGAGTGCACCCTATTGCGTCTGTGGAGCGAATTACAATAGATTCCCCGTAAAGCTAACAGGGTTTTTGTTATACTTTTCCATTCAGGCACTGGAAGATTATTTACAGCGCTATATTCATGTATTTCAGTTCCAGAATTTCTGGGGGGGGGAAACAAACTTGAACCTCACAGGGGGTGGTCATTATTTCATACAGAATAACCTGTAGAAGCATAACCATATAAAATCCTCATCTAAAATCTTAATGAAGATATCCCAAACAAAGAACGTGGACAAATAGATCTCATTTTCTTTTTTTAACAAAACTGGTTTATTTGACAAAAACGCAGATATCCCTGTGCAAAAATATGTGACCTCCATCAATACCTTCTTTAGAAGCGATGACTTTTTAACAGCGTAAACTTCTCTTATAGCCACTGATCAGTCTCTGGCATCTGTCTTGAGGGATTTTCTACCACTCCTCACAGAACTCTGCCAACTCAGTGAGGTTTGAAATCTCACATGAACAGTCGCTTCAGGTCCTGTCACAGCATCTCATCTGGATTTAGGTCACGACTTTGACCAATCCAAAACACTAAACTACTTCTTCCATTCTTTGGTAGATTTTCTTGAATGCTTAGGATCGCCGTCTTGTTGAACAGCCACTTGCAGCCCAGCTTTAACTCTCGGGCTGACGTTCTCTAGTTTCCCTCAGAATTCATGGTTTTCCCTTAATGATGTCGAGGAAGAGGAAGAAAAACAGCCCCAGACCATGACACTCCAACCATAATGCTTGACCATAGAGAGGATATTTTGGTGTTGGCCAGTTTTGGGCTGTCGCCAAACATTTAATTACAATCAAACATTTCAATTTTTGACTCATCTGCCCAGAGAACAGACTTCCAGAAGTCTTCAGATCTCTTGCAAATGTATGACAGGCATCTTTGTTCTTTAAGAGGCTTCTTCCTGGCTACCCTTGCATGAATGCCATTCCTATTCAGTGTTTTTCTTATTGTTGATGGATGCCCATTGACATCAGATACAGGAATTAGGGTTGGGTATTGGTTGAAATTTTCCGATACAGATACCTTTCATTTTTTGCGATACCTTCAGGATACTTTTTTGATATTTTATATGAATGGAAAACCTTATAGGTTTATCAGCCAAGTATTTTCGTTAACTGGTATATTATAACTGGTATATACGATTTGTGAAAAATGTTATTCTGTAAACATTATGTCATTGTAAATATGACATAAGCAGATCCAAGCAGAATATAAGAAAATAAAGTGTAAAATCAATGATGTCATTCAATGAATAGGAACAGAATTATTTTTTAAAAGTGCAATTCCAGAATTGTCCAACTCCAAACTGTCTTTTATGAAACGTCAGGACATCAGTTTGGACACCAAAGAAAATCCATCCATGAATACATTTGTGTATTATAATGACACACAGTTCTTAACTTGAAGCTATCACATACTAAAGTTAGCAGTAGGCAGGCAGCCAGCTGCTGTGATCTCAGATCATCTCCAAATTTCACTTCATAAGATCCCTTTGTCAAAGCTAGCAATGCAGGGTATTGCCATCCACCAAGAAAGACGTTTCAGCACTGAACCTCTAAGCATTGAAAAAACTTCTGAGATTTCACACTTAATCTTTCATATCTAAAGACTGACTTGCACAAGGTTACAACAGGAACGCTGCTGTCAAACCTTTTCTTCATACACACAAATCTTGCCACACACATAATTCTTGTCGACAGGCACTAGGACCCAAAACTACAGCTACCACTTCCTCTATAAGTATGCATGTGTGTGTATATGACAGAGTGTGGGCTGCCAGGCACAGTGGATCTCCCTCAACAGCCAGTGGAGTGGGGGATGGGTACACTGCTACAGCAGGATGTAGAGTGTTGCACTCACTACTCACTACTGCCGCCTCCTCATCCAAACACACACACACACACACAGCTGAAACGCTCAATCCAGCCAATGAAAGCTCACTACACAGAAACATGTATGTTGGCCTTGTGGTGTAGGGTATGTGTGTGTCTCCATCTGTGTCCTCATTTTATTGTAGTGTCATTTCAGTTTCAGCCCAGTCAGGAAAATTAAATTAAATGTTTATAATAATGCATTTGTTTTGGCTGCTGATTTGAATTGGGAGACTCCACACTAGTTCACTTGTTTCTACAAAACATTTAACTTCTTTTAAGCCACAGTTTGATCCTATAGTTCATGTAACCAGCTCTCAAACAATCTGATAAACTAAAAAGATATTTCCTTCTCCAAGGACGAGTCTAAAGGGTTTTAGACTCTTGAAGCCTTAAGATCAACATGAGAATCAGAGTGCAATCAGACTGCAATCAGACTGCAGTGTGCAGTCAGATTACAACGAGCCTATGGAAGAATAACAGATCTCAAATTAAATTAGATTGTGTGCTGAATGTTTAAAATGGAGCATCTTTTCAGACAAGCCTTAGTAATGCAGAATAATGAACAGTCAGTGAAGGTGAAGGAACGGTTTTACCCTCTGGGA
This sequence comes from Hoplostethus mediterraneus, assembly GCA_034670385.1. Classification (NCBI taxonomy): domain Eukaryota; kingdom Metazoa; phylum Chordata; class Actinopteri; order Trachichthyiformes; family Trachichthyidae; genus Hoplostethus; species Hoplostethus mediterraneus. The sequence goes on along the minus strand of JAXDDW010000135.1, from coordinate 383,344 downwards.
AATAAATGTGGTTTGGAGCACTAATCTCAGAAATACATAGTCAGATCAAACAGATACTCTAGTCTATCCTCATTCCTTATACTACCTTCTGTCCCTGTACACTGTGTTGTTCTTTGATAGATCAAAGAGTACATGACTAGCCTGTGCTGGTGAAAATATAAGTCTAATTTGCCACTGGGTAGATTCAGAAAATAGACCAATTATGATTTGCCTCCTTCTACTACAACTCGTGCTTTAATGAAGTTTCAAGTTCATATCTGAGCAATGGCCTGAAAATAGGCCCACTTCAAATTTTAATACAAGAGCAAAAGCACCTTTTAAAAAAACATCAGAAAATATTGCTCTGTGGTCAGTGATGCCAAAACCATATGCAACTTTGTTTTGGGAAAATTAATAACTTGGCCCTGACTTGTACCATTTGGCTCTGATGTTGCAACCTGGTTAACTTATGCATTTTGTATGACTGACTGAACTTTCCATCCTATACGTTCATAAATGTAACCCTACAAGCCAGTAGGTATAAAACAAAGTGATCCAAGTACATATGCATTTGTATCACTTTTTGTGTCTCAGACTGTGATAAAAGAAAACCTACACGAAAGGTATGGTCCTTATCCATCTCAGGTCTGTCAGTTTCGAGGTTGGGGTGAGTCCCTTAATATTAAAATGGGGACATGCAGTGGAGTGAGTTAGCTGTCATGCTGATGCTCAAAAAACAATTGGGATATTTTGTGCAGTAGGCCTATCTCCATTTTGCTTTTGCATGGAACATATACATAAGAAACATTATTTTAGTTTTGTTGGTATATTTTCATATTGTACCCATCCAGTATGCTATCTCTCTTTGATTACAAAATTCTACTGCTGTTATCTTGCACACCCTAATAATACTGTAATTCATACTTTATCATACCTTCTACTAACATATTATAGTGTTGAAATTGTTGGTTGCATATATAATCCGCATTTTGGTCATATGCTTTATATAACCCCCATTTGCTACATTCTTGTCTATATACTGATTTGCTGTTTATATTCTATTCTTTAAATGTATCCTATTATTATTTACTGCTGCAACCAATCAAATTTCTCCATGGGGATCATTAAAGTTTAATTTCATGACAATACCCATTATCTGATTATAGAAACAGTTGAACCACAATGTTTCTGTTTGATGTGTGTTTTTTAGGTGTCACATCATTAAAACCAGCACTTTTTCATTCACTCAGACTTAAGGCAATTCCGTGGAAACATATCTTGGGAAGCGTTCACATATGGTGACATGCATTGGTCAAATAAGTCAACAGAAACCTGGCTATTGTCTGGCAGAGGAGGTTGGGAGACCCGTAGCAGATCCTGAACACTTCTGAGTAATGGGGTACACTTGCATTGTGTCACAATGTATTCCAACAATATTCATATTCCAACAAGATTCATTCAGTAGTGGCAAACACTCTAATGACATTTCTGCAAGTATTGTTTATAAATTGAGAAAAGGTCCTCATACAGAGGAAGAGTGGGAAAATAGTCTCTCTAAAGACTAAACAAACCTCTTATGAATTTATATCCATGTTTACAAAGTTAGGAGGGTTTTGGCTTTGTGCCAGGGGTTGGACACTGCTTTAAGGAGGCTCAAGAGGTAGAGGCTGAGGTTATGGTCTGTGCCAAACACCCTGACAGTGAAAAAACCCATTCCCTTACCTTTAACCGTTTGACCACCTCGTCGTTGCTGATCTTGTCCGTAATCTCTTTCACTCCCGGCGGATAAAAGATCTTTCCGTCCCCGGCCGGTTTCTGCTGTTGCGGGAACTCCATGCTTGTTGATGTATAATCCACACGGTCTTCTACTGGCCTCTATAGGTCAGAAAACAAAAGTTCAACACAACCATTCCACCGCACTTAACACAAAACATTTTTTAAACACAACTCTTAGTCTCCAGTTCGTATTTTTGCCCCGAAATTTGTCAAAACAATATCGGTGTATTTTTTTGGGTAATCAGACTAAAGAAAGCTTTTCGGTCAGAAGCCAAAATAAACCAGCATTGTACATATTAGCTTGCATGCTAAAATAGCTAGCTAAATATCAGCTCTATAACGTTACTTACGTAAATGTCTCACGAAACATCGGTCATGTGGGAAAACAGCCTCGACTACTGTTTTCAGTACAACAACTTGAACTATGCAATTAGAATGGAAACACTTTAAATGCGAGTGCTGCTAGTACGTGTCTACTGACATATAGATATCAAATTAGCCAGCTAGCTAGCTGCAGTGCAAACATCATTGGCTAGCGGTTAGCTTTTTTGCGGGAGGGGAGTAACATTAGCAGATGATGCTAGCTAGCTAACTGCTAATCACGTTAGCCGTGCTAGCTAACTGGTTAGCCTACTTTGCTCGCCTAGGCCGCAAACTATTCAGATACCCATCACATCTCCAGCTAGAAACAATCAGAGAGAAGTATCTTCTACATCTTTGCCTAAAACAGATCTTCTTGTGGTTAGTTCCTGTGGTTTCTTACAAATGCAACAACTTTATGGAGTTGAAAAATGAAGCTAATTTACTTGTTTCTATCTTTTTTTCAACTTCAACACATCGCTTCCTACTACCGCTAGTTTACAGGCAAAGGGCTGCTACCGTCGCCCTCAGCCCTCCTCTCACCACCAACTTGCCCCCACGGATGATTTCGAACATCCTAATGAATGCAAAATTATCCAATTTCTACAAACACAACTATAACTAAGACCTGCGGACAGTTGCTGGATATTCCCTCCTCAGTATTTACCTCTCAAGTAGGCCGTTTTAATTCATTAGTCTGACACAGGTTGGGTTTAGTTTTCGGCACAAAGCTCTCTCTCCCTCCAGTCAGTGCTGCATGTGAAGACTGGTTGCAGAGCGCCCCCCTCGGTTTCACTAGGGACCTGCACCACGAAATACTTGTGGCGGGAGTCAGAAACTAACAGCCCAGATAGTAACTTCAATTTCTTGCCTTGGCACCCTGTACTTATAAAATGTCTAAATTATTTATGTAGTTTAAATTTATTGTATGTAATTATCACCTGTTTCTCTATATATCTGCAGGTATTTGTAATATAATCCCTAGTATTTATCTGTTTTGTGTACTAATATTAATACACTCCATATCTTGTTAATGGTCACCTGTTAATTATAATTGATTAAAACAACATCAACAGCTACAGACAATTGTAATGCTATTGTAACTATTCTCACTATTATTGTTGTTGTTGTTGTTGTTGTTGTTGTTGTTGTTGTTGTTGTTGTTGTTAGTAGTAGTAGTAGTAGTAGTAGAAGTATCTAACTACTCCTACACAGTTCAGCTCCGCTGTAACTTTAACGTGTTCAATTACCTCTGGAGATGTGCGGATGGATTCAACTCTTTGCACGTCATACATTTTAAGTCTACATTTTATTCTTCTCCCATATAAATTAACAGCGGAGACTGAATAGTGACATCTGGTGGTCATCGGATTTTTTTCCCAGATCAACCAGTGATTTGATTGCTCAAAATAAAAGTCGCATAAATTCACATTGGCAATGTTTCATTTAGAATTCATAACGTTGCTACTGAAACATCGACCAGTGTCAAGCCGGACAGAATAAAAAGATGGGGGAAAAAACGTCCGGTCAGAATGATCAGAACAATATTATTGACGAACATGTATTGCAATGGCTTTTTGAATAACACAAAGTATTGACTGTATCGAAATAAATAATTTATTTATAGGGGACTATGTAGTAAATGAAAATATTTTTTCTTTCTCGAAATATCCTTCCCACCTCATATATTTGTGGCCATATTGATGATGCAATATATATTGAGCTGCCAAAAAATCATATCAAAGACTCAGACGTATACAAAACAACTTGGAAAGTTGTCTCTTGATTGTTATAAGTCAATTTTATCAGCAGTCTTTTATCACTGCCACGACTGTTCATAAAAGCCAAATAATGTGTGAAGCCAACCTTTTATTTTGAAGGCAAAACCTCAATTTCCGGTCTTATTCGGTGAGGCTGGACGTACTTTGTGTTCTGTTCTGTATTTCACCGCTAGGAGTGCTGTTAGCTAATGTAACCTTGAGATGTTTTGCTTTCATTACCCTACTCGACACAGCAGCATGTTTTTCGCTTTGGGCCACACTTTTCCAGCTCTCTGGCTAGTTTGTTAGCTCTGTCTAGCCTCTAATGAGAGTATTCAGCGGCTATACCTCGGTCACGGAATGCCTCAGAGAAAGAAAACCGGACAGAGCCCAGGGAGAGCCCCCGGGCTGTCAGACGAGGGCAGCAACAACTACACGAACACGGGTTACCGACTATTACAGGGATATGACGGTGCCATGGCGAATAACTTTCCCTCCAGCCCCTCGCTGCCAAACTCCGACAAGGACAAGATCGTCAAAAACATGCAGGAGATGTTCTCACATTTGGATCACGAAGTCATTTACATTGTGCTGTCCGAATGTGATTTTAAAGGTAGCAATAAACACGGAAGTCCCAGGCTAGCTACCCAACTTGTAATCCAACTTCTGGGAATGCTATTGAATGTAGCTGACCAGCTAGCTGGTTAACTAGCTAGCAGATTGGGTGCATTTGAGAGAGATGTGGGGTGTTTTTTTAACTTACTGACACCAGTTTACAGTGGAGGTCCCATGATGGTCACTTTCCATTATTGTTAATAACATCAGCAATAATCTAAAGTTGCATCATAGCCACCTGGTGACGTTAGCTGTGTCTAATTAACAGTTATTCAAATTAAAATGCCTAATCCCTGCACCCCATATCATTACTCAACACAAGCTGCCTTCACTGTGTTGCAGTATTTGTACAATGTTATTATATAAGGTGGCTAAAGTGCAAGTATTTTGACATGTAGTTTCCTGCAGGTGTGATGGATATTTTCCTATAAAACATAATATTATGAATAAATTATGGAATTGGAAAAAGTATATTAGTTAAATATGAAACATTTGTCTCTTTGTCACTCGCTCTCTCTCCTGCTCTCTCTCTTTGTCTTCCATGTTTCATTAGCTGAGAACGCAATGGATTCTCTCTTGGAGCTCTCTGTGGCTGCTGAAGTTGCTGCACCAGTTCCTTCCCGCATCTCTGGCTTTGAGCTCACTGCTGCAGCCCTCCTCAGTCCCCACCTTTCTGAACGTTCCCCAGACCCGAACCCTTCCAAACCATCGCAACTCCCCTTCTCTCCTCCTGCCACCTCCCCCCTGACAGAAGAGTTTGACCTGCTGATTGATCAGGAGCTAGAGACACTGACCACACAACCGAAGTTGAAGGAAGAGCTCCCTAGTGGTCAATATTTCTCAGCTGACGCCCCCCTCTCCTCTTTCCCTCCACCTCCAATCCCACAACAGGTCCTCCCTGAACTGCTCCAGTCCAGCCTGGAGCCTGGAGCTAGAGGGCCCTCTGTCGAGCAGCAATGCCCAGAAGGAGCCTTGGTGGAGCAAGCGTCTGGATCTCCACTCGACCAGCTCAGCTTTTGGGAAGAAGAGAACATCAAGGGACAGCAATCAGTGCTGGACTTCACTCATCTGACATCAGAATCACCTGCTGCCAACCTCAAACCTCCTTTGGACTTTGGAGCCTCTGGTCGTCCCTCAGCATTCCAGGTTTATAAAAAGCAGGACCAGCCACAAATCCTTTCAGAGAGGGCCACGGTCATACCCTCAGGAAGCATAGTAGGAGGGGCTAGATCTAAGGTGAGCACTGTGAGTCAGGAGCCACTCAGCAATGTGTCATCGTCCTGGAACCCTGAGGCACCAGTGTTTTGTCCCCGCAACCATGGAGACCAGGGGCCAGCCTTCATTACTCCTGTGGCTCTAACACCCTCCAAGTGGGCCACTCAACCCAGGCATGCCTCTCACTGGCTGACTCAGGGGCCTGTCACTCAAGCGCCTCTCAAACCATCTGCTACTATTCCTAAATCCTGGGCCCTGCCCACTGCTCCTCGGGGTCCTGCCCCACACAGTAGACTTCGATTGGAAGGGAATGTCCTTGTGCTGCTACGCGGTGCTCCAGGATCTGGCAAGTCAACATTGGCCAGGTGAGGATGTTGGCAAAGTCTAAATAGCAGACAACCAGATGCTATCTGAACACAAAATCAATCAGATTATCAGTGGCAAAATGGTCAGTTCCCAGTCATGAAGAACATCAAAAGTAACACCAAAATTGGGCAAGTCATACATTTACAAACGCAAGCAGCTGTTCACAGCTACTGTTGCTCCAGAGCTGAGGATCTCCACTATGTCACCTGTAAGCCCTCTATATGTGTGTCTGTGCAGGGCCATATTGGAGCATAACCCAGGTGGAGTTATATTGAGCACTGATGACTATTTCTGTCGCCATGGAGAATATCACTTTGATCCCTCTGCTCTGGGGGAGGCTCACGAGTGGAACCACAAGAGAGGTAAATGCACAGACACACAGTCTTGACAAGAAATTGTATAGCAGCAAAATAATAATAGAAATCTAGAAACAAAAAAATCTTTCTTTTTTGTTTGTTTCTTTGGGGCATTTTTCTTGGTATTTTTTTGTCACTATGATTGATTGGGTTAGACCCCAGTTCCACTGAAACCCAAATGTAATTCAGTACATTAAACTGTGTAAATGCCTTGTCATGTTTCTCTGCTCTCTTATCTTTTATCCATTATCCTTCATCCTTTAGCCAAGGAGGCTTTTCAGAGTGGTGCTAACCCCATCATCATTGACAATACCAACATGCAGAGCTGGGAGATGAGACCCTATGTCACCCAGGTCAGTCAGCTTGCAGAATTACACACAGCATGGTTACAGCTCTCTCATGGTGAACTAATTCCACTGTAGTACCTGTCCTACGTCACTCTGGACAAGAGTGTCAGTGAAAACACTGTAAATCATTTATGCTGGTTAGATTGCACAGTGGCCATTATGCTTCTGTATCATCAAGCAAAGTGCAGTATAGTTGTCATGATGATTTTTGTTATGGTGACATGAGTACAGACCACATCACACAATAACTGCGCTGTCAAAGTAAACCACAGCATGGTTTGAGGTATTGTATAGCAGTTACACTTTGCAGTGGTTGGACATGTAGTTGGCACTACAAATGCAGCTTGTATTGAAGCTAGTTCCTGTGTCTGTCCTAGGCACTGAAACATAGATACAAGGTGCTTTTCCGAGAGCCTGACACTTGGTGGAAGAACAAGCCCAGAGAACTGGAGAGGTGAGAGAGAGAGGTGGTATGGAAAAAATGGAATTTCAGCTTTCCAAATTTTCAACATAAAATGAGTAAAATATCATTTGAGGCAGTTTATTTCATTCCAGTGTGTGTGTCGTCCTTCAGCCATCTGTGTGTGTGTTTGCTTGTACAGACGTACCAGGCATGATGTGCCAGTGGAGAGGATTCGACGCATGCTGGATGGCTATGAGCGCTTTGTCTCAGTCCAGTCCATCATGGGTTCCCAGCCCCCTGAGAGGAAACAGCCCTCGCACCAGGAGATCAGCCCCTCACAGTCAGTGTCACCAACCCACATTAAGCTTATAGAAAGGACATCTGATTTCAACTGCTCTGTAATTAATTCAAGTCTGGGAAATGGGAAAAAAACAATGAGCTTTTTATGGTAGCATTGTTAGTTGCACGCTAAACAATTAATCTTGATATGGGGATAGGATTAACTCTTCTAATTTCTTGTTTATGGGAGATAAACAGTAATAAAAAGGTTCATGATAACAAAATGCTGTATGTTACACCTCTGTACTGGGATAGTGTTATAACATGTCACAGTTGTAATGCAGAGCTATTCACATGAAAGTGTTTAACCTAGAGATATCAACAAATATGCTCACTGTAACATTCGCAACACTTGCTCTCCCTAGGCCAATGTCGTCTGACACACCACGCCCTGACCTTGTAGGAGAGCCTGGATTGGCCAAGGGATGTGAGAAATCCCGCCCCCAACTATTTTCCTCCCTTCCTGATGTATCATCTATTGGTCGATCTGGGGAGATGGGAATGCTGGAACGTAGCAGCCACAACTCCACCGAGTCTCTCAATCTCCTCCCTAGTGAAAATGTGCAGGAAAAACCTGAAATTCCCAATGAAGATGATGAGATGGATTTGGGGACATTGGATTCTGAACTGGATGCTCACTTAGAGCTCGGTCATCCAAGTGGAGATCAGGGAATTCCCGACTGTATTGTGGAGTCGGTGTTGAATGAAGATAATCGTGGTGATGAAATGCCCGTGGCTTTCTCTGAGTCCATTGGACAAAGGGTGCGGAGAGAAAGGCGAAGCAGGAGGCCAGACTTTGATAACCTAGAGCCTGCTGATCTAGTGAAGGACACTAAACAATCAGGGAGGGAGGTGGAGGAGAATGAGGCGATGGAGGCTGAGGGAGAAATAGGGAGTGAGATGGTGAGGGACGGGGGAGAGAAGGGAAGGCCTGAGCTATTGGATTTTGTAGGGGATTGGCCTTCTGAAGGGGGCCTGGAGCAGCGACAGGTGAGGAGAAGAGAAAGGCATGGAGAGAGAAATGGGGAGGAAGAGGGAGGGGTGACTGAAGAAGATGATTACCATGACAACACAATGAAAGTGCGGCCGGGACCTGATGTAACAGAGTTCCAGAAACTCCTTGATCTTATTCAGACAGGTGTAGACTCCACTGGGTCCTTCCCAGACTCCGCCCTCTCCCTCAGCTCTGGAGAGGAATCGGAGAGGGAGGGGGAGGCAAGGGGCCGGTTCCAAGGGCCCCAAGGGGATAGATATAACCATGAGGATAGTGAGCAAGACATGAGCAAGAGTGACAGTATTAGAGCTGAATTACCTGACTGTGTGTTAGACTGGAAGGCAGCCGACTCTTTTAAAGGGAAGGAGACCCCTCAATCTACAGTGGTTGAATGTGGTGGCAGTATAATTAAAAATGGAGAGAGCAGTACCAGACGAGGGAGCGATCATATGTTAGAGGTTGGTAGGGAAATAGGGTCTGTGTGTTCGGAGTCGAAGAACCTCAGTCGTTCTCTTTGTGCTCTCAGTGCTGATTCACAAGTCTTCTCACAAATTGTGGAGGCAAAGGATAACCGTGATAGAGCAGGAATCCATAATATTGAAGGTGAGGTTATTTCAGAGGTTGATGCCGGTCATACTGAGAAGGACACAAATTATTGCACAGATGGCGTCTCTCTTACTGGCGTCAGTGCCGAAGATGATGGCAGCCATATTGATGAGGTCAGTCAGAGTCCTATCTGTGAAGGCACTGTGGAAGCAGAAAGCAGCCCTTTTAGTGGCGGCAGTCAGGAGCGAAAGCAGCGCCAGGGTCGCAGGTCAGGGAAACATTGCAGGCTAGCCCTCACCTTCACTCAAAACTGCCCCTCTTCCTCACCTAAAACCCTCAAAGACAGTCCTAATACCACAGCCCAAAACCTAAACAGTAGTCAGGATAGCAATAAACCAGATGTTGAACCTGACTGTAACCCCAGCCTGGATCCCTCACCAAACTTTGATCTGTACCCTGACCACATTCCCCAATCCAGTCCTGAGTCACAGCAACAATTCCAGTCTCCTATCCCTGTGGTAGATACAGGCTGCCCCACCCAGACAGACCCCCAAGACTTTGCCCTCCTTTGGCGTTTTAATCATCATGTCAATCCTGATGACACAGTCGTTGCGGGCAACCGTCCCGGTGACATAGTGGTCCTGTCTGGCGACCCTTATCGCTTCATGCCCGAGCTGTCCTGTGCTGTTTCTGCAGCAATTGCAGTTCACCCATCTGGCCACAGAGAGGTACCCTACCGTGTAGTGCATGAGAAAGGAACACAGGTGGAGGAGAAAGAGCTTGGGGCTGCTAGAAGTCAATTGGAAAGCCTGCGTATCCTCAGCCGTCATTTTAAACTAGTTAGTTTTGATACGTTGGAAGACCTGTATGACAAATGCCATCAGGACTTGGAATGGACCACCAACCTGCTACTGGACTCTGGAGAGAGGTTCTTTAGGGATGAGGATAGTGAGGAGGGGGAGGACAGTGCTTTAGGTGAAGATTGCAGGCTTTATGGAGCTTTAGGCATGGCCGTAAACACTGGTTTGAGCTCTAGTGCACTAGATGAACTTCACCCTGAAGACTGCCCAAAACTAGGGCCAGCTGGTGATGTGGAGGTAACTCAGGAGTCAGCCAATAAAACCGTTAATGAGTCAGATGAGAGCTCCGATAATACTGAGTCAACAGGGGGGATAACAGAGGACAAGGGGGTGTCTAGGACACTAGGCATAACTGAAGGAGGTACAGGAAGTTTTGGAGGTGTCCTTTCTCAAGTTGTATCTTCAAACGAGGATCATCCTGATCAAAGATTGCACTTTGTAAAATCTCCACAACCACTACTCAGTCTGCTTAGAGCAGTAAGAGAAGAAGAGGCATGTGAGGACACCAAACAGGAAGTTAGATCGGCGACTGTAGGCAGGGAATTTGAGTTCGAGGGTGGAGCTTATGGTGGCAGTGTAGATGATAGCGTAATATTTGAAGAGGTGATCGATGAGAATGGTGACGACGAGATATCTAGCATGGACGAGATCACTCGTGTGCTGCTGGCTGAGCTGGAGGAGCTTGAGAGAAGAGAAGGAGACCTGAAGGAGGAGAGGACAGAAAGGAGAGACTGGGAAGAGAGAAGCAGCCAGCACCTGGACATTCAGAGTGTGGAACTGAAACTACCCACCGAGCTGGCGTTACAACTAACTGAATTGTTTGGCCCTGTGGGAGTAGACCCAGGTAACCTACACATATGCACAGCAAAAATGCATTTCATGACCAGTAGGTTTAATCTGGAAATGACAATCCAAACCTGTTTTTCTGTTATGAATTAGTTAACCAATAAGAAATAAAGAGTCTTGTAGCTGTCAAATAGTGAGTACTGACATAAACCTTAACTATCTGCCCCCACTCTGGTCCATAATATTCAGGTGCATGCTCCACTGATGACTATGCAGTGCTGATGGACCTGAACCTGGCTAAGTTGCTCCACCAGAAGTGGAAGGACACCATCCAGGTGAGCCATAACAGTTGGTGGCCATATTTAACCATGGTTCAGTATTATCAGTGCAGCTATAATGAGTGTTTAATGTTCTTATTTAAGGTCAAAGTGCAAGGTACATATGTCTCAAGTGTATAGAGATTGTGTGTGGGGGTGCTGCCGTGTCGGTGAAACAGACTGTGAAATGTGTTTTACAGGGAAGGCAGAGACAGGCAGCTCTGTCCTACCACTTGCTTCAGGAAAGTGAGTGCATACACACACATACATAGACACGCACTCAAAACACATGAACACATGAGTGTCAGAATGATTACATCTGCAGGTGTTGACCAATAATGTAGTGTGAATTTTATATATATATATATATATATAACTTGTTATAATTCATTCAATTTCTTGAATGTAACCACATTTTCTTTCTCTGTCTTTGAATATCAACCTTTCCGATGGATTTTTAGGCTCAGTTCACTGGGGTGAATCACAGGTGGCCAAAACTGGGCCAAGGATGGGGACACATCCAGCACACTTTCTGATTGGTGCAGATGGTTATGCCTCACTGGGCAGCCAACCAGAGGCCCAGGATGAGATGCCATTCATGGACCACTGGAGTGTATCCCACCCCAAGGTCTCACTCCGCGACATTATGACAGAGGAACAGGCTCGACAGGAGAACGTGGAGAAAGTAATATACACTTGTATGCTCTTTTCTGGAATATGTCTTGACTAAAAACATTCCCTAAGAACAGTTTTGCTGTACTTCTGCTGGTACTTCTCCCATACCTGACTCTTTTACTTTTACCCCACCTCCTTTCTCCAGACTAGACAAAGTCGTGCAGACCTGGACAAGCGAGATGGGGCCACCCTGTTGAAAGAGAACCAACTGTATTCCCTCTTCCCCACCATCGACACCCACTTCCTCCAGGACATCTTCAGAGACCACAAGTGAGACCTAAGTTTAGCCTTGAGCCTGTATTTACCTGTTTTGTTTGTCGGACCCAATGCATTATCAAGTAATAGTAGGACCAGTTCTCATTTTGTGGTAGTTAATGCATACAGGCTCTGATATGCTCTAAAGTCAAAGTCAGGATCAAAGGTATGAATGTTAGGTATAGAACAGTGTAGGATCCTGACTAGTTTGTATGTGTGTTTGTGTTTGTATAGCTACAGCCTGAAGCAGACAGCCCAATTCCTTCACTCCCTTCTGGATGATGGGCCCGTGAAGACGGTTGTGGCCCCAGAACCACCAGTGTCCGACCACCACAGAACACCCAGCAAGGAGAGGGAGAAGGTACACACACACACACACACACACACACACACACACACACACACACACACAGACATGAATATACTTAAGCAAACAATGAAACTGAACTAAGATAAACACACAGACAGAATACTTGCTACATTTCCCTAATGCAATCTCTATATAGTCACATGTATAATCTCTTTCTTGTGGTCTCTTTGTTCCCTGGTCTATTTCTCAACCTTATTCCCTCTTTTAAATGTGTTAATTGCCATTAACTTTCTGTTCCCCTCTCACCTTGTCAGCGGCAGAAGCCCCTGGAGTCAGTCATGTCCCACTACCAGGATATAGAGGACCCAGAATATGAGGACTTCAGGGCTGAGGCCAGCCTACAGAAGAGACGTCAGCTTGAGAGTTTCGCCAAAGCTGCAGAGGCCTTCAAGCAGGGACACAAGTCGGTGGCCTCCTTCTATGCACAGCAGGTAAAGGGCCGGGGGCCAGGGGGCCATGAGAGTGTTGAAAAGGAAATTCTATTTCGAATGAATTTAGAGTTACTGTTATTTACCATTCCTGCAATTTACTTCATTTGTTGTATGTATTATGTAATTGTATGTAGTATTCCACACACACACACTGACACAGACACAGACAGACAGATTTTTAAATGTAGTGTTTTTGTCTTTAGAGTTACACTTCTTTTTTTACACTGTTCTTTTTTTGTTTTGAATTTGCAGCATGTCTTGTATTAACTGTAATAAATGCTCCACTGAGCAATGAATGAATTTGTGTCACCCCTCCCCCAGGGACACCATCATGGCCAGCTTATGCGTGAGGCCAATCATCGTGCAGCGGTTCAGATCTTTGAGAGGGTCAACTCCTCCCTGCTGCCCAAGAACATCCTGGACCTCCATGGGCTGCATGTAGACGAGGCCCTACACCACCTGGCCCAGGTCTTACTGGACAAAACCACTGGTACTGGACCCAATATATACTCTGTATGACTAGAGGATGAGGATGATGAATACAACATCTTAACAATAGGCTACAAACCAGCCAACCACATCCTACGTCGATACACATACAGTTCCAGCACACTTACAGTTCAGTTCGATTTTAATTTTCTCATAAAAGAAATTTGCAGGCAAACCAAAAATGTAATCCAATGTACTGCAATAAAAACATGATTACAAACAAGTAGCAATACACCATAGAACACATCACCACAGCATATACCCATGTTGTATTATCAACATCAGTGATTGCCCCTGCCCTTTTTGCCCCTGGTACTCTGTTCAGATTGAGAAACCGAGAGGATTTTAAAAGGGCATTACTAACAGTGATCTCCGAAGGGCATTCATATTGCAGTAGAAACTATATGCAGGCTATTCAAACCTGGCGCCCCCTCTGCAGCAAGGTTCTCCTTACCAAGCACACCAATAAAAATAACTTGAGCATCTCTAAGGCTGGTGGTTAGTTCATTTTAATGACACGTCTAAACTTACCAGGCTCGTTTAAGGGATTGGTAAACTAGACATAAAATTCAACAAAAAGAATGCACTTCCAATGGCAGAAGATCTCTTCCCGCGAGACTTCAAGTGTAACTTTGTTGACACAGGAAGTGAGTGAAGTTAGACAGTTTTTGTGCTGTTGATTCGTACTGGATTTAACTAATGATGAAGATGATGTTTTCAGATGTTATTACTCCTCTTAATCTACAATCTACTGATTCCTATAAAGGTCTCTTTTTCATACTTTGGATAATGCTAGTCATCTACGGTTACTTGACATACTGTATGCTGAAGCGTTATCAGACGCATAAGAGGTGAGTTTGGTGCCGATCCTCTTGTCACATATTGGGTCAAACCAATGGGCCAAACAAGTATATTGTATATTTTGTCCCTTGAGAGTGCACATACATGCAGCCGTACAAAACTCACCAGAAGCTGCGTGATCCATTCTGGCATTTAGAGGGAAGTGCCCTTTCTCAGGGTTAGTTTTATGGAATTTCACACAGGTGTGTGTGTGTGTGTGTGCGTGTGTGTGCATGTGCACTAAACTCTTTTGGCTTCTTTCTGTGTAGAATATGAGCAGGGTCGGTGTCGACCTCAGCTCTCTGTCATCACAGGAAAAGGGAACCACAGCCAGGGGGGCATGGCCCGTATCCGCCCTGCCGTTATAGACTACCTCAAGAACAAGAACTATAGGTACACACATAGAGACACACACACACATACACACGCGTAAGCCCATGCTCAAGATATTCACCCTTAACCCTCTTTCTCCTTTCTCTTTCTCTCTCAGGTTCACTGAGCCAAAGCCAGGATTAGTGTTGGTTTCATTGAACTGAACTCGACACAGCTGAACTCAACTGAATGGTGCCTGGTTTAATGGATCCCTATCTAAAGCTGCTATAAAGGACAACTCCCTCTGTCTCTGTGCCTTCTCTAAATGCTGTGCTCTCATCAGCCCTCTTATTTAATCCCTCGCTCTATCTTTCCTTTTTACTGCACACCACCTTTTTTTCATATACACCCTAACATACCCTAACACATTAAACCTCCTTTCTCACTTGTCTCTCTATCTCGCTCATTGTCTCTTCCATTCATCCCCTCTCTCACTTTCTCTCCATCAGTCTAATAGGTGCCAAAATCGTAATCTGAATTGATCCTTTGTTTTTCATTTTGTATGTATAATACAGAACTGCATTGGTGTGAAACACTTAAATCAGCATCAGTATACTAGAATGTATGTACATTTTATATTTAAGAAAGGTTTTATAAGTTGCTATGTTTTGCTTTGTTTTTGCTATTATGCCTTTTTAAAGAGAAAGGGAAAATCCCTTGGGAAACCCCATGTAGGGTTTAGTAGGGTCCATATATGATAGGGTACAACTTAATCTCATAGGAGTCTTATCTGTGGTTTTAAGTAATATGAAGCCATTTTTGATACAAAACGTAAGCATTTTATACAACCATAATTCAGTGGTGATTACATGTGTGCCAATCACAGGTTGTTCTCTGAGAAGTTACCACCAAACCAAATACGTAACAATTCCCTTTCACTTACAGTGTTAGATTGCCTTTTGTTCATCAGGAGGTAAAATTATACTCGCATGAACAAGGCAATAAAATAGTTTGAACAACCTCCATTATAAGTTCTATCCGGTAATCAATGCCCCCCTTGTCTTAATAGTTTCTTAGTTGCCTCTTAGAATAAACGCTTTGAAACCGCTTATCTTATCTTTGCCGAAGACAAACAATTTGCTGCTGAAGTATTTTGACTCAGGTAACAATGTAACTATGGTAAGTTTTATTCTCCTTTGAGGCCAGTCACCAAACTGTTTCTGGCGCTATCATGTGTTCTCTACATAGCTTTTTTGTTTTTCCATTTTGCCATAATCATGCTTCTAAATATGTTCCTAAATATGCTCTACCAGTTTTGCAAGTTCAAAATAGTATATATTTTTCTTACCTGTGTTATGTTATTATTATTCACAAAGGTGCAACAGCCATGTTGACAAATTTTATTGTTTGTACATAAATGCAAGGAAATGAATTATAAAGAGAAATTTGTATTTTTTTACTCAATGTTTAAAAAAAATCCCTTGTGATTACTGAATAAAGAGATATTTGTTTACCATATAAAGTTGTTTTTTTAAATGTATGCTTGAGTCTCCATGTTCATAGAAAATGTTCCCCTTTTTAAATAGACTCAACCTGAATAAAGTCAATAAAAGGGTGTAGACCATTTCCAAAAGTGGGGTCCGGGGGGTGCTGGGGTGCTGGAGAGGGCTCCAGAGAGTCTCCAGTAAAATAAGGGATATTTTAATTTCACTTTTATTCTACTGCCTAGAAGTTAGTATAATGAGAGTACAGTGTATGACTTTTTTTTTCATCATTTTTTTTCTCTCCCCACTGCTACCTGCCCACCTAAAGTTATATAGTTCTTTATAAAGTAATATCTAACAACAAAGATCTTCTCACATGGCGTTCCTTGGGATCAAATCTTGTCAGATGGGAGTCCACAGTCTAATCTCTTTTAGGGTACTTGACATGAAAACCTTTGGAAACCTCTGGACTACACTGAATGCAGTGATGGCCAAATGGGATCCTTGGTAAGCATCAGGGATGTAGTAGAGTGTAAACTCACTGAAACACAGTTTACCCTCCTTGGTATGTGGGGAGTAGAGTTATCAACATTAATAAATGTATATGACCTAATTTTATACTGCACACACAAGTTGGTATGAAAATGATGTAAGTAATGTGAGGATAGTCTTTGAAGGAAAACCGCACGAATTACTGCTTTTCTGAACATATAAATGATTTGTGTTTAATATTGTGAATACTTGCCTTGTTATAATCACCATCTGGAGATTACAGTGTAGCCAGTTCATAATTTTGTTGACTACTAGTGCAGATAAAATGCCTTGTTCCTTTTCTTGCGCCAGTTGTGCGCAACGGATGCGCCCCACTGCTGCGTAAACTCTGAAACAAAATGTTGCCAGTCCGCAATAACACGTAGCACCTATATTTCAGAGCACAGCTGAGGTGAAGGACGTATGCCGAAGACTCGTTTACCCGCACCTCCACACTCAGCTAAGCGGATGCATTTAAGGATGCGCATGTAGGAGCGAGAAACGCGCACTTCACTTCTCGCGTCCGTCTTTGGTGCCAAAATACATACTGTATGTATAATTCGTCGAGATTGATTATATTCCGTTTTTAAGCAACAGGTTTAGTAAAGTACAGTAAACACAAAACCTTCACTTTAGTTGGAAGTCTTTTGTTTGTCAGGTCTCTGACGTGTGCGAAGGCGGCAGCCAACATCCGCCCGTTGTTACCAAGATTCAGACGACGACTCTCAAAATTGGTAATTATCTGTCTAATTCTCTCCGTTTTGGAGTCTACAGATCCTACAATTTGGTTGATGTCGAAGTTAAATTAATAATTTATGTCATTCTGTTAAGTTCAATTTGTTTGGTATAGCCTATCCCCCAAAACATTCAAAATATGAATAACAAATTGTTCAAATTAATTATAAATTAATTAATAATAAATGGTTCAAATGAATAACTCTTATTTAATGTAGAATATAGAATAATATTATATTACTATTGGACAAAAAGTCACACATTAAGATGGAGGTCATTAGATCTTCATGAGGGATTCTTTTACTTTGCAAGGTTTAAATCGATTAGAGTATCTTTCACAGCAGGATACTGCAAACTACAAGGAAGACAGATGATTTGAGCTACAGGAGGATGATTTGTTTTGTTTTAGAAGTTTATCAGTTGCACTGTGTGGGTTTGATCATCGTTGACTTGCTTTCGTTTAGAGAGGTGACACAAATGTATTAATGCGGCCCCTGATATGAGACCCAGTGAGATCAAGGCTTCTTCTAGTGGGATCATTTACAGTAAATAGATAGAACTGTTTAAACTGTCCCTTCAACGTTATGGAAAGCTTTCCATCCCCAGGACTAGAAGAGTGTACGTCACGGCAAGTGATTTTGGGGTCGTACTTTACTAGAAACTGCCGATGGTTTAACACGCCTGAGAGGTCACAAGAAACCAGCAAAGGTTGTTGTTCGTCACAGCTCAAATAGATGTGGGAACCTTCAAGCTGTTGTATCGCTCCACTGAATGACATGACACAGAGAGCTCTTCACCCATGAGTAGATGTTCATTTGAGGTGCAAACGTCAGAATGTATAGGAGAAACATGGGAGTTATGGGTGACAGATAGGTCAAATTAACCAGCTAGATGATACAACATACATTTATATATTGTTAATGGGCACTAGTTAACATAGAAGTCTCCTCAGGATCAAGCTTTGAATTTTACGGCACACCCAAAAGTAAGAACCGTTACTTCCGTATTGAATTGTTGTAGATTCTGTGCTCCATATTTTCACTTTTCTCTGTAAATATACATTGTGTTTGTGTTCCAAAAACTGAAATCTTCTGCCAAATATCCTTCTAGTACATTTATTTTGAGCACTACTTCTGATTAGCAGATAGTTCTCAATCGTCATGTAAAATGTGTTCAAAGCCGCACCGCTGTCATCGTCCTGTCAAATGACTATGAGTAGAAACCTGATGACAAATGGAGTGAATAGTTTAGTTCCACAAGTTGAGTAATAAATATGGTGATGGATCTCTGCTCACATTTGTAATATCTGTTATCTATTATTAATGTCTTCATCTCTCTCCCCTCAGTCACTCGCCCCCATCCACCCTTGAGTTGTCAGAGCTGCCTGGACAAGAAGACTTTATCTTCCAAGTCATTAGAGAGAAGAACCAGAACCTGATCAGAGACTAAGCGGCAGTGAGGCGAGCAGCGAGGAACTCAGAGGTTATGTAAAACCTGTGTAAAGCACGCTGCTGACAAATTGCTGACTATATATGTGAGGGACGTTTGTTGATTAACTCTGAGGAGAGAGTTACACACAGACAGACAGCATAGTTCAAATGACCACTACGATGGAGCATCTCCAGTGATGTCATTACCACGTTGGACTATACATCACCTGCTATGAAACATACAACCCGCACTAGGAATCACAGCACATACAGAGCGGCCACCACAGCTAACTGCCTCATGGAGCCCTGACCTCTCCAGGAGGACACTTCCTAGGAGAACTACGCCTAAGACTCATCCCAAAGAACCACAACCGCCCCAGAGAGCTGAGACTGGTAGAAGCAACCATGAACGGGATTACAGAGACGTCAGTGAAGTGTGTCCTGGTGGGGGACAGCGCAGTGGGCAAGACGGCTCTTCTGGTCCGCTTTACTTCAGAAACCTTCCCAGACAGCTACAAGCCCACAGTGTATGAAAACACAGGGGTGGAGGTGTACATGGATGGGGTTCAGATCAGCCTGGGGCTGTGGGACACGGCGGGCAACGACGCCTTTAAACAGATCCGACCCATGTCCTACGAGCAGGCCGACATTGTCCTCATCTGCTACTCTGTAGCTAACCCAAACTCCCTGGCCAACATCCAAAACAAATGGATGGCCGAGATCCGGGAGAACTTGCCCCGGGTGCCAGTGCTGGTTGTGGCAACCCAGACAGACCTGCGGGAGATGGGATCGCGCCGGGCCAGCTGCATCTCGGCAGCTGAGGGGAAAAGTGTGGCTCATGAAGTGCGGGCTAAAGGCTATCTGGAATGCTCTTCCCTAGGCAACCGTGGCGTTCAACAGGTGTTTGAGTGTGCAGTGAGGACAGCCGTGAACCAGGCCAGGAAGCAGGCGAGGCGACGGATGTTCAATATAAACCAGTGCAAGGTCTTCTGACCCTTGACCTTGACTGGATGGGTGCTTGAGTTGTCATGGGATGTTCACCTCAGAGATGTGTGTGATGTTCAAACTCAGTGTGGCCACGGAGTGGGTTTAAGGCCCCTCAAGTCTGGAATTGTCCCACCCTCCCAGCCTCCCCTCAATTTGAACGCTGTTTAAAACTGAGGGTGCATTAATTTTATCTGAGGGTGTAATCCAGCCTAATGCATCCGTAACTGAGTGGTAGTAATACTTTTGTGTGATCCAAGGAGAACAGAAGAAGTGAAGAGAACGGCCACAGTTCCTGATTAATTCTTCCGATCAAAAAACGTTTTTGAAGTGAACCAGAGTACATTACAATACAGGTATTTCATCTGGGGCATCACAATGTTTTTGGCAGCGTTTCTGAAATATGCTCTCAAAACCTTTTGCCATGAAAGACGTGAAAGAAGTGAAACATTAAAAGCTTAAATGTTTATATAAACATGGTTTCTTTGTTGATTTTTACTAATAAAATCAAAAAGAGGCAAATATCTTAACATGCCTATGTCGGAATAGGACGGCATCAACAAATCAGTCCAAGTTTGAATTGCAGTGCCTCTGCACTCAATTGACACACCCATGTCAAATATTGGTTTTACAGTGTGTGTGCATGTTTATCAAAATACAAGGTAAACTATATCCTTAAATTCTTAAAAACTTAATTGAAAGGAGCAGGCAGTGGTGTGTACGTTTTGGCATTTGGCAGTAATCATATCTTCTTTTGAGGGGATATCATTTCATGATACGTGTGACCAGGGGATAAAATGGGCTGAGATAAAAGGGTCGACAAACAAGCCAGCTCAGTTTATATGTACATACAAATGATATTCCTGTCATAATTATCTGTTAAATTTATTTAAAATGTGCCTTTCTTTGTATTGTTTGAAATGTTTACGGTGACATTGGTTGCATTTCATTGATTAATTTATGTATTTCAATTAATTTACGAGTTTAAACAAACCTGCAACTTTAATTTGCAAAGTGCATCACGTTTTAGAGGTCATTCTGAGTCACTTGAAGTTTGATCTATATTCCAATGCCTTTGTTTTTTCTAAAATCCCATGGAACATCAATGTTACTTCTACTTTTGACACTTTGATTAAATTACAAATTTGTGTAATGTTCTGTACTGCAAATACAGGGTGAAATGGCTCCCTTTTGTTAGAACAAATTATTAAATGCGTGCCACCAAATATCAAGGGAACATATCCGGGAGAACAACAAATTACCTGCCAACCTGCCCGTTTGTTAAACTCACTCACTTTATGTGTATTAAAACTAAGGATTCAACACACCATTTGTTTGTTTCCTTCATACCTGTAACGTTTTACTCTCAGCCATTGTGTTGTTTCCACTACCTTGTTTTATTAAAAAAAGATTTTTTGCATATATGACTAGGCTACCACTTTTAGAAAGGGTCATCATCATCAATGTCAAATCATACTCTGACTGCAGTCGGTGATTACAGGTTGTCACATGGGAGATGTTGGATGTGAAGGAATTTTTTTTGAAATTGTTTACAAATCTATCCAAAAATACGCCATGTGAACACATGAGCATGGGTACTCCGTCTACAGTATTAGATACAGTATTTATATATGTTTTATCCAGAATGACGAGCAAAAAGACCAAAACTGTTGGAATAAGTGAACATTTGAATATCCTGTTCAAAAAAAGTATCCTAGTTAAACAAGTGCAAGAGACATTTTAGCATTGGTGACAGTGGCAGGGTTAACAGGGTTAAAACACACACACACACACACGCACACACGCACACACACACACACACACACACACACACACACACACACACACACACAGGATAAGAGGCAGAGACTGTAAAGTGTGACAGAACTCAGTTAACTTGCATCATATGAGTGTAGCCTATTTTATTATACTACATACATGGGGTCCAAAAGTCTGAGTCCACTACCAAGAAGTTTGTTTTCATCATTTATCAAAAACTTTTTTGTTTTTTTTAATCAGTTGACAAGAATACATTATTTAGAACTGATACAAATCAAATTTGTTAGACCTTTGAGAAATGTTTGTATGAAGTTGAAATGCATCTGAGTATCTTCCACACCATTTGGTGAAGGTTCCTCAAATTGTTGTCACGCCATATATTTCATTCATATATGTATATGTGAATTGAACTAATACCATATTGATATGGACTAAATGAATACGGTCCTTTATGCCATATTATCTACTGCTACTGCTACTGCTAGTGTTAGTAACGTTAAGTTACTAACACTAGCAGTAACGTAACGTAATGTTACTAACACTAGCTAAATATTTACTGACGTAAATATTTTAAATTATTAATTCAATTTCTTTTTATTATGTAATGTTATTTGGAGAAATATGATTGGGCTAACATTTTGTACTTGTTTTTTTAGAAATAATGAAACAAAAGAGTTCTTGGTAGTGGACTCAGACTTTTGGACCCCACTGTATATATATATATAGAGAGAGAGTATGTGTTTGTATTGCCTGTGTGCATGTACATGACATTGTGTCTGTGTGTGTCAGGGGATTTGTATATGTATGTGAGACAGAGAAGGTTGTTTGAGAGAACCAGTGTGTGTGAGACAGATTTAATGTGATAATGGCTGCATGAACAGACAACCAAACTGCCAGGAGCGTGCTTACACAACTGTCCCTCCCCCCCTCACGCGTTCTCCCGCTCTTTCTCTCCATTTTCTCTGTCTCATGTGGTTGCCGGAGGTGCTGAGGATGAGAGATACAATACAGGCATGTCAAGGATCGGCTGAACACCAGCTAACCACATCCCAGCAATCTGTCACACACACACATGTACATGCATACACACAAATACACGCATACACACACTCAAACACACACACAGTCGGTGAAGAATCCAAGTAGTGCATGCTTTCCTGCACTCGACTGTTTTCCTGTAGGATTGAAATAACACAACTGCAAAGACTTCTCATCCCAGAGGATAGTGACATTAATAGTGATGATGATTGTCTTATACATGTGTGACAGGATCAACCAGACACCCACGTGACACAACAGCACTCTTGTTGATTATATATATGATTAAATTTGAGTGTAAATATAAATTGATTTCAGAGGACAAAGAGAAACTGTATGCTGTGAGTGTGATTGCCTGTTTGACTGCCCGGTGTGGTCAGAGCTCTCGTCGCTCGTGTTACAGCTCTCTCCCACAATGCCTCATCCCTGTCTCTCTATCTGTCTGTCTGTCTCTCTCTGTCTCTCTCTTTCTGTCTCTCCTCTCCTTTTTCTTTCTCTGTCTTTTTTTCTCTTAGCGTCTTACTCTCTGCCACTCTCATTCCCTTTCTGTCCCTGTCTCTTGTACAACACCAGCAGACACATATACTCTATATGATTATTGCTATCATTGCAGTTTCACAAGCTTACAGTTTGTCTTTGTCTTTGACAGTGTGTACAACGTAACACACACACACACCACACACACAGGAAACACCTGTGTGACTTCAGTACCGCAGAAACTCACTGATACCACTAAAGCATCACTTCGTCACAATGCACAGTGCTCTATAGAATAATACAGCAGCATTTTCTTACTCATATGATCAGGTTCACAAATATAGAGAAAACGTTTTAGGCTACAGGAACCTTGTTTGGTGCTGTTAAAATGGCGGGATCCAAGCATTGATCCAAATAAATACAAACTTTAAAACCTCATTAATGTTATGTTTTAGTCTTCTCATGGAGGAAGACAATGTTTTCTTCAATTTTTCAAGCTTTTAGTGCAATTGACTCAAAACATTGCAAAAAATATAACTTTGGGCCTCAGTGGTTGTGGTATCTAAGACATTTAAATACATTTAAATAACACAGCAAAATGGACCAAATTCATTTTTTTATATCATTGAAATTATTCCAAAATGCTGAGAATTTTTCATGAAGTTCTATTTTGCCAACAATGAAAATACTGAGCTACAATATTTTGCCATCAAAGTTAGTTTTTCCTCACTGGTTTTCCGTTTTCATATATCAAACCCGTCTACCTAATATTTGACAGAATTTATTTCAGCTCTTCCATTTTAGTGTGAGAAATCGGTGTAAGAGCACATACAACCCTTGGATGAATGGATTTCATTGGCAAAGACTTTTCCTCAGAGAGTAAAACCTGTCCCATAAATTAGATTTTATTTGTCTTTTTTTGTATGGAGGGATTATAAAAATGTAACTTCTCATGTTCACCAGTCTTAGACACCTCACTTGTCAGAACACATATCCTGGGCTTGTTGTATTAAGGAGGCTACATTAGCATCTCTCATTCACTTTCCCCACCCACATTTTCTCAGCCAGTCTGAAGATTCGAACTGGAGACTTTTGGGTCACAAGCACACTTCTTGATACAAATGTGAGACAAAAATAGATAAATCAAATCTAGAGACTGGAGAAAGCAGTTTCAGGTAATTCTTCTACATATATATATATAATATTATTATTATTATTATATGTCATACTGCAGTAGTCCCGTTTGTCAAACTCATGAACATCTCCTAACGATAGTAATCTGACTAAATTATGAAACTAATTAACAGAAATAAAACACAAATTAAAATGATTTCAAACAATAATAAATCAACATATTAAGGTACACAGAACTCCAAATATGGCATTTTGAAGGTGTTTTGTCACTCAATTCTGGCTGTTCTTCCTCTCTCATTACTGACCTTTTTGACCTACAGACAAAGAGGGGACGAACTGCTCTCGAATCACTGTTCTACCATTACTGTATACTGTCCTTACGTTAAAGACCCGTATTTACAGGGTGAAATCTGATCCTGGATCTGTGTCAACTTCATTGCTGCGTGACATGTGTAGCATACTCAGTGACATGTGTGACCTGGGCATGGTTCAGAGACTGCCACTGTATGTGCAACTGACACATGTTGGTAGCTGTGTAATGCACTAAAGTACCGTGTGTGTGTGTATGTGCATGTGTTTGTCATACAGCTAGATGTGGTCATGTACACAGGCAGATAGGGCTGCAGGCATCAGATTTCACCCGGTCCCTATGTGCTATGTGATACTGCGGTGTACTTGTTTATGTGTGTGTGTGTGTGTGTGTGTGTGTATGTGTGTATGTGAGTGATAGCCCCAGGTCCAGTTCCAGAGCAGCGATCACACACAGGGGGACAGTAACTGCGACTAACAACTAGTGAAGCATTCAATGCTTCTGACAGGATGTTAGATTTCTAGAATTTTCTGTGGTCTCGGTGAGCACAGTCTGCAATGGAACTCAGATTAAAGTGACAATTTGGATTGGGACACGGGCTGTCGTGGTAACTGGTTTATTGAATTATTGATCCTTTGGCTTGTTACTGGTGGAAAATGAGGAAGGCAGTTCTGATGATGTGGATCAGCCTGTTGGTACAAGGTCAGTTCTCCATGATGGAAAAAGCTTAATGTCTATATTCGACTGATAGACACGCAGTAGTTTGTTGTGTAACTTGGCAATTGTTCTTTGTGTTATCTCTGCGTTGCTTTTCTATGACTTGCCTTTCTCTGCAATTGCCATCTGGCTACGTGGGTCCGTACCATTTGGCCCTACCCTATTTTTTCCGCTTCCCACCATCTTTAATCTTGTCTTATCTGCCCTCCACTTTGCTTTCTCTCTCTCTTTTCTCTCTCCTCTCTCAGTGTCTCATGGTGCCCAGGGTCATTATGCCCAGAAGCTTTTGAATGACCTGATGGAGAACTACTCCAACGCCCTCAGACCTGTAGAGGACACAGACAAGACTCTCAACGTCACTCTGCAGGTCACCTTGTCACAGATCAAAGATATGGTGAGTAGAGGAGATATGCAACTATGTAGCATCACCCTATCAACGCTTTTGGAGATATTCAACCGCAGATACTCTACTATAAACGCTAAACTGTCAAAGATCAAGGATGTGGTTAGTAAGTATAGGAGGACAAAGATGAAGATGTAACACTGTTGTCACTCACGGCTCACTTCTACATGGTTAATGCTAGAGATATACAGCCACAGATATATGGCTTAGCAACAAGTAGCACTAAGGTGAAGATAAGCTGAGTAGAAGAGATAATTACAGATTACATGCTACTGTCAATCACAGTTCACCCTGGTACATGCTGAGTATAGCAGAACGGCAGGCCACCGTCAGAATGTCAAACAGAAGGTATATAATATTGATAATGCTATGCTTCAGGAGCTACAGGACAAATGTAGGGCATCTCAGACCAACCCACGGTACAGCCACCCACATTCTGCTGTTCCTGTACACACCTCTAGAGGCCAGCAGTGAGCAGCAGTGGATTGTATACGGCAGAGATTGTATCAGCCTCTGTTATGCAGCTAGCTGGCTACTGACCTACCTGCTGAGTCTGACTTACCTTTCTGTGAGTGTCGTTTCCCCTGGGTTACCTCGTCTCTCTGTCTCTGTCTTTGTGCTGGTTTGTGCCATGTATGTGTATGTTCATGTCCGTGTGTGTGTGTGTGTGTGTGTGTGTGTGTGTGTGTAGGATGAGAGGAACCAGGTGCTGGCCACCTACCTGTGGATCAGGCAGATCTGGCACGATGCCTACCTGAAGTGGGACAAGGATGACTACGACGGTCTAGAGGTGATCCGCATCCCAAGTGACCTGGTTTGGAGGCCCGACATCGTCCTCTACAACAAGTCAGTAACCAGGAGAGACAGATATACAGACAGAAAGGAGGAGAGAAAGAGAGAAAGACAGATAGAAAGAAGTGAATGAAAGTAGGCGACATAAAATGAAAAGGTGAAAAAACACTATATTGTTTGTGTAATACAATTTTGTGACACTTCCATAACAGTGTGTGTGTGTGTGTGTGTGTGTGTGTGTCATTGGACGCCTACAGTGTGCATGTATTTTAATTCTTTGTGTATACAGGTATGTATATTTTCATAAATAAAGTCATGCTTTTCGGAAAATATGAAAGATTTTTGTGAATATGTATTGATATCTGTCTCATACAGATATCAATCATCGAGGTCATAGTTTATCCAACTTTTTATTAACCTCTGCATCACTGTGTATGTCTGACTGTGTACATTTGTCTGTGTAGAGCAGACGAGGAGTCGTCAGGGCCTGCCGACACCAACGTGGTGCTGCATTACAACGGTGAGATCATTTGGGATTCTCCGGCCATCACCAAGAGCTCCTGTGTGGTGGACGTCTCCTACTTCCCCTTCGACTGGCAGCAATGCAACCTGACTTTCGGCTCCTGGACCTACAATGGCAACCAGGTGTGCGAACAGGGGGTGATATGAGGGTGATGAGAGGTGACCATCTTACAAAGATCATGAGTAGAGCAATCCGCACACCATCTACCTGCAAAAAATGGTGCATGTGAAAGTAAATTTGTACACAATACTAGAATTTATCATTTATCATTCGGTTTCTGGTTGTACTGATGCTCTGTTGCCACACATGTGGTATGTGTTTCAGAGTAAACTAGTGAGGCCTGGATTTGAGGCCCTATAAGGCAATGAAACTGAACTTGACCAGACTACTACTGTGTGGAGAGAGCCTATAGGATGAACCTTGTTAAACATGTTATCTAAGCATAGGTGGTGAACCAATCATAGGAGACTTCTTTGTTCCTAAAGAAACTATAAAGATTATAGTTTATAAAGATTAGATTTTCTGTGAGAGAGACTATGCAGAGGTTCTGACTTACTGTAGGGCCTGGTTCAAGGTATTTCTCTCCAATATATCTGTATACAATATATTTAATACTTCAACCTATCAGTGTTTTGTGTATTATTTTGTTTTAGTTCTGAGTGCTTCCAGACAATTTCCACGATATCGACAAAAGTGAATTAACAAGCTGCAGACATTTCAGTTCTCAGACTATCATCAACGGTACTGACCAGAGCATTCTCCAGGAGTAAATATACATGTAGTTAGGAGACAAAGAGAAAGCCAATGCAGCCCATTTGTCACCAATTGAGGATGAACCACCTTGCTAAGAGCAACTAGGTGGCTCAGAGGTTGGCATTGTTGCCTCGTAGCCAGAAGGACCTCGGTTTGATCCCCGACCCTTTCTGTGTTGCCTCTAGGTATGAATGTGAGTGTTTGTCTGTGTTAGCCCTGTAATGGACTAGCAACCTGTCCAGGGACTAGCAGGGTGTCCATAGGATAGGATCCAGTTTTCCACGACCCTGAAAAGCATTATGCAGGTAGAGAAAATGAATGACTTGTTAACAGCCCTTGTTAGCTAGAAATTCCAGTTTGTGTCTATATGCCCTCTCCCCAGGTGGACATCATCATGGCCATGGACAGTGGTGACCTGTCAGACTTTGTGGAGAATGTGGAGTGGGAGTGCCACGGCATGCCGGCGGTTAAAAATGTCATCATGTATGGCTGCTGCTCGGACCCTTACCCTGACATCACCTACACCCTGCTCCTGAAGCGCCGCTCCTCTTTCTACATCTTCAACCTCCTCCTCCCCTGCTTCCTCATCTCATTCCTGGCCCCGCTGGGCTTCTACCTGCCGGCTGACTCGGGGGAGAAGGTTTCCCTGGGGGTCACGGTGCTGCTGGCGCTCACCGTGTTCCAGCTGATGGTGGCCGAGAGCATGCCTCCCTCCGAGAGTGTGCCCTATATAGGTGAGTGAAGACAATAATTGGTTTTGAATTATTATTATCCAGTGGTTCCATTTTTAATTCTTTGAACTCAACTGTTTGGCTTTGAGGTAATATTTGCTACAATTCTAAATGGCTGGAAATGTATTTGTTGCTTTGAGCATTAGCTTATTGATCATTCTATCTGGAAACATAAAGATCAATTGGGGCCTACATATTCCAATGGCATAACTTTCTACATCAGTGGTTCTGTGTGGTTCTGTATGTTTGAGGGAGGAGGGTGTATGTGTTGTCCGTTAACCATTTCCCCTGTGTAACTCTGGTCTCTTCTCTGTCCCTTCCTTTAGGGAAGTACTACATAGCCACCATGACTATGATCACGGCCTCCACCTCCCTCACCATCTTCATCATGAACATTCATTTCTGCGGCGCTGAGGCCAAGCCAGTCCCTCCATGGGCCAAGGTGCTCATCATAGACTACATGTCAAAGATCTTATTTGTCTATGAGGTGGGGGAGAACTGCACTACACCGGAGAGCGAGAGAACCCCTCTCTACTCTGAGGAACCCATGGGTGACAAGAGCCATTACAATGACGATCGCTTCCACGACAGCCTCTACCATTACGACAGCGAACCGCACCACTACAGCAACGGCCACGGCCCGCATCCCCACAGCAAGCCTCACCAAAACCGCAACAACCTTCGCCAGGCAAACGGGCACGCCAACAACACCCACCTCCATTACAACAACCACAACAACCACGCTTCCAGAGGGGAGAGGGGTCAGGAGAAGAGAGAGCCCACACAACGCTACCATCACATCAGGCGGGATGAGCTGGACTACCAGGCCCCTCCTTCAAGTAACCTCCAGCTGAAAGAGCTGAAGGAGCTGAAGGAGCAGCTGCTCTACGCCTCTGAGAAACATCTCATTCAAGCCTGCCCCTGCAGCTGCCCCAGCCCCCAACACAAGCAGGTGAATCACCACAGCATTTATCTACTTACCTACTTATCTAGTTACCCTTCTTCTTTCTTCAAGGCATTAGGAACCCTGCTATGGATATAAAAGATATATGTATACAACATATATAAAAGCATGGTCCATAATCAACTTTATACATGGGCATGAGAAAGAGTTTGAGGCTACTTCAGCACTGTTGTATCTGTCTTTCTCTCAGGTGGTGAAGAACATCCAGTTCATCACCAACTGCTTCCGTGAACAGAGAGCCACTGCCGCCAAGGGAGCAGAGTGGAAGAAGGTTGCCAAGGTGATGGATAGGTTTTTCATGTGGATCTTCTTCATCATGGTCTTCCTCATGAGCATCCTCATCATTGCCAAGGCAACCTGAGAGCGTCATCATCGTCATCATCATCATCATCATCATCATCATCATCATCATCATCATCATCATCATTATAACCACCATCATCCTCATCATCATTGTTGGGCCCAAGTGTTACCCAACTGTCACCTCATTTCCAATGTAATGCGATGTCACATGTCTTCATATGTATAGTGATAAATCAAGACAATCAAAACCGTTTTGTCTACAAACAAAGCGTATTTGTTATGTGTGTTGTCAGTATTTTGTGTGTGTGTGTGTGTGTGTGTGTGTGTGTGTGTGTGTGTGTGTGTGTGTGTGTGTGTGTGTGTGTGTGTGTGTGTGTGCGTGCGTGTGCGTGCGTGTGCGTGCTTATCATTGCTTTCTGCTTTGTCCTAAAGATGGCAGAATTGTTGCACACAAATAAACACTTAGTTATCCTTCTACACACACACACACACACAATTTAGAAATTCATTGAAGCCTTTTAGTTATTAATGTCAGGTGTGCTTCCACGTGCGACGGAGCAGTGGAGCAGTAAGACAATCCAGGCCTCGCCGTGAACATGCATGGACTCTCCATTATTGATGAGCTGACAGCCAGACATCCAGCTATGGGCATTACATTACTTACATTACATTTTAAGCAACTAGATGGTGCTCTTTTCCAGAGTGAGTTACAGCAGGTGCTACAACAGAATAAGCTTAAATCCCTAGATCGTCAACATTATACACAGTCAAAAAGCAGTGCAAGGGTCAACACCAAGGGTGCCCAGACAGTAGACGTTACAAATCTTTCCTGTGGCCCTAGAATTTTGTATCCATAGTAGAAAAAGGTGCTAGGTAAAAAAGTCAGAAGGAAAAAAGTGTTTTTCTAGACCATGGCCATGGATATGGACTAGTAGATGTCCTAGACCTGCTTATATGAAGAAAGAATACTGGAACGTGAGCCCTTGTACCCGCCTTACTTACCTTAAAAGGATCCATTACTACATAATGCAATATTTAGACCAATCATCATTCAATCAATACAAACACTGAGAAAACAAGCCTGTAGAGGGATTTGAGCTCAAAGGGTGGAAGTTGCCCTTGATTAACTTCACAGGAGTGTAAAAATACCAGCACACTACTCATTGGTCCAGTGTAAAATAGATTGTTGATATCTTGTTATCAAATGTGCTTTTTGTTACAATTCTAGCAATTTGCTTTTTGCTACAAATCTCATCAAGAACTTCAATTTGATATATATATATTTCTTTTAATTTAATTACATTTTTTTATTTTCAAAATGCAAATGTGCTGCAAAATCATAGGTTATCCATAAGCATGGGTGGATAGTACTTGTATTGATCATTACTTTGGATGTCTATGTCTGAACTATAGAAAGCAGTTTCCCTTGACCTGATTAACAATATAAAATATAAAATTGTTAATCCACCATTAACAATCACACATGCTGTCACAGTACAGTGACGGTTTTAAAGACTAACCCATCAGTGGCAACAGTTCACCCAACACTACACCAATACAAGTAAAGATAGGACTGCCATTTAAAATGTTTGTCCAAGTAGTGCACTTTTCTTCTAAAACAATGTATGTGATTTGTGAGATGGTCATCGTTACTGTGCAAAATATTTATGACGATAAAAAAATTTGCTAGATCAGTGTAAATAATCATCTCCCCCAACCACCACAAGACTTAACCGAAGTTGGATTGTTAAGGCACCAGTGATAGAAGCTAGCTTGGAATGATTCAGCCTCATATAATTATGTTATCTTGGATCCTGCAACTAAGGTCTGTTGTTGATTCACTTGTTTGGTGTTTGGCTTCACAGGCCTCTTTTCAGCATCCCACCTGAATGGTGTATTCCAAGTTTTTGTTCACCTGTAAAACAAAACAATTATGTTCAAAGTGATAGCCTAGCTGTTGGCAAGATCGAAAATAAAGCTTTTTTATTTGGTTATCAGATTTGCATGTGATGTACTGTTGAGTATTGTCTGAGTTTCAGAGGAGGTTTGGTTTCCTCTGAGTGTTAAAAACTCACAACCCAGCTGTCTAACTTTCATTATCTGTGCTTTAGCTTTGCAAGTCATGCGATCCAATTATTTTTTATTTAAAATGTACATTCAGGGCTCAATAGCTCAATAACTTCTCCATAGATTCACAGGCTGTCAATGTCGAATTATTATGTTGACAGTGGCAGGGAGGTGAAGAAACAATCTCACTCCAGTGCAAGCAAACAATCAGATACACCAACAGGGAAGTTATGATGGTATACAATATGCACACACACACAGCAAAATATGCATACAGTCAGCACAAGCTCATTTTTCTCATTGTCTATAAGTAAATGCATTTTTATATTATATACTGAAGAATGTGGTAGATCATTTGTTCAAAGTTGCAGAGAGGGTTTAGGATCTATAGTCCTGTCCTAAGAATAAACCCTTTCTAAAACATAACACAACAATCATCTCTGCCATGCTGCATAGTTTACACTCAATTAACAAATACTCATTCTTTAAGAAGTAAGTACAACATGTGACCATAGAAAGCATGAGCTCAAAAAGCAGAGCAAAGTCATATAAAAAAGAATGAACTAAGCCTGACTTAACATTCAAAATCTACAGTATTTAGTAATGTTTTAAATGTGAATATCATAATGATCTGCACAGGTTGCTATAAAGAGAATTGGTATTTCAGAACAGACGGGGTAATTCAAAACAAGCAAACAAAATCAAGGTCAGACATACCATAGAAATTGTTATTTTGTCATAACTGAGAGCAATCTTTGTGATAACTCACTATATTTTTTGACATACATATTAAAGAAAAGGTAAAAACAATATAATAGTAAAAAATAAGGAAAATAAGACAGCACAGACAGACAGATATTAGGCCACTCAAAAACTCCTCATGAGACATGTACAGTATTTTTTGTACATGAAGGTTTTTTGTTATTTTTTAAATGAAGGTAATGTGCTAATAACTTGTCATACTAGTCTCAGACAGACTTATCGCTGTCTTCATCCGGTGCAGTTGGTAAACAAATACACACTGTCCTCACCTTTTAGTCTCATTGATGTCTGCTGGGTCTTCAGTGACAGATAATAAACGTACACTCAATGATTAAGAGCTGCAACAATCACATGACTAGTCTGCTGGCCTTTGATCACACTGACACCAACTAACCTTTTCCCCACTAATTCCAGATTGTTGCCTCCACTGGACCATGCTCCCTCTCTCCAGTGTCTATATTCACTGATATGATGTGTTGGGCTGAGTGCTTAAGAGATAGACTATTGGACCATTCTTCACCAGACTGTCATGATGAATCATTGATGATGATGATGTCCTGAAGGTTACAGTTCAGAGTGTTGTTTCATAAAAAGGTACCATTGAGCTAACCACACACAGACACACCCACAACACTGGGATATAAAAAGAGATACACTGTTGTCATTTGTTGTCAGTTAGTGGAGACTAGTAACTCGAAACAGCATGTCATCCATCAGCAAGCAGCTGTCCTCCATGAAATGTACAGGTTAGGAAGGATCTTTCTTTCTTTCTATCTTTCTTTCTTTCTTTCTTTCTTTCTTTCTTTCTTTCTTTCTTTCTTTCTTTCTTTCTTTCTTTCTTTCTTTCTTTCTATATGTTTGTATGTACATTAACTCAGTATCCATTCTGATTCTGCTCTACATTTTTCTTTCTACCAGGGAGGAAGGAGCCCTCCACTGATGTCAGACTGGTTTTGCTGGGGAGAACTGGCAATGGAAAGAGCTCCACCGCCAACTCCATCCTGGGTCGGAAGGCCTTTGCATCAAAGGTCGGCAGCTCATCTGTCACCCAGCGGTGCCGCAGGGTTTGCGGAGACTTCCGTGGACGATACATCACGCTCCTGGATACCCCAGGGATGCTGGATACACATCAGACTCCCCAGGAGGTGCAGAAGGAGCTGAGGAAGAGTGTGAGTCTCATGTTCCCTGGCCCCCACGCCTTCCTCCTAGTTTTCCAGATTGGGAGGTTCACCCAGGAGGAGAAGGAGGCAGTGGGCCAAATTAAACAGGCATTGGGGCCCCAGGCCTTGGCGTTCTCAGTGGTGGTTTTCACCCATGGTGACTGTCTGGATGAGGGAACGTCTGTGAGGCCTTGCCTGATAGAAGGGTCTGAGGGCCTGGCTGAGCTGGTGGCCAGATGTGGGGGCAGATACTGCATCTTCAACAACCAGAACTCCAAGAACAAGGAGCAGGTGTCTGAGCTGTTGGGCCTAGTGGACCGCATGCTGGACGCTAACAGAGGAAGCTACTTCACCAGCAAGATGCTCCATGAGGCAGAGGAGGAGATGGCTCGAGAGCTGGAGGAGGAGAGGAGGCTGCTGATAGAAAAGGAGGAGCTGGTAATGAAGAGGCAGGAGACCCCAATAAGAGAGTGGTACCAGAGTGAGCTAGAGAAGATTCAGCTAAAGTGCAAGAGCGAGATGGAGGAGCTGAGAAAAAAACAGGAGATGCAGAGAGAGAAGGAGGAGGAACTAGCTAGAGAGAGGGAGGAAGCCTCAAAAAGAGAGATGGAAGAGAAGGAAAAGAAGGAAAAGGAGCAGAAAATCCAAGAGATGGTGAGAGTGACGGAGATTAGGAAGGAGGAGGAGATAAAGAGGAAGACTCTTCAAGAAAAACCTGACACAGTCACCAAAACACTGGAGGAACAGACAGTGAGGGACAAGAGAATGAGAAGAGCAATGGATAAGAAGATCCAAAAAGAAAGAGGGGAAAATGAAAAGAAAGAGAGAGAAAGGCAACTTCAACAGATAGAGAGGGAGCAAGCCGTCTGGCAGAGAGAGCAGATGAAGAGAGAAGCTATGCTAAAACAATTGGATAAACTCACCCAGAGCTTGGAGGAACAGAGTAGGATGGAGGAGAAGAGGACAAAGCAAAGGGAAGAGCTGATTAGACACGAGAAGGAGGAGAATCAGAGGGAAAGGGAAAGAGAGATGGAAAATCAAAGAGCTGAAAAAGGGAGAAATGAGGCCCTCCAGCGGCAGCTGTGGCTCATTACAATGAAGCTAGAGGAACAAAAAGCAAGAGAAGAAAAGCTGAAGAGGGAGCTAGATGAGAGCCTGTGGAAGGAGAAAGAAAGATGTGATGTAAAAATCCACAACCTGAAAAAACAGTGTGACCAGAAGAATTCAGAGCAGTGTAAAGAGGGTTTCCTCAAGAGCTCTGCAGAGGAACACACTGGAAGCGCATTTGTGAGACCTCTGACTGGATATGTCCAAGAGATGGGACTGGTGGTGTTGAATGTAGCTTTAGAGAGCATTGGCGCACCCTGCTGTCTACAGTAATTGTATTTCTAACAGTGTTATTGTACTGTCAATTCAAATGAACTACTTCAAACTGTAACTTGTTCACACTGCCACGTCCAGCAACCAACAGTAACAGTAAGATTATTTATGAACATGTGTGGTGTGACATTGATATACTCTCTAAACTACATTACTTTATAACTGTATAGGAGTGATGTGCTGGTTCCTGGACATTTTAAACTAAAATTAGAGTCAATTTATGTACAGCAGCAATTTACTTGCAGTTGTGAAAAGAAAGAAAATTAATGTCTATGTGAAAGCAATTTCATTTCAACAAATGGATGTAATTCCAGTGTGTCCTAAATCAGCAAATGCACAAAAATAGTACAAACTCTCAAAAATGAACAAGATAATCTGATTAATAACTCCCTGCCCTTTGCTTTTCCCTGTCTGTCTCTTTCTCATCTCCCTCCTCTAAATCTGTATTCAAACAGAACATTATTGGCATTAATAAAAAAGATAAAATGTTGCTTAAGTGTATTCCAGTGTTTCTCACCAATGCCCTGACCTCGGCTGTGCTGTCCCTGGCCCAGATTCTG
The DNA here is from genome assembly GCA_034670385.1 of Hoplostethus mediterraneus. Classification (NCBI taxonomy): domain Eukaryota; kingdom Metazoa; phylum Chordata; class Actinopteri; order Trachichthyiformes; family Trachichthyidae; genus Hoplostethus; species Hoplostethus mediterraneus. Next base: position 347,936 of record JAXDDW010000135.1, on the reverse strand, counting down.
CTTTAATCCACAGCAGCAGACCCTCTTACCATGCTGTATCTGTAATTGAATGTGTGTGTGTGTGTGTGTGTGTGTGTGTGTGTGTGTGTGTGTGTGTGTGTGTGGTGGGGGTAGCCAGAGGTTCTTTGGGTTGAATAGGAAACCCACTGTTGTTGATATTAAAATGGACTGTCGGGCCAGTAGGTGATCAAAACGATACTCTAGGAAGGTAGCAGTACAATTACAATATATCAAGCTATATGAGCATGTACAAAAAAACCTTCCTCTCTTTGGGGAAAATTTGAATTTGAATACCTGATAAAATAAATGTTTAAATGTTCAAAGACAAGTGAAGTGTTATCTAGGACCTGGAGTAGATCATCATGTCTGTTCAGAAAGCTCTGGTCTTAACAAGACAGTCAGGCAGCACTATCTGTCCCAAAGGTGGTGCCTGTCTGGACATTTGGATCTATGTGCCTGGAGAAAATCTAAAAAAACCAAAACTCAACCAACTGGTTGTAGGTTGTAGGTCCTCCTGCTACGCTATTTAATCTCACAGCAAAGCAAACTTTTGACAATGTGTACAGATGGGACTGTGATTGAAGTGCTGCTGGTCCCAGTCAGAATGTTACTGGACAGTGCAGCCAGAAAGGGCAAGAGAGGGCATCCCACACAGCCAAAAGTAAAATATGAGTTAGACTTTAGATGTAGTTGTAGTGTAATGTAATGTAACCTAACAAGCAGTAGGTTTAGCATCTTACCACAAGGAAATTACGAATTTAAAAATCAGAATAATAAACCACACAAAATGGGAATCGAATCAAACTACACCCAATGGATATTCTTTTTGCAAGCACGTGTTCTGATGCATTACATCTCTTGTGTCAAAGTTATTACACTCAACACGATGTTCAGCACCACGGCTAGCGCCTTCTTCCCTGTCGGACAAGCGGTGGCACTTCCAGTCAACTCAAACGGATTTTTGCTTCTTTCGCTTTAATGGTCTCAAATATTTTTTCACGATTGAACAGGTTTTTTTTTTAATCAGCACTACATCGGGTCTGCAGTTTCTATGGATTATGATGAAATACCGCGTGCAATATCCTACATAAATGCACTCCTCCCTCCCCCAACGCACACACAGTCACGCTCTGTCCTCATAACTTCCAACATTTTTTATGTTTGTTCGCTCTATGTCTTTATCTACTGGGTCCTTGCTGCGCTGTAAGGCACTTACCTGTTTTGTTTATACTCTATACATCGATTTGACTTGTCATGGCTTGTGCGTGTGGCTATTGCTTTTCTCAGATGGCCAACTTTGGTCAGGGAACCGTTATTTTTCAGCCGTGAGCACCAGCTGGCGGTGCATGTGGTCCAGTAAATCTGCTCTGCGCGCATAAGAGCATCACAGATCAGTTGGACTGGAGGAGGGCGCGCACTCTCCAATCTGTCTGACGCGCACTCTCCAATCTTCCTTCTTTTCTCTTTTTCTTTTTTCTTTTTTCTTTTTTTTTTTTACTGTTAATGGATTCCGATGGGTGGCTTTCTTATTTTTCTAGTTTGACTTGGCCATGCAAAATAGCTGGCGATGAATAACACATCCGGCTTGGCACTCGTAGAGACTAGCAGCCGAGGGGAGTTCCTGGCACACCGAGCAGTAAAGGGGTGCGTCCTGACCCTGCTCATAATCTGGACGCTACTCGGTAACTTCACGGTGTGCGCCGCCGTTTTTCGCTACCGGCACCTGCGGGCCAAAGTAACCAACATCTTCATCGTGTCCCTCGCTCTGTCGGACCTCCTAGTCGCCGTGCTGGTGATGCCGTGGAAGGCCGTGGCGGAGGTGGCCGGTTTCTGGCCGTTTGGAGGGTTCTGTAACACCTGGCTGGCCTGCGACATCATGTGCTCCACGGCCTCCATCCTCAACCTGTGCGTCATTAGTGTGGACCGATACTGGGCCATCTCCAGCCCTTTCCGCTACGAGAGGAATATGAACAAGAAGGTGGCCTCTGTTATGATCGGTGTGACGTGGACGGTGTCCGTGGTCATCTCCTTCGTCCCCGTGCAGCTGAACTGGCACCGCGCAGAGATCGGTGACCCATCTGGGGATAATTTCACATTTCAGGGGAAGAGTGGCAGCGCCGTTGAGGGGAGCTGTGACTCCAGCCTGAGCCGCACGTATGCCATCTCCTCATCCCTCATCAGCTTCTACATCCCCGTGGCTATCATGATAGTCACATACACACGCATCTACCGGATAGCCCAGATGCAGATAAGGAGGATATCCACCCTGGAGCGAGCGGCGGAGCATGCACAGAGTTGCCGCTCTGACGCACCTGAACACTTTCCTCACTTGTGCACAGACATCAGTACGAAATCTCATCATCCTCATCCCCATCCTCATCCCCATCTTTACCCCAATCTTGATCCTGATCCTCACCGCCCCCACCAATCCCACCGCGCGCTCAGGGTCTCCATCAGAAAAGAGACAAAAGTCCTCAAAACTCTGAGCATCATCATGGGTGTCTTTGTCTGCTGCTGGTTCCCATTCTTCGTCTTGAACTGCGCCCTGCCTTTCTGCCCCGGGCCGAGGTCACCGGGCGCCCAGCGTGGCCCATACTGCGTCAGTGAGAAAACTTTCGATGTTTTCGTGTGGATCGGCTGGAGCAATTCATCTCTCAACCCGGTCATCTATGCGTTTAACGCGGACTTCCGAGAAGCCTTCCTGCGCCTTCTGGGCTGCTGGGGAGGCGGATGTTGGACCACGGCGCCCGCAGCAGTGGAGACCGTGGTGGCGAGCAACGAGGCCGGATCCCTGAAGCAGAGCAGCCCGCTGAACGTGGAGCTGCGCGTCTTTTGCGGTGTGAACACCGGGGGAAGTGAGGAAAGTGGGAATACCACGGTGACTGTGGTTTATCACAGAGGGGCAGCCTCGGAACAGGTGACGGACACTGAGGAAAGTAACGACACGGTCAGACCGACACAGATACCGTTATGAGTCCCATGTGAGGGTAAGGGGACAGGACAAATACAGACTCAAAGATCCATGGATTTGGAACGTGATAGCTTCACAGCAAAAACATCCATGTTAACAAATATTAGGATTAGTATTGTTTTCCTTATAACAAGTGAAAGTGAGATCATTTCACGTTTCATAATGCAGTGCCATTGCAGGAATTCAGGAATTTTCAAGAAGCAATTAAGTTACAATATCTTGAAACAAGGCAGAATAAGACAGGTCACTCCACTAGCATCGAGAAAACGATTCAAGAGAAATCTTAAAGCAAGACTCATTTTAAGACTCATTACTAGATTAAATGACTTGTTAAGATAGACATGAGTCTAAAAATTATATTTTCCTTAAACCAAGTAAAAACATCTGCCAATCAGGTGAAATAATTCAATTCAATAATTCATTCAATTCTAATGCAAACCAAGTTTGTTCATAGAAATTTCTTGACTCAAGTGACATTGTATTGATACATGGATACTGGAGTGATCTGCCATATTTCAAGATAGTGTCCCTTGTTTCAAGAAAATTCTCAAAACAGATAAAACTGCTTTGGAAAGAGGGGGAATTATCTGACTACACTGGCAAAGTTTTTTCACTTGCCTTAAGAAAAAGTACTGATGATACTGAAAATGAGACTAAATGGTTTATGAAGATTTTTGCAGTGTTGCTTTCATTCAGGACTGAATCTGTTGCTTTGCTCTCCCCGTCTCCCATTACGGAGAGGGATAACAGAATTTAGGATTTCTCAGAATTTCTAGAAATGGGATTATATAACTAACTCACATTAGTGACTGTCAGTTGTGTGCCTTGGTGAAGGCACTGTGCACTCTCATTCCCCTCCATCTCCTGGGAAGAAAAAAACATTAATAATTTGTATATGAGTTTGTGTGAAAGATGCCCCAACCAGTGAGAACAAACAAGCTTTTACAGCCTGTCCTCTAACCTAGCCCTCTAAAATAAGGGTAATTATAGCATACATTTTAATGGGGATGATGCTGGAACAGGGGTGAAATGCATGCAACCTCATAGATCCATATCCTGCCCATGAAGACATGCTGTGAAAACCAGTGACTGAAGTTACAGAAGACGTGCAGAGGAAAGGAAAGCTATTTGCTACTGCATTCACCACCTCTTATTTCCACAGATTCATTAACATCTCATGTTTGTTTAATGAGAGTTCCCTGTTGGTGTTAAATATGAAAGTGTGTGACATAACCTTCAGGAGCTATGGGCCTTAATGGAACCAATGGTGTAACAACACAAGAAACAACCAATTATTTTGATGATAATTCGGATTACTCTTCTTATTCTAAGATCTAAATCAGACATCACAGGGAAATTTTGATCAGTACAATGACTTAGAACCACTCATAATTTCCCATTTTACTAAAAGACTACGCAATTAACAAATAATGATATCTGCTTTACACCAATGACAAGGTGTATGTGTCTGTGATGATTTTAAATATGGAGGGCAGAGAAAACATAGAGGCCCAGTACGCAACTGCAGTTTCCAGAGGGGAAGCACGTGTGGTGGAGAGTTCACAGCCTCATGGCAGCCATCGTGTAATGGGCTTTTAACCTACATACCACACACATCTGCTGTGGGCCTATCCCTCTGTACGTAAGAATAGTGACCACGCCAAAGAGGATTAATAAAACAAAGGTAAAATTAATCTTTAAAAATGTGTCACCCATATAAAGATGTTACATGTAGGTTATTGCTAGAAGAGTGAGAAAGTCATTTCAGGCCTTATTTTGACTGTTGGAGTGCAGTGCAGGGGAATAGAGAAACTCCAGGGAACATTGTAAAGTGATTACAGCTATAAATATTGACTGACTAATGACTGTCCTCCTTTCATCCTTTCTTGATTCAACCCTCATATCACCCAAGGAACTCACTACATTAATACGTCTCCCAGGGTAGTAATTTGCCCAGGGAAACCTTTAATGGGGCACACTTGCCTACTTAGATCTGTGATAGTTAAATGTGTCCTTAAGGCCGCAGAAGGTACAGACAGAGTTTCAGAGGGAATGTTAATCGATTTGTGTGGTTCAGGTGCATGACCTCATCTTCGGGGTACAAAAAAATAGTTGACTAGAAAGATAACTACTGCTCCGAGGCATTAGCAGTGATACATGTACTTTAATGCGGGGACATTTCAAAAAGGTAGAGTACAGTTTGTCCACCTCAATGTCCTGTGTTTGTACTAGTTTTGGATTAAGAGGTTTTGCTGAGAATGAATTAAAAAAAAAAACCCCACTACATTTTGGATGTGTATATTACATTTCTGTGTATCTGTTATTCCATGAGTGTTTATACTATGGGTGTATTTTAGCGAACATCTAATGCGCTGACAGTGTGCCAATCAGATCGTGCATTCACTAGAAAATCAGATTAGCAAGATTAGAGGTAACTAATTTACATTTACTCTAAATTATTGTTATTAAGTAGCTTTTTTTGTGTATGTGTACTTTTTTTTAGTATTTTGAGGTCAGCAATTAAGTATATATATATATATATTTTTTTAAATACTTTCATATTTTACTTCATTACATTTAAATCACATCCATTACAGAGTAAAAATGTTGTAGGCTCTTCTCCATTAGCATTGCATCAGATCTCAAGCTGAATTTAGTTAGAAGTCCACAGGGCTCAGAATTTGCCTCAGACCTCCTCAATGAGACTGCTAACACACAGTTTTTAAAGCACTAACCTATTTCATAAATTGTTCAATAGTGAGATTTTTTTCCATAAAATAATTTGAGCACGTACATATTATTATATCATTGATATTGGGCAATAAGCTGATCTCCCTCACTACCTTTGCTCCTTTGATCTCGTTTGTGAACTCATATGATCCATAAAACCTTAGAATTCCCTTTGGTTCGTTTGAGATGTCAGATCAGATCTTTTTTATTGTTTTCTCCATTAATCTTCGGATTCTGGAGTCTTATAGTGTTATAGTCTGAGCAATATTACAGATATATGAACATCAGAGTTTACAAACAAGTCTTCAAATTATCCCATCCTATGTGTTCTGTATGTTTAAGTGTAACAAGAGCAAGACTGAGAAATGTACTCGTGCATGTGTGTCTATGTGTATTATACGTTTGACTGTGTGAAGTCTAATTTTTGAGCCTGACTCTGGTGCCAGCAGAAATGAACTAGGTCAGTTTAGATGAGCACGCCAGACAAGATAGAAAAAGGAGGGGTTGGAGACAGGAGGCCAGCAAATCCACTCTCTCTCATTGACACGCGTGAAGCCAGTTTTGCTTGCTACTTCCGACTTCCGACTATTTCCCATATTTCCCATAACTCCCACTACAGCATCCCCTGAAAGGGGGATGTAATGTAGTAATGACAGATGAAAGTAATGAAAGTAATGACAGATGTACAGTATGTATTTCAACAAAGGAAAATTAGAAGGTTTTAAACAACCTTTGTGGCCATTCGAGTATAGATTATAGTAGATTATGTAGTTTATAGAGTATCGTTTACGAGGTGAATGCACCATGAAGTCCCTGTCGGCACCCACATTATATTGTTATAACGTGAAACATTTCACGTTATCTAGCTGCCTACAGGGAATGTTAAATTAGCGATATGCTTATATAGTATATTCCCTGTTAAACCAGTGGATGAGAGAAGTAGGCTTGGTAATGGAATACATCCAAATTCAGCCATCAGAACGATGAAAGAACATTTGGTTTACATTTACCTTACTGATTTCAGGATTCTGAATGAAATTCTGAGATAGAAAATAGATAGGTATAAAAATTGGTGGGAATCTACTGAAGGACAGCTCAAGATAAATCATTTTAATAATGCAAGAAAGAGAGAGTGCCCTTGAAAAGACGTTGCCAAACCTCAAAAGAAAGCGCATGACTAGGACACCTAATTTAGAGAAGTTGCTTCCATGGACTTGGGAAGAGCCATCAGAAGACAATGCAGTGGGCACAATGGGCTATGTCAGGCCTATTGCTTTAAGGCATAAGGCTCAGATGGCAATTGAGATGGTTAATCTGAGGAGAGAGAGAGAGAGATGCTGCACAGGAGAATTGGTCAAAAGAGCAACTGTCCTCTAAGATTGTTAGAGGCAACGACAAGGCATGCAAGGCCATGACTGGGCTCAGTTGGGCAGTGTTCAGTTGTCTACATCAGTATCTTGAGCAATTTGTCAAGTCACCACCCAAGGGTGGTTCCAATTGTCCACTGAAGATCAACTCTTCCTCTGCCTGCTGAAGCTACACCTGAACCCACAGATAGCCCTGATGTGCCAAGTCTCGGGCCAAGGACACTACCATTTGAAACATGTTCTCCAGATAGCTGAACCTGATGTATGCCAAGATTACTTTCTTCGTTCACTGGCCTGACAAGGAATGCTCACTTCCATTGTTGATTGTTTTGAAATTGGAATTGAACATTCCAAAATGGTAAAAGTCAGGTAAATTAAAGATGCCATAAAATGTAGGGGTGTAACTATATACGATATATTGGTACTTGGTATATATAATATTGCAATTATCTGGCAACAACCAGTTTGGAGACCTATGTGATGGAAATTCTTATTTGTATTCTTATTTTTACAATTTGTAAAAACTATAATTGTGGTATAGACCCACGTGAATGCATGTTTCAGCTACAATCAAAAGAGTCGTTATTGCGCCATTACCTACTGGCTGGCTGTATTACTGCAACTTTGTTAAAAAGTGATATATTCACTGGCATGGGAAGTAAGCTGCCTTGATGCCCCAGTCGTTGGAGACAGAATTATGCACTCAAGCCTGGTCAGAGAGAGAGAGATGGGGAAAGGATAATGGCAAATACTAACAGAACAGAGCGAAACTGAATTAAAGTCACAGTGAAACTTAAAATATGAATAGAAGACAGAAAAATGTGTGACAATTTACATGAGGAATAAGGAGATTTTGAGGGGTAGTGAAAATGCAGGAGCATGGGTAGGTTACAGTGAAGCATAAAAGAGGAATAAAAAATGATTGAAAATTTAAAAAGGAATCTGAAGAGAGATGGGTAGACACGTGGGAGAGGGCAAATGGAAGTCATAGTCTTAGTTATGAAATAAATGACAAGCGAATATGAACATTTCCAGATGAGATGGTCAGACTGACACATCTAGTTGGTGCAGCGGGGAGCGAAGGGTGGGCTGCTGGCTCTAATTCCTGCTGCCGAGTGGAGCAGTTGAATTATTAGTGCCAGGCGTCAGTAAAGCCACAGTGGCCTACCAACAACTAAAAATAGATTGGTCACAGGAGTCAGAACAGAAGGGGGAGGCGGGTTTGTGTGGGTTTGAGCTAGTAGTAAGTTAAGTATGTCTTGGTCGAGCTTTGGAGGATGAACGCCACTGGTCAGAACACAAATCCAGTAAAATCAAGAGGATAGTGAAATCTAGTGGCAGAAATCAGATACTGCATTCACTAAGCTGTATTATCTGCTTTCAGTGAAATAAAATAATAGAAAAATATGTATCTGTGCATGTGTCACTTTCTGAGAAACAAAAGGCAAACAGATTATCTAGCTCTGAGAAACAAGATGCGAAAGTGAATACAAAAGAACTGCAACCTGAAACGTTAAAACAGGTTCTCAGTGGAAGTCAGCTCTGTTGGCAGCCCTGACATTTTAGAGCAGCGGCCTACACAGGAGAGAGCCCTGTCAACCGTAGTGAGGAATTTGGTTTGGGGACAGTAAAAACAATGTTCAGGACTGTAAGTGGAACTGGCAGGCTCTTAGTCTTCAGCACTCGCCCTCGGCCAGGGTTGAACTGTAAACCTTGCTCTCACAAGACGATGAAAGTTGAGTATTCACCGTCTCAGGCAACCGCTCCAATTGAAAATGACACTTTTCCAATTGCAAAGCGGTGGTCCCTTCAACCCAGGAGAGAATTTACACCAGGGGGTTACCTCATACGGTGTCAACAAGATAAACCACGGGTAAAGTCATTTTCAAAACATAGACTTTATTTATCGCCCGTGGCCACTAAAAATGGTTCTACTACAGAAAATAATATGGTTTTCATATTCATTATCACGTTATTGATATGGCATACTGCATCTCCTCTGGGCACACAGCTTTTATTTCTCAAAACAAATTCCTATTATCGTAGGCAGTTGATTCACTATTCAGGAACATGACTGTCTGTCTCCTGAAGTGACATACAAAGACTCTTAGCTGTGAAATACAAACAAAACTTGGAGCTGCTCCAATGCCCATGAATTGGAGATTTGAGACTTCACGTTCAAATGGATTTTATTCATTGCAGTGCTTTTTTGTGATGAACCTTTTTAGTGAAAGACATATAACAACATGTCAGTATATGGAATATTGCTTGTGTGTCTGAATGTAATATCTGAGATAGAAAGTAGAGGGAATCCGGGGTGCAGCTATGTACTCACATTGTTCTTTTACAGATATTTCATCCGCTGACAAAGGTGCAAGTAGACTGAAAAGCTAGTTGAATTATTAAATGGTCTTAAATGGCAAGGGCAGTGTGCAGGTTTCCCTTTACTTCCATCGGTGATAGCAGTTATGAAGCAGAAAATGTGCTGTCGGTACTGTGATTGTGTCAATGTCGGCCTCTGTCAGTGCAGCGCCTCTAATGCTATTGATAACATTATTATTATTTTGATTATTTACAGTTATTTAAGATTATTTCATCTTCACTGTCCTGGATCAACACAGGCTATTTGAATTCTGTTTCGTTTTAGGGTAGACTTTCCATTAAATGTATGTTTTGATGCCTATGCCTCTTGAAATGTTGATCAAAAATGATTTACTACCTCTGAGCTTGGAGCCCCATCCACCACCACTTGCACCATTGCGTAACATTTTACTTGAACTCTGGTTTGTAACGCATTCATAACTGCTGAAAGAGCTTCATAAGGGCTGCATGGTGCATTCATGAACACTGATTCACTACTTATGTTTTAATCAGGTGTTGCGTCACCACTTTTCATTATGAAGATGAGATTTATTGAGCATCATGTTGGAAGTCTTCTGAGCAATGTCATTGAAATATATATACCTTGGACCATGAAGATGTGAGTCATCAAGGTTTCGATCTCCTTGTAATTCAGGTGTTGTGACTGTGTTATAAACGGGTTGATAACACATTGTTGCTATTTGCTTGACTCCATTCTATTTCTAGGAAATAGGAAATCTAAACCTAAAGGTCACCGCAGTCTTTTTTAAGTTAATACACCTTCTGTAAATTCTCTGATCTTGACTTGACCCGATTTATATGGCATAATGTATTGCTGTCTTTCACCACCAAAATCACACAGTGTCACTGAGGGGTTTCGTAAATTAATGCGTTATGTGATTAAACCAAACCACAAGACCACTAAGATAATACCTACTTATTCCTAGCCGTGGAAAATATAATACCTTAGTTGATGTTTCCAGCTGGTCGAAATGTGATGAAAAAGCATTTGAACAACTTTGTGCAGACAATACTGAATTCTTAAGCAACAAGTATTAACAATAATGTGGTTAAAATGTATTGCAGCCAAATAGCCTTCGTAATATTAGAATTGACCTCTGCCTGGCAGTGCCTGAACTGGGCTGGCTCCTTTCATACAGAATTCACTATGGCAATGGAGGAAATGATAAGGCATTAAAATTCCCAGTGATGGACTCAAAACCTGCCCAGGGTGTCTCCCTGCCTTCCGTGTATGCTGGGATAGGCTCCAGCCTCCCGTGACCCTGAAAAGGATTAGGCGGGTAGAGAAAATGAATGAATGATAATGCTTTAAAATGGATTTTTCCTTGGCAAAGCCTGCATGGATGGGCTTTGTGTCCCACTTATCGGGACATACACGGATAATACGGCTGATATGACTACAACAGCCGCTTGCGCAACACATCTGCATGTCACGTTGAAGAAGTGTATGACTTAAACTGAGCCAGGATGAAAATAATGCTGTCAAAGGTGAGTAAAATCAATTCATTGTTAACTGTCTCACAAATGATTCTGCACTGAGAACATCTGAGAAGCCACGGGTGTAAAATAGTGGTTCTCAACCATGTGCCATCATGACCCAAGAGGTTTTCAATCCAAACAGCCATTTCATTTTATTATTACTCAGCTTTATTTTTAATTTATTTAATTATTATTTTATCTTTGAATTATTTAGCAGGTATGGGCTAATGTATTCAGTGATAAATGATATAATGTTATACCATATAATTTTACTGATGGTGGCTTTGGTGCCAGGGGAGCATGCATCCTTTGCAGCTGTTCCACTTTCACATTTAGGTTGTAAAACATTACACACGCACGCACGCACGCACACACACACACACACACACACACACACACACACACACACACACACACACACACACACACACACACACACACACACACTGCACAAGCAAACATCACTGCTATTTCATTTTCTTATTTTATCCTTATGATGTTATTTTCAGTAAACGTACCAGAGGAGGTCGCCCATACAGAAGCCACCAGGGATGCAGAGACAATCATCAATTTCACCAGGACAAACTTAGAAACATTTGGAGAAGCTGAGGAACAGGATCAGACTTGTTGCTAGGAAATTCATCCTGCAGTTTTCAAGGTAGGCCTACGACTAACCCATGATGTTTTTGATTGATAGATCTTTTTTTCTGTTCCTACAACAGAGAGTTTGAACCCGGCTTCATCTCATTCAGAATAAACAACGAACAGGCAGCCATGGTTATCTGCTCTGGGGTCAAGTGAGTATGTGAGTCGGCATTTTGACCACAGAAATAGACGTCCTGGTATATTGGTTTATGACTAAAACTATAAACTGTACGGTCTATGGTTTGAATCCCATTTTTTGTAACTGAGATGAAATAACTGCTAGCTCAGAGTTAGAAGAAACATCTATTATTATTGTGGCCATATGGGTGCTGGTTTCCTCCTGTGCTTTTGCTTGTCAGAGTTGAAAAGGACGGTGACTCTACATTAACAGATTAACCTATCCCGAAATGTATTTGGCAAGGTGGATTAAAAAAGTGGTGTGAGTCTAACAGATGAGACTCCAACAAGATCCACTGTAAAAAAGAAGAGGGTGTAATTAAGCTCCTGACCAGTAGATGGCATTGTGGAATTGCACATTCAACACATTATTATATGAAACATTTTGCAGTTGATTGAGTTGAGTGTATCTTTTGTATTTGTATATCACCCAGTATAAAGCCACCTTAGCTGTGACATACTCTTTGCCCACTGACCCAGAAAGAAACAGATTATCTAGCTCTAAAGGGCTTTTTCAGAACACCAACCCAGGATGCAACAGTACGTCTGACCTCTATGAAGAAAGACTCATCTCAAATCAACTAACGACAAAGACACTGTCTGTGCTGGGCAGGCCCACGAAGTTAAAAGTGAGGATGGTTGGGAGAGTGTGAAGATGAAAGGAGGAGGAAGAGGCTGGGCTGGGCATGAGGGAGAATCCAGGGGTTTGAAATGTCCAGTTTTCAAGCAACCCGTATACCTAACCCTATACCACACTGACTGGTGGCAGTTGTGTATACTCAGCGGATATGGATATGGGCCAGTCAGTGTCGTCCACCTCCTTCCTCCTTGACCACAGCTACACAAAAATAGTCTGTAAAATCTGGAGTGAAATTTTATTTATTAATTTATTTCGATAATATAAAGGTAGTAATGTATCTACTACCACTGAATAGGTGTTGTGGGTCACCCTGGCTTGAGGAGCTGCTAACCCACCTAAAAGAATATTATTAGTCTGGGTTTCAATGGAGAGTTTTAACGTCCCATGATGATCTGAATGCTGTTTAAGAAACTTTTTCAACCTGCCAAGAAGAAAATACTTTAAGAAACATTGAATATTTGTAATTTTTGGGCATAAAAGATATTGAATATTGACTATCGGCAGCTTCAATACAAAAACATTAGTATTGGCCTTTAAAAATCTATGTCTGCTGAACTTGAGGGTGCACATTTCAAAATTTCTCAAAAATGCTAAGGGAGTCTGCATGTATAGGAGAAGGAAGGAGATGTGGAATATGAAAGGGTATGAGGAGAAAGAGGGAAGGGCTGAGCACAGGATACAGGAGAGGATGAGCACAAATGACACTGTCACCTCTGTATCCTCCATACGACCACCAGACAAGATGAAAGCTATATATGAGAAACTTATTCCACAGATTACTCATTGGAAGGTGACCAGCGCATCCATCCATCCATCCATCCATCCTCTGTGTCCCTGTTCTGCACACAACAGTTCCTGCCGTTCTGTGGAGAGCATTTCTGTGTACGTATCTCTGTTAATGTGACAAAAAAGGCAAAGGTGAGAAGTGTGAGGTAAATATTGTGTTTAATAAACAAACATCAGTCAGGGAACTGACATTAGTCTGGGGATGGGGGAAGGGGGAATATAAAGCACAATGCACATGTGTAGAGGTGGGGGACATATTTATCTGTTACACAAGGTGCCCCCATACAGTAGGAGCAGGAAGTTCTATATAACATACAGATCAGGATCCAAGTCTACGGTACAAAAACTTAGCAGCAACATGTTAACATCGGAGACCAAGGGGCTAACAAAGTAGTTTCATTTAGAAAAAGTCACAGTATTCTTTAAGCATAAATTTGTTAAAAAGGTAAAAACAGTTCTAAGCATCCTCTAGGGTCATTGCTACTCACAAGATCTCTGTGTGAAATACATAGGTAGGGAAATTATCTATACATTTATACTCTAATATAAAGACCTTCTGGTAATGGCACAGTACAAACTCTCAGGAAACGCGACAAAAATATACAATGTCTTCACGTCACATTTGCAGATTAAAATGTAACTAAAGTTTCTGGCAAACACAATAGTTTCAGTGGTCAAAAAAAACAACTTCTCTTCAACCAAAATAAAGGACACCATTTTGTTAGTTTACCTATCTTGGCAGATTATGTCTTTTTAATACAAAAATAAGAGGACAAATATAAATTAATATATATTAAAAGAATCAGATTGATACATGGGGGGATCTACTGAATAAGTACAGGTATTTATGATACAATAAATACTTGTCATTTATGAATGAATGGGGGCAGAGAACAGAGAGTGGTGTTTTTAACCTGGCAACTAAAGTCTAACTCTTCTACAGGTGAGCCCATTTGTGTATGTGTGTATGTGTGTGTGTGCGTGTGTGTATACATGTGTGTTGTTCAGTGGCTGTATAAAATGTCACAAGTTGTGTATGATTATGTTTAAGTATAGCTGTGTGCAGGTTCATGCACAAACATGTGCACACAGTTTCGGAGGGTTCAGGAGGTCTGTTAAGGGAGACTGCAGACTACGGCTGTGGTTTCTTGTGTTCTAGGGGTTAACACTGCCCACTTTCTCCCGTGCCTTAATGCAGCTCCTCTTAGTGGCGAGTCTGTGGTACTACCAGTTAAGGATGCTCCTAAAACACACACACAGACAGGAAGCAGGAAGCGGTCATCCATCAGTGACCGGTCAGTCCTCCAGGGAAGAGAAAGTGGCACACCATTGGAGTCATTGTGACAAACAAAAAGAAGCAGATGTAAGGAAAGAGTCAACTCCTGTGTTTTTTTGTCTTTTTTCTCCACTTCATAATAAAAAATAAGTCTGTTTTTGTACTTTACAATATAATTCAACATCCCCACCGAGGAAGCATCGATCATCAGTCCAGCACTGGCAAGAAAAGAAATGTATTTTTTTTTAGTTGTTTCTCTTGTTTTTGACTTTTTTTCAGGGTTTTTACGAAAACAGGGGGACGACTAGGAAGGGTGGAGGGTACTTTCAGGAAGGATCAGGAATCAGAGGTTTGGGAGCTTGGACGGGGGTTGAAGTAAGGAGGACAGGAACACAAAACATATTTGGAGAAGAGGAACTCTTCTGCTGAGGGTGTTGTCTTTTTCTTTTTTTTTTTTTTACGAGGAACACTTTGTACAGCCGCACTTGACCACCTTCTCCACTTCCTGGACAAAGGAGGAGCCGTCGGTGCACTGGAAGGTGTATTTCCTACGTTTGCTACGAAGGGGAGTGCAACAGGTGCCCTGTCCCCCTGCTCCCCCCTGGCAGCTTCCCCGACACTCTAGACGGGAGACCTTCTCCTGGGTTTGGCACGCCGCGTAGCCTTGCTGTCTCTGGTAGACATCTCGGACCCGTTCCCCTCGGCAGGCCACCTCTGCAGGCGCGGGGAGAGAACAGATGAGTTACAAGTTATCCGCGGCTTTGCTGTCGTCCTGAAGTGACAAAAGTAATCTTATGGTGACAGCTACGCAGCACAGTAACTCAAGCAACAGATTGGCAGACTGGAGAGAGGACAGTGAGGAGACAGTATATATCGTGAGGGGTGACTTTATAATTTGAAAGGAGATAAAAAGAAAAGTGAAGGGCAGGTAGCATGAGGTGCAAAGGAGACACAGCAGAGGCAGTCAGTGGACATTGTTTTTGTTTGATGCATTGGAGAAGAGCCAGGGAAAAAGAGACAAGAGAGCCAGAGAGTCGGTCTCACCTGAGTAACCCCCCGCGTAGGATTGAGAGGAAGCTCAGAAGATGCTGAGTTGAAAGGGCAACGGGTTAGAAGTGTTAATGCAGAGACACTCAACACTGTTAGAGACACACACGGACACACACACACACACACACACACACACACACACACACACACACACACACTGCCGAGTCGAGACGAGAGATGGCAAGTAACAAACAGCAGAGAAAGAAAGCTTGGAAGAGACTAGGTTCTGTTAAGACGAATGTACTCAATATGAAAACTGTTAGATATTGTTATTCAAGAGAAAGTGTTTGAGAGGACAGTTACAAGTGAGGTAACACTTTACACACACACACACACACACACACACACACACACACACACACGCCTCACATACATACCTCTGTCGCAAGCCTCTCCTGTATATCCACTGTTACACTCGCAGTATGCCTTGCCCAGACCAGACAGTCTACATTTGCCATGTTTACAGCGGGCCACACTGCAGGGGTTGGCTGCTTCCTGGTCCTGCTCGTCACAGAGCACACCGGCAAAGCCAGGCTGGCACCGGCAGGAGTACGAGTAGGAGTTGATTGGAAGGCAGGTGCCATGGATACACCTGAGGGGTGGTGGAGAGAGAGAGAGAGAGAGAGAGAGAGAAGGAAAAGACTTAGACTAAACATATGAATCATGCAACTTGGTCACTTTATGGTCTGAAATGAACACCTGCCAAACGGCAAATGACAGTAACATTTGTCTTTTGCGCATAAATCAATAAGAAATCAGCTGTCAGACTGACCGGTAACTTTTTGACATCACAACATTCAGAAATTCAAGGACTCAAAATTGGCACGTTTTGCGGTAAGGCATGACATAGAAGCCTCTTTTATTATCCACGATCTTATCAAGTCAGGAAATCATGGTGAGGTCCAGAGAGCTGAGGCATATTGAGTTTTGATGCTATATTTTAATAAATAAAAAAACAAGTACTTTCAAGGCCATCCATTCATTTTCAAGTTTTATAACCATCACCAACATATAGACCTTCATGCACAAAAAAACACTTGCATGACACACTCACTTGTTGCCATCACAGGGGTTGTTGACTTGCTGGTCACACAGCGTTCCCGTCCACCCAGGATGGCAGGTACAGGTGAAGCCGCTGTGCCCTGTCGGGTGGCAGTCGCCCTGGACGCAGGCTCCTCTCTGGCAGGGCTGGCAGCCCGGCTCCACTCCTTGACCCAGCCACTGTCCGGCAGCGCTCTGCCCACCCCCAGAGCCTGCTCCTCCAGCCCCTGGGCCCAGCCCAACCCCTAGGTCCTGGAGCTTCCCATTGATGTAGAGGTTACGGAGGCAGCCGTGGAAGCTGGTGCCGTTGCGACCCCCTGAGCTGTGCTGCAGGGCCGACAGACCCCCAGAGACAGATGCACGCTCTGGCATACCTGGAGGAGGACAGCGGGGGAACAGAGATTACAGCATCAGTCATGTAGAGAGACATTTTCAACTCTACTGTCTATCTCAAGTGCACCAAATAAACAACACACAAAGACAGGTGTACGAAGGAGAACAATTAACAAAAGCAGTTATAAGGTAGATACAAGACACACACACACACACACACACACACCACAGTCAGGTCCTTACCTCCAAGGTAAAGTGGAGAGTCTATGCTGAGTGTGGACTGTTTGCTGAGGGAGTTGATGGATTTGGGCGGCCCACCATCAATAGACAGAGACAGAGTCTGGTCTGACGCTACTAACTCCACCGCATGAAAACTACCGTCATTCACCGTCTCCACACTGAGAGAAAGAGAGAGAGGATAGAGACATTAAAGCTGTATGTCAGGATCTTTCCTCACCTGAATGTAGCACGACTGAGTATGTGTTGATGGTGAAAAGTTGTGTAAGTACTTAGGTGTGTATGTGTGCGTTTACCTGTATATAGCGGAGGGTGGGTAGGATCCAGTGTCGTAGCTGACTCGGAGGCGCCCCCTGTACAGCTCCATGGCGATGTGATCGTTGTCCCCTTTATACAGCAGCACCCCACTGTCCTCGTCCGTGGCAATCTGCAAACACGGCAGGGATATTGTAGGAGCCATTTTTGTAGTATTTGTAGTACCTTTATTGTGACCTTTATTTTGATAAATGTGTGGACTTTTATTTTGAAATGTCTAAATGTCAGTGAGTTGATTTGATTGAGGGCACCTGTATATGGCAGGAAATGTTTAGTTTCGAATGGGATGGTAGTGGGAAGCTACAGTTTTTGACCACACACACACACACACACACACACACACACACACACACACACACACACACACACACACACACTTCCGCATACTTCAGAATACTGGTTTGTAAACATTTTTCTTTTTGTTTGACAACGTCATTTTGTGTTTAATAAATACCAAGCAAAAACATCAACTTTGGATACATGGATCTTCTTTCAAAACCAACTACT